>OZ007555.1:140619693-141142363 GCA_963931855.1 Philhelius festivus | reverse complement strand
AGTGTAAGATGATAATCACTATTCATTACAAGATATATCTACTCTTGGTGAATTTTTTACTACCTCGCAAAGGCAGTACCCCAGTCTTAAGGCCGTGATTACGGCCAACGCTAGTAAGCTAGTGCGCTAGCCCACGCTAGTTCTCGCTATTTTGTGCTAGTGCGCTAGTAAGAAAATCGTGGACGTTCGTTCACGCACTCAGAGAAATAAATAGTCATTAATGACTATTTTTTGACTATTTCCATAGTCCGAATAGCGACAGCTATGCAAAATAGTTAAAAAATAGTTATTTATGACTATTTCTGTTTGTTATTAAGTTTTTTACTTTTTTTCTAGTTAATATTAACTATAAAGAAGTTACATACGACTTTTACAAATAGTTATTTTGATAATAACTATAATTCCAATTAAACTTGACTATGCACATAGTTTATTTTGATTATATCGAATAGTTATCTATAACTATACATATAGTTAAAATTGACTATTATACTCACATTGTTGTTACCTCTAGAGGTAGGTAAAAAGAGAACAGAGTATTTGTAAACGTAATAAAGAAAGAAACGAAATACTTTTAGGTTTGTGTATATAATATATGTGTTAAGTCAACAACTTCATGGTTGTGAAAGTATTTATTTTGTAAGTCGATAAATTATTATATTATTATAGCGATGTATTATATTTATTATTTTGCACATATGGGAACCAAAATATAAGTGCGGTTGAAATTTTATCTACTAATTCTAACATTTTACGTCGAAAAAAACAAAGCGCCTTCAAAATGATGAATATTTTAATTATTTTATTTATAACTTTCATCAGACAAAGGGTTACCATATATTTTTTTTGAAATTACATACTAATATCTACTACACCATAGTCGTGTTCAACTATTTTAAGAAGTCGTTTGTGAAAACAATTTATCCTACCTATTTGAAACTTATTTATTATTTTCTTGACTATAAAAATGTTAATAAATGTTATTAAATGTTAAAGAATTGAGTACTTATTTTAGTAGGTATTTTCTTATTTTGACTATTAAAAAGTTAAAACTTACTATTAATAAGTCGGAATTCTCCATAGTCGCATTCAACTATTCTTAGTAGTGGTTTATTACAATCAAAGTATAACTATTCAAAATAGTAGCACATTACTTTTTTGTACAGTCATTTATATTTTTAACTATTTAATAGGTTAATTCTAACTATATTTAACTATTTTTTAACTATCTTTGAATTATTTTTGATGAAAAATAGTCATTTCATAAATTTCATGGAAAATTATCAAATGACTATTGCAATAGTTACAAAAATAACTATTTTTTTTTCTGAGTGCGCTAGTTTCATTTGCACTAGTTGGTATTTCATCGTTTTGTTTATTTTGAGAGCATCATCAGGTAATATTAAGTTATTCATTTGGGAAGAGAAAAGAGTGGACAATATTTATAAAATTTATTTATTTACATATATATGTATGTCTTGTTAAAGACATTTTAAAAACATTCAAAGGGTACTAATTTCATCGTGGCGTTACGGAAGGGAATTAAACATTTTAAAAAAACCTTTTATCACTATTTAGAAAGAAGATTACTACTTTCGGAAGTCTATAATGAGTTTATTGGAAAATTATTTCGTACTTTAATTTTATCTAAAACATGTGAAAAAAAAACAAATTTTTGCACTTTTCGGTTATATTATCTCAAAATCCTGAAATTATTAAACAATTTTGAGGTCAAATTCAGGGCATCAAGAACCTTGCGAAAAGTGTAGTCTGATGGTCCCAAAAAATGTGTTGCGTAGTTTTATGAGTATAGGTGTTGTATTATTAGGAGGTATTTTCTACATTCACGAGTGTGAATAATTTGATAAGAATATCAAAAAAAGGCTTGTTAATCCTATATTTATATCGCTTTTATGTAGTCAAATTTACAGAAAATATACATGCATGTACCAGTATGTACTTACATTTTCTTTTGAATCATCTTAATTTAAAGTAATGGTTCAACTAATTTATGCTCAAAGGTTATGCTAAAATCCAGCAAGCAAGTCATGTTTGATTTAAAACCAAAGCTCGATTTATGCCACAAAGGGCTTTTAAAGCATACAAAAATAAATATGAATTCTTAGAAATTTTGTTTAACGTATTTATAAGTTGTACTGGGGGGTTATTGCACTGCGACCTGGAGATCTATTGTGCCCATTTATAAGTTAACAATTAAGTAGTTATTCAAAGAATTAAATATATAATTCCTAAAAAAAAATAAGTAAAATTTTATTCGTAAACTATTTCTCTTAATATGTTGTGTGTATGGATTACATCCAAATGCGTTGAAGGTGATGTGAACTTGGAAATTGAATCTGAAAATCAATAACAAAGGTAATAAAATGTGAAAGATTTAAACCAACTAGGAAAAACATAAATTCCTCATTTTATCATAATTAGTCAGTAAGCTCAGATATTTATACCCAAAAGGACTCGTTTTCAGTTTTCCTAAAAACATTATAATTTTAAATTTAACATCTTTAATTCCTTTGAAGATATCTAGCTACTGGCGCATCGTATTGAAGTTTGGCGTTCAGCTACAGAATGGCACAGAGCACAATTTCTAGTATTGTTAAATGTGTGCACAGCAATTTGGAACAGATTTCTGAAAAAAACATTTGCCACGTCCATGTGAAAAGCAATTAAAGGAATTTGCAAATAAATTTTGTACCTTTTGACTTATTAGGAGATGAAGCGAGCTTTCAATGAACATTATACAAAAAAAAGTAAAGTTATTGAATGCTGGAAAGTGGCATATATTAACAAAAGAGAAAGAAACAAGTGTTAACGTAGCAAGGGTAATCGCTAAGACCGTTTGTTTATTGCATAATATTATCATCCATATTGAAGGCGTAGATGTCTTTTATTGAATGTTCATAGACAAAGTCCAGCTGCCGAATCTGTAGTCTCAACTTCTGCTAAAAATTACAGCTTCGCAGCAAACAATACTCGTAATATTTATATGGAATATTTTTATTTAAACAATAAATAAAAAAATTGATTGCAGAATCTAATATTATATTTTTCATGCCTTTGTTAAAAATAAAAAAAATTAATATATGAATAAATAACTTGTATTTGTTATTAATTTATTATTAATCGGTCCATGTTTTTTTTATACTTTTTTTATTTTTGTAGTTTTTGGACCTTACATTCCACAAGAATTCCCTTTTTTGACTTTACTTACCAATAATTGGATGTCCATTCCGACAAAAATTAAAACACTGTTCGCGCTAGTAAGCTTGAAAATCAAATGAGTTTTGATCTACTAGCTTACTAGCAAGGACTAGCGCGCACTCTTTTACTAGCGTTAAAGCAATTAGCGTGATCTATGACCACGTTATTGATTATCCAAACATTAGATTTACCAGCTTACTAGCGCGGACTAGCGCACTAGCTTACTAGCGTTGGCCGTAACAACGGCCTTAGGTGGAAGCGGTCAGAAATCGTTTCAAGATTTTTGACTTGATAGTCTAACGCCTTAGCCATTATTCTACGTGGTCTTATAATAATATTCCATACTAAAATATATTTTAACCAAATTTGAATAATTTCTATATCTATTTATTCAAACGTTAGTTTTAATTTTAATGGTACTCGTATAGTATGTCTGCATTTTCAAAGCTTAAAATATTAGTAAGTCATAACCCTTTTTCTCTTAAATTCAAACGAGTGGCCTTAGAGAATGTCTAGCATTGAATACCGACTATCAGGCGATTAAATTCTAAACAATAAACCAGACCACAATAATCAACCGAATCCAGGCCTAATTCACCCAGCTGTCATTCGACTGCAATAAATTTATCTTATGAACTGCCTTATTGTTTACCATCAGCGACCCAAGGCATAACAAAGGAATTATATATAGAAAAATGTTCGTCCTTGCCGCTAATTTCTTAACTTCTTATCCATTAATTATTTCCCTTTTAATCGAATTAAATTCGCATTTTTTCAATTCAAGGGTGGTTTTTTTTTTTTTTTTTGGGCTTTCCTTAAGGGTGGACTCATCGAAAAGCCGATCGAAACCTTTTTTCAAGTGAGCGCAAGGTAATTACAATTTAGGGCATTTGCATTTTCTCTCCATTGTCCCTTTTTCACTGTACAATCGACGAGGCTTGTCTAAGAGGATTTTTAATACCTATAGGTATTGGCCTCCTCAGGTTCTTCTTCATTAGATGCTTAATATGCCTATCTATAGGGCTGAGAGTGTGTGTGTGGGTCTGATGTAAATATTCTTCCTTTTTGCGAATTAACTACTTCTTGTTCTTCTTGGGCTGCTCGTCTAGTTTTATTTATGCTTTGTTTTGCTTTTTCGCATGGGACACCGCCATTCATCTATCTTTGCACTGGTTGCCCAATGCTGGTCGAGAGCAAACGGCAAAATCGTAAGGGTTGGCTGGGATTCTTCTCTCTGGTTTTCTTTCATTATTTTCCATGGGAGTAAGTACTTACCCTTCATTTTGTTCGCAACCAAACGTACCTCGCTCTGCCATTACTCTCCTCTGGCTATAGTGGTGGCGGTGGCGGCGGTGGCGATGCTAAGGCTGTAGTATTTTCCTTTGCTGGTTCTACTAGTTCTGCTGCCTCAGTTTGATACTGCTGCTCTATGCCTTCTACCAGGATTTAACTCTCTCTCTCCCGACCGCCATCATACCACTTGAAATTTATTTCGCACACCACCAATTCAGGGTCGGTGGCCATAAATCAAGGCTGCAGCAGCACAGAACATCCCGGGCATAAAGTGTAGCAAGTTTTTCGCGCGAGCTGCTGTTTTGTGACTAACTGTGTGTCTACCCTAGGAAGATAGATGGAAATACACTAAACGAACATACACACGCACTCGTAGAACAGTCGACTCTTGCATAGTGTTCCAATGTGGTAAGGGTAGTAGATATATCACTGAGAGTCAAACTGCTGCCACACTGGTACCACGGATGCTGTTGTTGCTACTGATGCTGCTTCTGCTACCATTTTTAGTGCTTATATAGTTTATGCGAGGGTGGGAGTGTGGAGTTATTCAATAGCAACCCAACTCCATAATGTTTCAAAAAATGCACCCTTATCAAAGCATAGTGTATATAGTTGCTGACTATGCACTTCCGAATAGACTCAATTTTTTATCTGGTAGGTGTAATATAGTCAAAGAAAAAACAACAGAATTTTAATACATATAAATAAATACTTATAATACGAAAAACTACAAAATACGTGCTCCAAATTCGTTCAACTGATTACGCGACTCTTCTTTAGGTCGTAATCATCAAATTTTAACAATAACTTTTCCATAGACCCCTTAAATATTTAAGTAAATAATACCTAAGTTAGTAATGACAACATGAACATGGATCACACGAATGTTTGAGGTATTCTGAATGTACTTAGGATGTAATTAGGGCAAAAATGTTCAGAAGCACAAACTAAAAGGCTTAACCATTTCTTAGCAGTTCAAACTAAAAAGAATTTATGCAAGAATAACAATTTTAATTCATCAAAAATAAGTTTTATAGGTACATATAGTTTAAAAAAAAAAAATTATCCACTAATTTTAAGTTCTTACTATGGTGCAAATAGTAATTAAATTTAAAAAAATAATCAATTAGCCGTTTTTGAGATATGGAATTTTTAAAAAAATGATGTTCTTCAAAAATTCAAAAGTTTCAGTATTAAAACTTTCATTAAAATCCGTTATGTCGACAATGAGAAAGCCAAGAATAGAAAAAACAGTTCTATGGTAGGTACTATCAGTTCCTTAACCTCAAACTCATAATAGTTTTTTTAAATTATATCGTAAGCTTAAGCGAAAAACAGGATTCTATCTAATTTTTCGAAGCCGTAATCGAATAAAATACGATTTTTAAAAATCATATAGTGGGGTGGATACCGTTATTTTAAGGCAAAATTCATATTTTTAAGAAAATCGAAAACCATTGTATGGGAGGTACCGTTCATAACCGTTTTTGGAAAAATATTTCAACCACTAAAAAAATATTTAATACTAAGCTTTTGCTTTGTAAAAATTTTGGATTTTTTAAATCTGCGGATCTATTTTTGAGAGAAAACGCTGAATAACTAGAGAAAACGAATGTAACTAAATGGATTGCTTGATTTTTTTTTTAACTTTGAAGATAACATTTTTGAATTTCTCTTTGACACAGGCTTACTAACTGTTTACCTACCATACAAAAAAAATTTTCTCAAGAAAAGTGCCAATTATTTGTTTTAAAGCTCAAAAAATGTTTTTAAGTAAAAGCTGACTAGGTTGGTACAAAATTCTGACAAAAGATTTTCAAAGACACCTTCCATTCGTTACTAAAAAAATTGAATGGTTCAAATTTTCTAACAGAATGTTTTTGGATTTAAAAAAAATCAACTCTGTATTTCGGATAGGTACAACACATGTTCGATTTTAACATTATCTCAAAGAAGTAGAACAACCTTGTTTTTCTATCCAAAAAAATCGGTACCATCCAAGCAAATGTCAAAAAATCGTTTTCGAAAATCTTATTTTTTTCGAAAACGGCTCCTGGAATTGTGAAAGGTTGTTTTCTGTATCGCTTATCATTCAATCAAAGACAATTTTTAAATTATAAATAACAGTACTCACATCACTGTAATGGATACAAATTACTTCTGTATTAAATGGTTAAAAACAATACAAATAAAAATTTTAAAAAATCATATATACCATATATACAGTGCTGTGTAAAACGTTTGTAACCAAAGCCAACAGAAATTTGCTAGGAAAAGGGAGGTATCGATGAACATTGGCCCATTGATAGCTTACAAATTGAAATGGTGTGCAAAAACCGTGCCGTGTAAGTAAGGCTTTAGAGTGAACTGATGAGCATTCCTAGAAAAAGAGTATCACTGGTGAACTGGTTGAGGGGAAGAATGCAACTGGCTACTTCGAGTGAACATTGTTGTTATGCCCTGCATTTAGGCTTTCGTTGATAACAAGCGCACACATACCTGATAAGACAGCCTGGTGCTTAACTGTATCAAATGCCTTAGAAATAGCAAACGCAACAATCTTACTTTCTCCAAAATATTGTAAAGACCTGTTCCAATCTTCGGTGAGATATCTAGTAGAACGATTGTTGCTGTTTTTCATCTGCTAGGGAACATTCCAGAACAATAAGAGCGATGATAAAGCTTACAAAATGGTTTTTCCAGTGATGAATGACACATTTTTAGAAAAATAGAGGGTTTACCATCAGGACCAGAGGATTTGTTTAACTGTACGAGTGCGGAAATATACCTGTCCCATTGAATGATTTACATTGCATAATGGTACTGGTTAGCTGAAGTGCTGGAAATGTTATTGTTATGTTTCTATCAGGAGTGGAAATGACATACAAATTCAATTCTAAATACCAAAAAAAGGAAAAACTTGCCCAAAGAATCTGTTCAAGAAGTAAGGTCAGCCGTGGAAGAAATGCTTCATGTAGAAGATGTCAAGACCCTAACCTTTTCAAAAAAAATTATCTAAGAAAATAAACCTACTATTTGAATATAAACCATCGTTGCCGCCTTGTTTAGATTATTATTATTATTGCAAACTTTCTCTACAAACACCTTGAATATTTGATATTTTCATAACTGTTGCTCATATTGGATTGGAATGCATATTGAAAATATTGATGCATAGGTGCAAAAAACCAAATCAAAGCATAGCCCTACCGTGCTTAAACGCGCACTGAAACAACTGAAACATACCAAACCAACCGATTTCCGGTATGTTGTGGTTAAAATGGTATCGGGGCCTAACCAAGTGCTT
Source organism: Philhelius festivus (assembly GCA_963931855.1). Classification (NCBI taxonomy): domain Eukaryota; kingdom Metazoa; phylum Arthropoda; class Insecta; order Diptera; family Syrphidae; genus Philhelius; species Philhelius festivus. Next base: position 141,134,544 of record OZ007555.1, on the reverse strand, counting down.
ATATACACATGCAATAATGTAAATATGTACATTTTGTTTAAGGTAAATAAACATGCACACTTTCGTGCCTTTATAAAAATAGATTCAACATTCCTCATTTTACTTGTAATTGAAATTTAAGGATTCAATGCGCAGACTAAAATGTATTAAAAGCTAAAAACCGCACATGTACCGCAACTGAATTTCAAAAAACAATGGCGGCATGTATACGCTGTTCCATCAAAGCCACTGAGTATTCAACAGTACGGTTTACTTACTTAGGCACTATCAATTTTTTTTTTTGGTTGTATCGCCATCAAAATGTAGTTGTTTGCTTTATCAACGAAGATATTAATTTATATGAAATAAGTAAATTACTTCAATTTTAAGTGGAGTGATTGAATTAAATTCAATAGAAAGTTTGAGTGACCTCAACTCCAAAGCGCGTTTCGCCCAGGTACGACAGTGGGCTCATCAGTTAGATGCTGTCGTACCCTTCTAAGACGCAATTATTATTTGTCGATGTTTAGCGACGCTTATAATAATTGCGTCTTAGAAGGGTACGATTAAAAAAAAAAAACGATTTTATTTATGACCTTCAACTTCGCAGTAGAAATTTAAAAGTGGCAGCAATCTTAAAACATGCAAAATTATCTTTCTTCTTTTAAATACAAGCTTTTGTCCGCAGGGTTCTCCAACTACAAAAATCAGGATTGGCTGTACGAACGTGTATTTTTGGCACCAAAAACTGAGGATTGCAACAAGCAAAATGACCAAATACAAATCGATTGACAGATTAATGGACAAAGAAAGAAGAACAAGCAGTCATTCATCCGGATGAATTTTTGAATTCATTCAAAACTCCCGGATAGCTGCCGTAATTGTCATGAAATTTAACTGAGGGAAGAATCATTGGGTGTCGACGCTAAAGTCGAAAACATATACATACTCCCCGCATACCGAAGATTTCCAACGAATTACGATTCGAATTCAAGCGGCTCCAGTAGGCATTGAATAAGTGCTTTCCATGCGAAGCCGGGAAGGGGTGCTAGTTTAATATAAACAAGTGTAACGCTTATTAATTAAAAAGTGATTCTGTTAACAAATTCCAAATAATTCCTTCAAGCGTAATTTTTGGTAGATTATTCCAGTGTTTGAACAATATCGTATCTAATTGGCTGAAGGAAATAGGGTCCAGTAACCCCGTTCGATGAATTCTGTGGCGATTGGTACAAACATGATAGCTCCATACAAAAATTAGCATCCTTACGTACACTTTATATCGAGATAGACCCTAAACGGGTAAGCCGATATTGGAACATATTTTTTTTTTCATTTTTTTTTATAAATATTTAAAATTTGTAGAAAATCAATTAACCTGTTAAATTAGTTCATAGACATTTCATCAAACACCACGGAATTGTTTGCTCCAGTTTAAAGTAGCACTCAACGCTGAAGATATAAAAACACTATTTCCGTAAAAGAGCTCAGTGTTAACCGATGAAAAGAATTTTGCTCCAGGGTAAAATCCACTTATCAACTTCAACGAAGTATAGATCAAAAAAATCCGCACGGCCAAGTTGTGCACAGTTGGTAGGTGGGTAAAGACAAAAACTATGCGCTAATTCATTATAGAAGATAAAAGTTAATACTTGTATAATAGTAAAAGCCAAGATAAATTGAATATACTTCATTTGGTATGCATAAAAGCAAACCTTATACTAGTATTTAATACTGGAATCATTGAAGTAAATACTACCAATTCATCCGAAATCACTAAAATATACTATAAAATTGCGATTTCTTAAATTAGAATCTTTATTGACCGATAAATATTATTATTTTCTGTAAACTGTTTTGATCGTCTGATGCCTAAACTTTGCGAATATGTTGCTTTTTAACATAAAAAAGTATTTACTATAAAATACTCGACTTCATTCTAAATTTTAGTAAATTTCTATTACTAGAAGGAAAAAGTTATATACAGTGAGTGTCGAAAGTGAGTAAACACCAATATGATTTCAGAGTTACATGGAATTCTAACAAACAATTCTTATAATAAAAATCAAATGTTTTATTAAATAAAAATAAATCAAAACAAAAATATAAATTCAAAATATAACTTTTGCAATTTTTCCTAATAAAAACTAAAAATACTCCATATTTAACGCGTCATAAGTAAGATAACATCATAAACAAAATATAAGGAGCACATCAGTAATGGCGTGGGGATTTATGGCAGCATATTCGATCGGGAATCTTGTTTTCTTTGAAAGTACAATGGATAAACAAGATTATCTTAACATCCTAAGCACTAACCTTCAACCGAGCTTAAGCAAATAAGGTATACCAATTGGATCTCAAGACAATGATCCTGAGCATACCTCGCGGTTCCTTAAAGAATGAATGCTTTATATGACTTCAAAGCACCTCCACCACCCTCCCCAATCCCCGGACCTAAGCCCCATACAACATTTATTGGATCATTTGGACCGGAAAAGGACTATCAAGAACAAAAATGACCTAAAAAGGCTTTAATTGAAGAACTTATATTTATTTATTTTTTTATTTATTTAACTTTATTTCAGATGAAGACTTAAAGCTACAATATTTACAATTTATGACCAATAATAAAATAAGCAATAGCATTAAACTTCAAATAAAATAGTTAGGAACATCCTGTTGCCCAAAGGCAAGAGTTGGATGAACCATAATCCAAATATCCCAAATATCTTCCGATGTTAGAAATAACATTGTTGTTTCCCATTCCCATGTCATGCCGACTAACAGATGTTATGAAGTCTAAAGATTGTCAAAAGAAATACTGAGTTTTTTACATGAGGTTCTATATTTATAAATAATTTTAAGATATAACAGACGTTTACTTACTTTTGAGTATTTTTAGTTTTTATTATAGGAAAAAAAATGCATTAACTGTTTTTTTTTTTTTTTTTTTTTTAAATTTTTATTTTGGTTTTGATGTACCTATTGCTATTAAAAAAAGCTTTTATTTTGTACTATTGGAATTTAACTTTTGTTTATTTTTTATTTCAGTTCCATGTAACTCAAGAAATCATTTAGGTGTTTACTCAATTTTGGTGCTCACGCAGTATCTACCATTTTAAGTACTTACTATGAAAAATCATGCGAAGCTATAGTTAAAACTACTTCTTATAGTAAACCTATACTAGTTTTTCTGTCTATATTTTGATTTTATGTAAATACCTATCTTGGAAATCAACTATTAAAAGCATTTAGTACAGTATAAATATCTGGCCCATAGCCTGGGTAATAATGATTTAAAAATAAATATTCTCAGCACAGAGACTTTTAAGTTTTATGTATTGGCAATAATTGCCGTATACTGGTTAAATTTCAATTAACATCGAATGAAGCCCAGAAAAACATTCATGAAGTAAAAACAGATAACGTGTACTCCATCTCCATACATAATAAAAATCTAATAACTATATAGATATATAAACAATTAGAATTCCCCATTGTAATCACAACAATGTATTCACCACAGCAATATATGTATGTATGAAATGAATGGAAGTAATGTGTAATTAATCGTGTAGTCAATCAAATTTATTGATTGCACGTTAACAAATTGTTCTAAGTCTCAACTTAATAATTTCTTGCAAAAATATTCTGTATAGCATATTTACTTAGTTGTTGCAAGCGCCTTTAAGGATCCAAGTTGAAATTGAAGTTAGTAAAAGTTAAATTAATTTTGCAAGTAAACGATATTATTTTGAATAATTTAAAAACGCAGTTTTAAGTTATTCAAAATAATATCTTTTATTAATTAAAATAAACACAACATTAAAAATCTATCAAATAGGCAAAATATACCTACCTAAATTTGTATATTTTCAGAAAAAACGGAAACCAGCAGCGAAGATTAAGGGCGTCCCCAAATATGTATTGAGTAAGAAAAACTGTACCCATTACATAAACTGGAAACCACACATTGTGATGACTACAGTGTCTATGTACTCACAATACATTATTTTTTGTTTTTTTTAGATGTAGATAATATTTTATTTTCAATTTTAAATTCATTTACAAAATAGTTTTACAATTTGTTTTAAGACATGACTATTGAAAGCCGTCTGCCCAAGTTTGACAAGGTTTTAAAAATAGGTATCTATGTTAATATTTAAAAAGATTCTGTAATAATAGCTCTTCTATATTTTAGTGCTTTTTGACAATATTTGTGTAGGTTATTCCAGTCAGCGCCGTTCAAAATCATTTTCATGTCGGATTCCTCCAATACAAATTTCTCAAAAAACTGCAACCTGAACTCTCGTAAAACAGGACACCTTCCCAGGAAGTGATAAACGTTCTCCCTTTCTCTAAGATTGCAAAGCGTACAAAAGATAGGCAAATCTTCTCTGTGTGGGATGAAGTTTAAGTCCAACATTTCTCCTCTGATTCTAAAAACAGTAGATATTACATCTCTTGAATACTTTTCGTTGAAATAGTTGCTTTCGCACAAATTGTGGTTAAGGTTTGCGTATATTTCCCGGTGGTTTGAACTTCGTACTTTTTCAATGCTCTCTGCTCGCATTTTTTCATCGACTGCTGTAATCAAATTACCAAACTCTTCTTTCCATTTAGGTATATTATCGATGGTTATTCGTAGGGTGCATCCAGAGAATTCTGATAATGACTCCCATTCCTCGAAAAACAGTATTTTCTTCTCTATTGCATAACGTGCTATGCGTTTGGTCAACCTTTCTCCATTGAAAGACATAGTTTTTGTAATGAAGTCTAAATGTAGTTTTAATGTTTCTATAAATATAGGTGAAATTCCGGTTTCAACGAGCAGCATATTGTTTGGGGAAGACTGCGGTAGCTTGAAAACGCGTTTAAGGAAAAATCGAAGGAGTTTTTCTACTGAATCATATCGTTTACAGCCCCACACTTGTGCTCCATACAGCATTATTGATTTGGAGACTGCCTGAAAAATCCGATATTTTATTTTTGGACATATATGTCTGTCTTCCAGGCAGTTTTTCCAGGCCGCACTTATAGCTGATTTAGCTGCAGAAAGTTTTTCTTGGAAATGATGCTCCATGTTCATATTGCTGCAAATATTCATACCCAGATATTTATATGTCTTCACTGTTTCTATTTCTTGACCATCAAGAAACCACTTTTCATTTCCTGCGTACCGTCCTCCGCCTCTTCTAAAAACCATCGTTTTTGATTTATTTATATTAATTTTCAGTCTCCACTCATCGCAATATTTTTTGAGCTGATTGATCATACCTTGTAAGCGCTGTGGTGTATCCGCAAACAAAACCAGATCATCTGCGTACAACAGGACTTTTATTAGAATCCCACCAATCCTTACCCCACCAACCAGATAATCTGAAACGTCGTCGATAAACAAAACAAATGCTTGTGGGCTTAGGTTACATCCTTGTTTGACGCCAGTGACCGTTTCGAAAAAATTGGATAGCTCATTTCCGTCCCAAACCGCCGAAGTCGTCTTTTCGTATATCCTTTCAATCAATCTTCCAAACTTTCTTGAGATACCTATATAATATAATTTATAGAAAAGTGCACTTCTGTCCACCGTATCGAACGCAGCTTTGAAATCGACAAAAAATGCATACAATTTCTTTTTTTCTCTGATAAAGTTCTGCGCTATGGTATTGATAATGAAAATTTGGTCAATTGTCGAATAGCTCTCACGGAAGCCTGCTTGAAAAGTTTATTTTGCGAAGTCCAGTCTTGAAACCGTTTAGCCAATACACCCATCATAATTTTTAGTGTAGAGTTTAGAAACGAAATGCCTCTATAATTTTCCGCTTGGTTAGGGTCACCTTTTTTAAGGATTGGGAAAATGACGCTCTGCTGAAAGCACGTAGGGATGTTTCCTGTTTCGAATATGCGGTTGAATTCATTGGTGAGAATTTCTAAAAGGTCATCATTAGCATATTTGTAAAATTCTACTGGAATCCCATCGGCTCCGGGTGCTTTGCGGTCTTTACTTTTATCTAACCAGCATCTTACTTCTGTTTGTGAAATGGGTCTATCCAAGAGCTCATTTTGTACATCTGGAATTGCGTACTGATAACTAGGTTGGAGCGTAGAGTTCAGTGGGTTCAGTATATTGTTGAAATGTTCTTTTAGCTGTGCTGCATTAATGTTTACTCCAATTTTGAACCTCCTTCCATTTTTTCTACTAAGCAGTTTCCATAATGTCGACGAGTCCTTGCATTGTGATATTTCTGTTGCTATAGTTATCTGAAACTCATTTCTTTTAATTAAGCATATGTTTTTGAATTCTTTTTTCGCATGGATGTACATTAGTTTGTAGATGATTTCATCATATTTTCTGTAAAGGTTTAATAGTGAAAACGATCTTCTTCTTAGCTTTTCACATTCGGTATCGAACCATGCTTGTTTCCGATTTTGTGTATTTTGTTTTTGTGGTAAAAGTGCTATGACATTCTAAATTATTTCATTTATATCATCAATGTTTTTATCAGTGTTCATTATTTCGATCTGTCTGCTCATAATTGAACGATACATTTCTTTTTGTTTGTGATTCCATTTGTGTTTAGGTAAAAGATTGATTGCTGTCTCTGTGCTACTTGTTTCGTTGTTATTAAATTCGATGGTTGTGACAATTGGCAAATGATCTGAGAAGTTCTGAGATTGTACTTCAAAATTTTTAATTATATGGTTCCATTCACCTCCACTTAGGGTCAGGTCTATGACTGAGCTTCCTTGGGCTCCAACAAATGTAAATTCGCTCTGAGCGTCTCCTTCTGAACATCCATTTTGGATTTGAAGGCCATATCCACCACAAAAGTCTAACAGTTGAGAACCTTTTCTATCTAAAATCAAATCTTTCGAGTTACGCAGTTGTAGTGATTGGGATTCATTTCCCGGTTGAAATACTTGCTGGGTACCAGTTCTTGCGTTAAAATCCCCTGTAAGTAAAATATTAGTTTGCTGTTCTAGATTATTGATGGCATCATTTAGTCTTTGCAAATCGAGCGCCCATTGTGGTCCTTGTGATCCATTTAAATAAACAGGGATAACATAATATTTAGTGTTAGGAGCAAGGGGATAGTTAATATTAATTATGCTATAGCCCATGGATTCCTGAAATTCTATTTTTATATTGTTTAGGTTTTTTCTATATCCATAGAGACAGCCACCGCTTGCTCGACCTCTACTGCTATTTCTGACGCCGTATGTCCAACAAAGTTCATAATTTTCAAAATATTTTACATAATTTTTTTCTTTTCCTTCTAAAAGATGAGTTTCAAATAAACAGAATAAATCAAAATTATTTATATATTTGAAGAAATCGGCAAATAAAAGTTTATTGTATAAACCGCTTATATTATTTGGTTTATACTCTGTCCAACAAAAATTGTCAGTACAAGGAAGATAGCACGTTTGTCTCTCATTCTGGTTGCATTGCCATGCATAAGTGTGTCGTCTTTTAAAGCTCTCACAGGTATTCCGTAGTTTAAATTATAAATCGCCGCAAATGAAAGTAAAAAACGAGTAGGGCTACCGTCTGCCGATTCAAAACGACTGAAAACAATATTCAATTTACCTTTTCCCACAACGCCATGCGGTAAGATAATAGGCGCGTTTTTTTTTTTAAGTTGAAAAGCAATACGACAACACTCAACATACTCATCTTCTTAAAATGTGTTCTCAAAAGCTTCAAATCCCAAAAGCTCCTTAATAAAAACCACTGAAAAAGATCCTTGCTTGCAATTGAGAATGATAGTGGTAATTGGTAACTCTGTTTTGATGTAGATAAAGAGCGCACGATCGTATTGAGTGACACTTGACACTCTTGTCTTGATCTTGAGTTCTTGACAGTATCTCATCAGCAGTGGGATACGACGGTCGTGTTGGGGTGTACAACTTTTTCCAAAGAATTACAACAACAATTCCTTAAGAAAAGTCAGTGGCTTGCTCTTTTTTTAGTGGCATTTTTCCTAACGCATTGTAGTGAGGGTGCATCAGGCGCCACTACTTTAGAAAAAGCTCTCCCATAAGGCATGTACTGACAATTTTTGTTGGACAGAGTATAGTAGTCTCCATGTTGTGTGTTTATTAGTGATAAATGTGAGCACGATAAAATTTTGTTATAATTGTATATAATTTATTTTATTTATTTAGTTTTCAGCAAAGTGTTAACACAACATTAATTATACATTTAATAATAAGCGACGCGAAACTTTGTGTTCATAAGTTTCTAAAAAGTTTGAAAGTTATTGCCAAAATTGCAGAAAATATTATATATTTTGACCTAATATTTTCTTGATAAATTCAAATTTTATTTGAACAATAACAAAAACTAAAGATTGGCGTAGCAAAATTTTTTCTTAAAAATCTTCTAAAAAATCATTTTTTCGAGAAACCGCTACAACGATTTATAACTTTCATTCTTGCATTTAATTTTTGCTTAAGAAATCACATGGTATCCTTCTTTTATGTTCAATTACTAAAAGAAACCTTTAAAATTTGTATTATTATGAACTTTATGTATTTTATGCTTATGAATATTTTTACCTATTAACTTTTTTTAAATTCTGAGTCTATTACATAAAAGCAACCTCGTGCGACCCAGTCGTGCATTTTATTTCTAATAGTGAGTGCATTGAATATTTTATGTTGTTTGAAAACTTTAGTCGTTCACCAGCGGACGTGTATTTTTTTAGAAAACTATTAACATAGGTGTCGGCCTGAACACTAAATACACCTCTACCGTAGTTGCACAAGCGGAACAGAGGACCCAAGAGAGAGTTAAAATATTTAGAACTCGCAAAGGGTGCCACCCAAGTTTGTGTTGCCCAAGAAACCTATTGAAAGCGCTTTCTAAATCTGAACATTTGGCATTATTCCACTTTGAATTAATGAATTATTTGGCGGTATTTTTCTTTTACAGAGCGACTTATGGACAAACACTGACATTTGGCCATATTTCTTTTGGCCTTATTTCACGGCACCATAAAAGAATTATAGGCAAGCTCATAATCGACTTTTCGAGCATCTGATTTTAAACGAATGTTAAACTTTTACTAAGCAACAAGACAAAAAAATCAGTTTGATTAAATACATTTTAGTCTGAGCTATAGAGAGAGATTGCGATTGCATAAAGATTCCTTTCTTTTTTTCGTGGCAATATGATTAAAAATCCCTTTGAATTTGCATTATTATCTCACTGTGGTCGTTACATGGTTATATAGTTGTATGGATAAAGTCTAACCAAGTGAACCGCACTGTAGTATCAAAATTTCTATACGGAAATGCCTGTTCCAAAGATTTTGCACATTCAAACTCGAAATAGTAATGGTGAATTTCATTCAACAAGCTATGACAATGGCACAGAAAAGAGAGGAAACAGATTAAGCATGACACGATGCAGTGTCAGTTGTTTAATTGAATCCCTTTCTTCCTTAAAATTATGTTCTCTAGCTTCATCCACAGAGAATGTTGCTTGCCCTTACAACAAAATTACTGACTGCATGCATAAAGGTCCTTCCCTCCAATGTTTTCGGCTGAAAAGGCTCAAGGATTCTTTAAAACTATTCAACCAAATTCACTGCAGTGCATCTAGCAGTTACTTTCAACACACAAATAAAAAGATAAAAAACAATAGTGCCTCCCGAATCCGACCACTCGAGCATCCTATTCACATGTAAATTCACTCAGCCGACCTCTGTTCCGTTTTAACGAATTATTGCACAATGAAAAAGGACACTCTGTGACATCAGGATACAGTGCCAGAAAGAGAGACAAATAGTTAAAAATGGAATCATATTTTAATAATAATAATTATTATTATTGTTTAATGTGAAAAATATGCGCAGTGAATTATTTTGTGAATAAATCTTTCTGCGGTTTTCACACTCGCAACTCATCGCTCGCTTGGTTGAGGTTGAGTGCATGCTAGAATCGCGTTTTGGGTGTCGTGCGGGTTTGGTGAAAGGATAATGTGTGTGCGAACAGGAGATAGGCTCAGAACCAGGGAGGTCGTATTACGCGGGCCACCAGGCTTTCCAAAAGCCATCCTGTATCTTCAAAAGCTAGTCGTGCATATTTTAACGCAATTAAGTATTTGTACGTTTGGTTTTTTTTTTATCGTACTGTGTGTCGTGTCCTCGCGTCGCTTGTCATGGATTCCATAGATCCTGCAACAGGGATTGGCCCAACATAGGGTGGTAGTTGTTTTTTTTTTTATTTATGTACATACACACGAGTAGGTACAGAGAAAGCCCGTCGTGTTGAAGTTGAAAGGCGACGAAAAGGGGTGATTTGTTGGGAAGAGTTTATTATACCGAAAGTAATGCCATTTTGGGTGCGAAAAAGATTGTAAATTATATCAACTAAATATGAGTAAAAAAAATGCTCAGTAGGTTATAATCTTTGGTGTACTCGTATATATGTATGTATGTAGACATTCCTACATATGTAGGAAGGGATGGCATATGATATATTTTCGTTGTGTTCACCATTTGTTTTTTATTTATAATTTATTGCCACAGAAATCAAATCAGTAGGAATTAAAATCATGTGACAATTAATATAAATGGTGACCCTCAATTTTCAAAGTGATTTAAATAGGAATTGAATTTTGTGGTGATGAATTTATTTGACTTACTGAAGCGCAATTAATTTAGGTTTAGAATTTTGGATTTATGGGTATCTGCCTGGGCCCAATATAGGTGACACTCGGTTCTTATTCATATTTATGTTTGGTTAAGCTTACAAACAAAACATGGATTTCTAAATGTCCCCGCTCAATATTTTAAATACAACCATCAGCTTCAGTGGATAGAGCCCCGAAACTCTTGCAAACTCTACGAAATAAGTCGATATTGTCCAAATATGCAACATTTTAGTTTCGGCATAGTTGGTATTCGGACGGTCCTCCATCCAAGTAGAAGTACCAACCACGCACAATGATGGTTGATTTCGCTGATCGATGGGAAGCGATGCTTTCTTCAATTCAGTTTTTCATATTCTAAATTAAAATGTGTACCTATACGATTGGATCGCAGGAACTAGTAGTTATGTTTAAGAGACTTTTACTTTTAAAAAATGTTCCCCATAAAATAATGAATGTTATTAGAGAAAATTGTTTAAATTAATTTTCATTTTTAAATGGCTACAAAAACTCTTTTAGTAGTTTGAGCTTAAAAATAACTGTACTGCTCACCATCGACAATAACATTTTAACCATCATCATTCTTGAACCATTTGAACCATTTAACCAACCGTATATACAATAATAGAGAACTGAATCTTTATAAAAAAAAAAAATTGTATTAAACTTGTTCTTAAGTGTTTATTTGCTAACATTAGAAATTTTTTTTTAATTGAAAGTAATTTTAATTAAAGTTGTCATAGATACTAGGTTAACACGACATTTGAAAAATTTTAATCGAATTAGGCATCATACTAGCTATCTCTAATATTTTTAACTTCCCATAGGGAGTTATTGTAATCGGTCCGATTTGTCAAATTGTAATTTTTGACATTTCTCGACGTTTCAAGGTCCCTAGAGGCTATATCAATCATTTTTAGAGAGATGTCTGTGTGTGTGTGTGTACGTACGTTCGTACGTTCGTACGTTCGTACGTTCGTACGTTCGTACGTTTTTTTTTAAATAAAAAAACTATTAAAAATTCTAGTGAAAACTAGTTAAAATTCTATTTCAAGTCGAATTTCTTGGGAATGAACACCGATAGTGCCTTCTAAAGTATGTTGTTTTATACATCGATACCTTCCCGTAAGAATGTATACTAAGCGAAATTTCTAAAATTGTTCAGGAAACGAAAAAAACGAAGAAAGTTCTAGTTGAATCATAGTGTGCTAAGAGGCAATTTTGGTTAAACTAAGTGACATCTAACAAAATTTTTTGTTGCTCACGACAATGAGATCTTTTTTGGCGGATAATACAAATTTCAGGGGGCAACATTATTTTAATGAGAAAACATGGCAGTTGATAAATTTTTTTATTTGTACTCTAGTTTCCTTTTCATACATAATAGGTTGGTGAAACCCAGGCCAAAACGTGGCCCTTAACATATAGTATATAAAAAAGTGTCGTTTAGTACCTACATTCTTACGGGAAGGTATCGACATAATACAATTATTAACATTTGGTTAAATTTTGACAAGTATCGAATTGACAGTTTTAACAAAAATATAAAAAAAATCTACTAAAAAGTAATATTTTTTTTCGACCATTATGCCATTATTTAATTTTATACATAATACAATTTCTAACAAATGGTTTATATTTGACATATATCTAGTTTTAGAGCGGATATATTTTGTAAGTACCCTTCCATCAATAAGCACACCATATCTTTTATATTTGAATATTTCGTTTTTAAATTTTTTTCAATTAAAATGTTTGGAACCGAAATAATAAAGTAATTTCTATAATATAATACATAATTTTATAATTTTATTATCAACTTAGTTTTTAGAAAAATGTATGTACTGTACATACGTATATGAATAAGTTGTACCCAAGTCCCACATATTAAAATTCCATTAATAGCTATGGTAAAATTGAAGAAAACGTCACAATATGTTTTTATCTAAATATAAAGTTTTCAAGACCACAAATGGGAAGTTATCAGTGTGGGTCGCACCCAGCCTCTTTTTTAAGTTGAAATTACCAAATATATATTTTTATTTTTTAGTATCGTTCTAACTTCATTTCATTCTTTGACATTTATTTACAAACGTACTATAGGTACTATAGGGAAAGCTCTGCATTTGGAACTTGCTCCTATTCAATAGACTAGGAACTTTAAAAACGAATGTTTTTGCAGAAAACTATTTATAAGTATAAATTTTTTAAACTCTTTTAGTAGTAACAGATAAAAACAGAATACTATGCAGATATGAATTTATGCAAGTACAAAAATTATAAGTCGTTGCAGTGGTTTCATAAAAAAATATACAAAATTTTTAAAACATTAAAAAAAATTGGTACGGCAACTTACAGCTTTTATTATTGTACGAATAAAAACTAAAATATCGAATTTTCCAAAAAAAAATGACTTCTTTTTCCAAAAATTCAAAAAAATATTTTTTTTTTAAGTTTTGAAATGCAATGTTTTTGAAACTTTTTAGAAACATCTCTATAAAAAATTTCATTAAAATTCGTTATGTCGATAATGCGAAATTGAAAAATTAGTTCTATGCTAAGTACAAGCTGTAATATCTTAATTTTAATTTTTTTTATTAAATTAAAGATCATAAAAATTAATTGGAAGAAAAAAAACTTTATCAAAATTCTAGGCGCCGCCGTTTTCGAGAAAAATACATTTTTGAAAACCATTTTTTAACATATGAATGGTAGGTACCGTTATTTTTAAGTAAAATACAAAAAATTTCTCACATCTCGTAGATTATATTGAGAAAATTTTATTTATCAAGTTTAAAGAAATCTGAGTTTTGAAAAAAAAAATTAATTTTTATTAAAAATACAAAAAAAAATTATTTTTTTTTGTATTTGTATTTGTATTTATTTTCTTAAAATGACTTGATACATCAAGATTGAATCTTTTAGTTGTATCTAAGCAAATTTACAAGTTATAATTCATCACAATACAAGCTTTTATAACAATAATTTATAAATAGAAACATAACAATAAATAAACTATGAATTTAAATTTAAATAAAACAAGTGAAAGTAAACATTAATTAGATGATGAAAAGTAAATGAAATCGGTGGTGAAAAAATTAAGAACAAAAAAAAAATGGGTCCATAGGTGGTACCCTTAATAACAATTTTTCGAGAATTTTTTTTCAACTATTAGGGGTCAGTTATAGCTCATCATAAAAGTCCATCAGAAAAATTGGAACAATCGAAATCTGAAACATTTTTCTGATGACCGGTTATAGCTACCAATAATTTTACGTCAGAAAATTTAATGTCACTTTCCTGTAATATCATCAGAAAAAATTTGTCTCATCAGAAAAAATTTTTCTGATGCATTCGGAACAGAAAAAAATTAGAACACAAAAGAAAAACGAAATGGAATATATTTTGAGTTTTGGCAATCAGCTGTTCAGAAAAATTAAATTCCATCAGAAAAAATATTTAAATCCATTTTCTGACTAAATTTAGCAACAAAATATTGTAATTCTTTTCGTAAAATTTAATCCAAGCAAGTATTCGTCTAATTGCATTCAAATTTTACTCAAAATCGAGTTGTAATATGGTCAAATTTGAAAGACAAATTTTTTTCTGATGGACTTTTCTGATGAGCTATAACTGGCCCCTTACTTAGCTTTAACTAAATAAATTTTTTGTATTCTTATTTTTTAAATCTGTCGAACAGTTTTTGAGAAAAAAAAATATTTATAAAATTGTAAAGATGAATAACTTTGGATCAAGTCTAATTTGTAAAATAAGATTTAAAAAAAGACGGGACCTAAATCAGCGGACGGAAAATCTTGAGAACATTCAAATATTCTTTAAAAAAATTAATTTTGCTCATTAGTTACCTAGCCACTCACCTTCTTATTTATTAAATGTAATACCAGTCCTTTTTACTCAACCTAAGTATTTTACACTCTCATGAGCGCATGTGAAGATATTTTTGTATAGGTATTTTTATTTATATATTTAAAAACCAACCCATCGTTATCATACATTTCCGTCACGCTACCTAATCTAATGAAGGTATTAATAACCACCCCGTCCCGTCCTATCAGCCCCCATTGGTTTTCTATAAAAATGATAAATTTGTTGGTGTTGATGATGGTGGTGGCCATCACATTGTATTGTGTTTCAGCTGACGCGTAATGCACGCATAAGGCGTATGAATCAGAAGAAAACCGAATTCAAATAAAACAAAAAATGCGGCAAAATAACCTGAAAAGAAAAGAAAAATAATATCAGCCATCGAGCCAAAAGGATCTGAGAACGAAAATTCGTCGGTATAGTGGGTTGATGTCCTTACGCGAATAAAAGGATCCAGGATATATAAAAATGCGGGAGAGAAAAATGGTGAAATTCTTTGTCCTCTTATCTTTATGATTTGTGTGATTTTTTGGGGCACAACCCTCATCAGTTGCGTTTCTCCCAATCGCTTCATGTTGTATTTTAGGTATAATGTGTGTTGTGTTGTGTTGTGTTGAGATGTTTGGTAATTCTTCACCCTATTTCAAATTATATTTCTTTCTTCGATCTACTCATATGACCGGCAGAGAAAAAAAAAAGAAATCGAATATTTCACACATAAATATCTATCTATCTATCTATCTGCCACCGCCCCCTCGAGATGTGCGTAAACACAATTTATAGGCTATGTGAAAAAGGACCCAACGATTTATTTATCGCAGAAGTCCTTGGAACTTCCCTACTTCTCTTCAATGCGTATTTTTTTGGGTATATAGAAAAGAAAGCTAAAGGAAGCCTCTATACCCAACGCCAATGTTTTTTGGAAATGTTTTGCTGAATTTAGTCACGGCAGGCGTCGCACAGTGGTTTGGTTTGTATGGGAGAGCGGAAAAAAATCTGTAAAATCTGAACTACTTAACGGATTTAAATAAAATTTGGCACACATGTTAAGATCTACCCATATATGTGATCCAAATTTGGTTAAGAAATAATTATTAGAAAAAAAGTTATTGACGTTTTTCTAAAATTTGCACGTTTGGATTGGAGCGGAAAAAAGTCTGTAAAATCTGAATTACTATAACGGATTTCAAAAAAATTTGGCACATATGTTTAAATCCATCTTATACATATGTGGTCTAAATTTGGTTAAGAAATAATTATTAGAAAAAAGTTATTGACGTTTTTCTAAAATTTGCGCGTTTGGATTGAAGCGGAAAAAAGTCTGTAAAATCTGAACTACTCAACGGATTTAAATGAAATTTGGTACATATGTTAAGATCTATCTTATACATATATGAGAAATAATTATTAGAAAAAAAGTTATTGACGTTTTTCTAAAAGTTATGGGTTTTTGATGCTGTAGGTACTGAAATATATTTTTTTTTCTTTTTGGAAAATATGAACTTTTTATTTTGAATAAAGTAGAACAAACTATGTTTGTATATTATAAACATAAAAACAAATTCTTCAAAAATAATATTAAAAACATAAATAAAACATTTGCAATAAATTAATAAATAATTAAAAAAATGAAGAAGCAGCTATTTTCATCATCATCGGCTCGACAACCGGGTTCCGGTCCTGGCCTCTTTCAACAAGTTTCTCCACCTATCCCGGTCTCCAGCCGACGCCATCCAGTTGCGCACCCCAAGGCTTCGGGCGTCCTGGTCTACGCCATCTCTCCAGCGCAAGCATGGTCTACCACGCTGTCGTCTACCATAGAATGTACCACAAAGAACTTTCCGAGCAGGTTCCTCTTCGCTCATGCGAGCTAGGTGCCCTGCCCACCGGAGTCTACCGAGCTTAATTTTTGTCACGATATCTGCTTCAAGGTAGATTTCGTACAGTTCATGATTGTACCGTCTCCGGAATCGTCCTTCCTCACATACGGGGCCAACAATTCTCCTTAAGACTTTTCTCTCGAACGCAGCTAAGAGGTCGGAGTGCCTTTTGCTAAGCACCGAGTTCTCAGATCCATATGTGAGTACTGGCAGGACCATGGTCCTGTACAGCAGCAGTTTTGAAGTTACGTGAGATTTCTGGATTTGAAGAGCTTTGGCAGACTATAGTAGGCTCTGTTGGATTTGAGAAGCCGCCCGCGTATTTCTTCTTCTATATTGTTATCGGCTGCTACAATTGACCCAAGGTATTTAAAGGATTGCACCACTTCAAATTCGTGCTCCGCTACCTTGATTGTTTGACCAACTGTTCCTCTCGCATTCGACGCCACCATGTACTTTGTTTTACCTTCACTAATGTGCAGCCCCAGATTTTGTGCCGCCTGCTCGATCTGGATGAAGGAATCGTGTACAGCTTGTTCGGTTCTTCCGATGATGTCGATGTCGTCTGCGTAAGCCAGTAACTGGCTGGACCTGTTGACGATGGTCCCTCTTGTTGCCGTGCCAGAGTCACGGATTGCTTTCTCCAACGCCAGGTTGAAGAGGAGGCAGGCCAAACCGTCCCCTTGTCGGAGTCCATTAAAGATGTTGATTGGTCTGGATAGCAATCCGGCTATTTTTACTTGGCTTGTTACGTTGGTCATGGTCAACCTACATAGTCGTATCAATTTATTTGGGATGCCGAATTCTCTCATGGCTTTGTAAAGTTCTACCCTGGCTATGCTATCATAGGCGGCCTTAAAGTCTATAAACAGATGGTATGTTGGGATGTTAAATTCTAGACATTTTTCCATCGCCTGCAGCTATTTTACTGTGCTAAAATGAGGTTTCTAGCATCTGCACTCATTGGTAGAATTTTCTTTTTGTCCTGTGGCCTCAATCCTGATATTAGTGGATCTGAGGATATGAGGATACGGTGCATCACATCTTCATTCGTTGCAATCCGACTGCATTTTCTCGAATTAAAACTGCGATAGATTTTATAGTCCTTATTTCGGCATTCTTGGGCTTTCTCGGAGAGTGATCCAACAGGAAATGTACAATTTTTTTGATTTCTTCTCCACGGATCAAAACCTTATGTACGGTCGCTGGCATATGGTATCATTTATAATTCTCTATAAAAAGTTGTGCGTTTCCCACGCGTACTCTGCACATTTTTTGAAATCTGTTCTTGCATTCGATGTAATTACTTCAAGAATAACATTAGCCATAAGTTCGGAACACAAAACCGAATAAAGAATTGCGATTGAATCCATTTTAATGGAGGGAAATTATCGCTCGAACAATTCAAAAACAACCGCTGATTAAACTCCCTTTTTGTTTTTATTTTTATTTCATTTCATTTTTGCTTATTGGTTGATAAAAGAGTTATATTTTTTCAGTCAATAATGACTTTTTTTGTTTTTAATCCTTTATATATTTATATAGTTTTAAGTAAGAACTTAAACATTCTTATGGGGCATTACCTACTAATCCTTAAAGGTCATACAAAATTATGCAATACACAACAAAAACAAAGTAATAACACTTTAAACAACAATAAAAATTGTTAGTTTTCGATTTATGCCGGAAACGGAACAGGTAGAGAAAAACTCATGTACAGAAAAAATTTTTTTTTTTTATTCTTACCTGCCTCTACTTTTTCCGTGAAATCAACAAAACTGTGAGATTATCCCTAATCCTTTTGTTTATTTTTTATTAAGCTCTATCTTTTAATTCTAGCTGTCATAAAATAATAAAATTTTTAACATAATTTTGCCAAAAACATTGAGTTGAAAAATTTTCGAGGCAGAAGTAAATTGTTTTGCAAAAAATCGAATTTCGCAGACCTTGGTCAAGGTATGAATTTTATTTTATTTTTAAAATAAAGGTACCCATTTTTTCTAAAAATAATGGGATAAAACAGCTCGTTCTGATAATTAGACCCGAAGAAATTATAACTATTTGATATACACCACCCTCAAAACCGAGTTTTTTGAAAACCGATTCAATACTACAAATTTGAATATAACTTCCAGATCCGCAAGCATCCGCAGCTGAGTTTTCCTGTGTTGTTACTTGAAGGTATTGAGCACACATTGACGTACTTCACTACGTGTAGGCAAGTGTAGCTAAACTTGAAACTCATAAAGTTTTCATCTAAACCATATTTTGTTGATACCCATATCTGACGCTTCTTATAGAAGGCTTCTTATATAATTCATCTTTTTTTTTTGTTTTTTTTTTAATAACAAAGAATAGATCAACAAAACGGTATATAAATTTTAATAATTTAATTTAAGGAACTTCGGTAAAAGACAACTAAAATTTTGTTGAAAATACGGTTCGCGACTTGAATAAATTTTTCTTTGACTTTGAGGGCTTGTAAATATGTATATAAAATATATATATAAAAAAATACTCTGAAATCATATGCTCTGGATATATAAAAGTACTTAGACATAAAACTTAAAAGGCTACTTATTACTTTCTGTGCGTCGCGTCGTGCGGAGGTGGTGGCGAGTATGACAATGACGTTCCGCTATATTGGATCAATAGATACATTTCATTGAGACCGCCAAAAGTATCATATAATACGAGTAAGATTGATGGCTTGATATTGAGAATGATTTCTATATAAGAACTTCAATGTTTCGTATTATATTTTTATATAAGAACTTTCATATTACGTATAGCTCTCTCTTATACTATTAGAATTAATATAACTTATTAAAAAAAATATTAAAAATTCATGTAGATATGTATTTCTTTTTTGAAGATTTTTATTTTAATTAAATCGGCGCTGTAGTTCTAATACATCGTAACGATTTTAATGCAGTTTTGTAGTACAATATGTTCCGGATTTTAAAAACAAATGTTATTAGAAAAAACTGTTCAAAAAGATAAAATTATTTTTTTTTAATTCTTTTGGTAGTAAGAAAAAAAAAAACAGAATGCTATGCAAATATCAATTTATGCAAGAACAAAAATTATAAGTTCTTGTAATGATTTCTTTAAATAAGTAAGCTTTTATATACAAAATCTTTAAATCTTTTTATTACTGTACGAATGGAAATTAATCTATTAAATTAATTAATAAATTAAAAATTAAAAAATATTAAGTCCTTTTTGAGATATCGTATTTTCCAAGAAAAAAATTCTTTTTTTTCCCAAAAATTAAAAAAAAAATTTTTTTTTAAGTTTTGAGACGCAATGTTTTTCAAAGCATCTCTATAAAAAATTTCATTAAAATCCGTTATGTCGATTGTGAGAATTTCAAAATTCGAAAAAATGGTTCTATGCTAGGTACAAGCTGTAATATCGTAATTTCAATTTTTTTTCATTAAATTAAAGCAGGGTTGCGAATTTTTGAATTAAAAAAATCATAAGTCATAAGTCTGTAGATGATTTGTGAATTAAAAAAATTTAAGTCATAAGTTAGTTAGTGACTTATGATTTAAAAAAAAATTTAATTCATAAGCTACTAAATGACTTATGAATTAAAAAAAAAAATCACTACCTATAAGTGACTTATGAATTAAAAAAAAAATTATTTACTACCTATAAGTGACTAGTTGGTAAATTTTAATTGCTTAAACTTGTTTTGACTACATAATTATTTAATTACTAACGAAGGTAGATTTCAAGCTTTTGTGTGTCATAAAATTATCATGCTAGCTCATAAATTTTCCAAATAATAATTTTTTAATCCATTAGCTTATGAATTAAATTTTTTTTACATAAGTCACTAGGTAACTTTTGAATTAAATTTTTTTTTAATTCTTAAGTCACTTACTTGCTCATGACTTGGTAGGTTTTGAATTATTTTTTTTTAATTCATAAGTCACTTAGTAGGTTCTGACTTAATTTTTTTTAATTCATAAGTCACTAAGAAGCTTATGATTAAAATTTTTTTAATTCACAATTCACCAACTGACTTGTGAATTAAATTTTTTTTAATTTATAAGTCAGTAACTAGCTGCTGAATTACATTTTTTTTAATTCATAAGTCACTCACTAGCTTGTGAATTAAAGCCAAGCTTAAGCTGAATTAAAGATCATACAAAATAATTGAAAGAAAAAAATTTTATCAAAATTCTAGGTTTTCGAGAAAAATACGATTTTAGAAAACCATTTTTTTAATTTTTTAACATTTGTATGGTTGGTACCTTTATTTTTAGGTTAAATACATTTTTTTTCTCACGTCTAGTAGATTATATTGAGAAACTTTTATTTATCAGGTTTAAAAAAATCTAGCATAGGTTTTTCGAAATATTGAGTCTTGAAAAAAAAATTTTAATTTTATTTTAAAAATCCAAAAAAAAAATTTTCAAAATTTTAATACACAATTCTATTTAAGTTTTTGGTGAGCTTTAGCAAAAAAAATATCAAAATCAGTTGTACTGTTTTTGAGAAAATCAAAAACAAAAAATATGGTTCAATGGGGGTACCAAAATAACCATTTTTTCGGAAATTTTTTTTCAACCATTACCTAGCTTTAATTAAATTAAATTTGTTTGTGTCTTTATTTTTTTAATCTGTCGAGCAGTTAAAAAAAAATATTTATAAAATTTCGAAAAAAAAACGTATGGCAGATACCGTTATTTTTGGTCTTAAAAAAAAAGAAAAAAACAACTTGTGGGGAGAAGCTTAAAGAAAATCGGCCGTTTAGGCTGTAGTCAAACAGACAGACAGACAGACAGAATTGTGAGACCCACTTTTTTGATCTTCGCTGTGATCGTAATGTCAACTTTGATCAAAATCTCGAGTTCGATTTTTTTCCGAATGCATAGCTTTCCTTATAGCACCTATAAGTCACAAGTAAAAATAAAAGGATTTATTTAAAAAAAGAACGAAATGAAATGCACGGAAAATGACATAAGCCAGGAAATTTAATGAAATGCATCAAAAGACGAACTGTCAAACCATGGGTGCATTCAATAACTTGCACAACTGACAACACATACAAAGTGTTTTAGCAACCGGTGGGTTATCGAATTCGGGTAATAAAATAAAAAGGAATACAGAATGCAAGTCAAAAAGGAACTGTGATCCGTGAGTACAGAGTGAACTTAAAGTGGATGCCATGATTCTTTTTCGTCAAATAGTAAAATTCCAAAACAAAATTATTTATAACAGTGAATAATAAGACAGTGAACTAGATGAAATAAATTAAACACAGATGTTTTTGGATATGCTCACAAGGTGGCTTTAAAAAATAATAATTTATTTGGGAAACCTTTGAGCCAAGTAAAATGCAAACAGCAAAATTATTTAAGTTGTTAAGCCGAAATCAAACAAAATAAAATAGGCCGTTGACGATAGAACTAGATTAATTCAAAATACCGTCTCACGCCAACTGGTACAATAATTCGAAATTCAACACTGAAATAAAACATATTAACGGAACTAACACTAGTTTTCTCACTTATGATTTATGTATTCTTCTGCAAACCATTTTTTATATTTGTAACTCTTTTTGAAGATAAATCACAGATTTAAATAAGTTATTATTTCTTACATATAATAATGCCATGTCACCATTAAAGGCTGTAATCAAACTATTATAATTTTGTTTAAATTTGAAATTGACGTAAATCATAAGCAAAACTGGTCCTAAGACTGAGCCTTGCGGTACACCAATATTTACTGATTAAAGAACTAATAAGCCTCACACGTTTACTTTATCCTGAGAGATAAAATATCAACCAATTATAAATTACGAACTTTATAAAGTTTGTTCAAAAGTATTATGTGATTAAGTATATAAAAAGTTTTGCGCAAAGTCTTGATTAGCTTTGTTTAATAAGTTCATTGAACATAATTTCAATTGAAATGCCATATGATTAATTTTTTTTTTATTTAGTGATTGGCAATTGCAATGAGTCTTCTTAGTAGAAGAGAGGAGGTATTTGTACAGCATTGAAAGAACTTTTAGGAACAGTATCGCACTTATGACAACTCTAGATCTTACGTTTTTTTTAAAGGTTCGAGCTAAATAAATAGACTAAATATTAACATTCAGGCAAATCCTGAAAAAGACCAACACAGTTCAAGTCGAGACTCATAATCTATTTTTCGATGTAAAAGCTGCATATTTTAGCTTTCATCGTCAGGAGTTTTTTATATCGATGGCCTCACTCGGGATCCCGAGAAAACTGATCCAACTGTGTTGCATGACATTGGAAAAAACGAGGTGTAATGTGCAACTGGGAAGCAAATTATCCGAACTAATCCAAATATGCACAGGGATTCTGCAAGGAGATGGTGTTAGTTCTTCAATTTCGTTTATGAGCAGATTGTGCGCATGGCAGGCGTTAACCTCCACAGTGCTCTCCACACTATATTCAACAAATCTGTCCAACGCACAGAGTATGCTAACGATATCAACATCATTGAGCGTTCCAAATGTTCTATAATAGATCCTTTCACGGCCGTTGAAGACCAGGCGAGACTTGTTGGTCTTGAAGTAAATTAGGATAGGTCCAAGTCCAAGTATATGTTATCAACAAACAAACAAAACATCTCTCTACCGATTACGTCAAAACGTCAAAATTGATAGCAAAAACTTCGATGTAGTTATGGAGTTCATCTACCTCTGAATAAATCCCACGAGAATTTCCCTAGGAAACTGTTGCTACTTCGGTACCGCAGAAGGTACCACCCAAAATATTGTTATCCAAGAAAACTGTTAATATAGGTACCTGCCTGGTGACTGAACATACCCTAAGCAGAGCGACAGCGATCTGAGGCCACATTTCACTTGGCCTTGTTTCACGACGCCGATGAAGTGGTATCGTTATCCGGTCATGGTAAGCAATGGTTCCATATCATATCGTCACTATTGTCCTCTTAATCTGCACTGATTTGAACATTTCTTTCGAACCCAATTTGTATGACCTCTGAACTGACATTAAGTTTATAAAGAATTCTCTTACATGCCAATTCAATTGCCAAATTTCACAATTTTGTTTTGTCATTTTTGTTCTTAGCGGAGAGCTGAGGATACATACTATGCTCGTATCAGCAGTTAAAATTAGACTATTAATAATAAAGAAGAATTTCAACTTGTACAAAATTGCTCACTTATGCCTGACTCCAAATTCAAATGACACCAAATTCAAATTTCTATCTGTTCACAACCTTTCCAGTTGTCCTTCGCATGTACTATAGATTTGCCGAACAACAAGAATGCCACAAAATCAAGAATTACACCCTCGGGACGTAGAAAACCACTGCAAGGTGCTTTAGTGTGGCCGCACATACGCGTGTACCAACTCCTTCGAAACATACGTACCTTATGTGGTCCTCCCCGGAGCTCTATCTTTTCCATCGAAGGTGCATGAATGTCGGTCGCTTATAAATCGGTGTTTTTTTTTTTGTTTTTGCCGTTTCGAATGCCCTCATCGTCGTCGTCGGTACCATATTTGCAAGACTCCTTCAGGTTTAACCGTCATTGGAGCACCAAATCGAACGCAATCGAAGCCGTGGCATCCTTTGGTTTTTATATCATTTTTTTTTTTTGTTTCTTATGTGCTGCCCAGGTCTGGGATTCTGCTCCATATGCATGCATATGAATTGTGTGTATCTTCTTCTCTGTGGATCGCTGTAAGTGCGCAAAGTGCTCGTTAAGTCAATAAATTTACATGTAAAGACGTACGTCCGCTCTGGTTACGGGAATTACCTGATGGCTTAATCGATTCTCTCAGACCAAAGACGGGGAAAATATCGACTCAGGAACATACAAGGGGAGACGTGGGATCTATACTTTACTAGTTACACGAATAAAGCCAATTTTAGCACACATTTTGTTGGAATTATTATATTGATATGATAACAGATATAAAGTAAGTTCGTAGTAGGGTGAGGTTGGATACAGCACCTGATTGTGCTTTCATTTGACATAAGAGGTCTTATTATAATTGAGCATACTATAAGTATATCAATTTCGATGCTTTGTGTACAAGATACGAAGATTAATCTAGAAGAACGGACCTTATCGTTCATGTCACCTACAACAGGTGGTACTGAGAAATTACGTAAGGCTGAACAAAAACGCCAAAAATATAGAGTCGAAGGACCCAACTTATTATGTTCAAATGAAAGGTACACCCCCATGACGTCTGATACAAGGTAGAGGTGTAGATTTCCAAGAAATTGAACTACGAGTGCATTTTATACATATGTCCAAAGCTAGCTCTTAATGATTTGATACAAAATTATAAAAGACCGATTCTTCTGCTTCAATCGAATTCTGTTTTGGTTTATGAAAAGCAGTCGTACTCCAGAAAATATGGAAGCAACAATACCCAACCTTCAAATTGAAAAACAAGAAAACGATAAATGGAGAAAACAAAACTACAATCGGAAGGTGGGCTTCGGTGCTTCTTACATATAAAAAAAAATAACTGGACAACTCTCATAAAACGAAAAATAAAAAATTAAAAATTAATTTAACAAAAAAACATCAATAAAAATAAAAAACGTCTGCGCTCAACGAACCTGATCTTTTATTGTTTAAGTGATTCAAGATTCAAAAGAATACATATGTGTGACTGCAGTTAGAACTGTTTAAGAAAATTGCACGGCCGGAGTCCACAATGGCAGTCTTTTAGGCTGTATACAGCAATACGGACAGAATTACCGGACCCATATATTTCGGGGTCTTAGCAACCTTAATGTAATATTCGATTGAAATTTCCAGTTCGATTTTCTTAATGCCTTAAAAAGGTTAGTTATGGTTGAAAACTAATTGAAATTAATGTTAAGACATAGACCCTAAAATTTGAGTTTTAATTGCTATAATAGGAGAAAATTGAGAAAATAAATTGATCTTCACGAATTGAAATTTGATTGTTACGAACATTTCAAACTCTATTCGTGTTTCATATTCCACGCACACTGCAACGAATGAATAGTTCGCACGAGAACTATTTCTTTATTTTGAGCAATGACAAAGGTTATGTTGGTTCTGAGACCATAGGTCGTTTGATGATTATTGGCACAAACCAAGAACTTAAGGAAACCCCACAAAAAAAAAGTCTTTGCCAAATCTCTCGATCTTGCTTCCACTTCAGGTCGTCTTTGCATGAGATAAAGACCACGTTTTTACTTGCAATATATATACATACATACAGGGGCGTATTTACCCTAGGGCTAAAAGGGCTACAGCCCGGGGCGGCAAGGCTGCTGTGGGCGGCGCCAGCCGCCACAAGTAGCACAGAATTACTTAACGAAGTCTTTAAGAATTCTAAATCGGTATCTGACATCTTCTATAAGACGGATTTAAGTTCCTATTAAGTAGAGAAAAGCGCAAGTGGGCGGTCCGATAGAAGGAAATAAGAAGATAAATTGAGTCTTAAAATGGTCTTAAATCGGGATATCATTCTTCTTAAATACTTCATTACTCCTTCTTAAATAGTTCCTTACATCTTCTTAAATACTTCTTAACTCCTTCTTAACGAGCTACGGCAATTCTTAAAAAAATTATTAGAAACAATAAAAATAAATTTTTTTTATTATCTGTTTGTTTTTTTATTATTGTTGATTATATTCTATCTTTATGTGAATTTTTGCTGGAATGAAAGAATTTTAAAAGTTAGTTTTTTTAATTTACCTTTGTGCTTCCACTGAGATTCGAACCCGAGTCCTCTCGCTTGCCGTGCTTGTGCTCTACCTATTGTGCCACAGTGACACTTAAAATATCTTGTCTCAAAGTGCTACTCAAATAACTCTCTCGTGTTTTTAATATTATACTCTTTAAGAAGACTTAAATACGTATTAAAGAATTTGAAAAATACCGATTTAATACCAAAATAAAAAAGGAATGTTTTTAGAAGGATTAAAGAAGGAATTAAGTAACAAAAACAACCGATTTAAGAAATGCCAGTTTAAGAAGTATTTAAGAATGCTTTAAGTAGAAGTAAACACACCATGTTAAGTTCTGTAAAGCAATACCTAAAAAAGACGAAATTAAGACGGAATTAAGTAGCCATAAATTAGCACACCTACCCAATAAAGAAGGAATAAAGTATGAATTAAGTATGGACATTTTGTCAGTTACATAAACGGATGTCATCAAAAAAGTCAAATTTTAAATAAATGTGACGTTAACAATCAAACAGAGGCTAAAAAAAATGAACATGAAACCGCGCAAAAGGGCGGAAAACTATAATTCCTAAAATATTTAAGTTAATTCAATGCAGTAAATTTTGTAAAATTTGTAGAAGTCTTTTTTATTAGATTGACCAAAAAAATACTAAAGGGACCTTTTATTTTCGTCCTTTAGTGAAATGTTTTTTTTTTTAGGCAGTTTTGTTTGTTAAAAATATATTTAGCGCGTTTTGAAAATAAGTTTCTTAAATTTTGATTCTCAAATGCCTGTAAAATTAAAAAAATAAGAGAACATTTAAGTAAGGAAAAGTTCTTTTTATTGGAATTCATTAAAACTTATTTAACAATGATAACAAAGAATACGATAGGTAAACTAAAGATCCTTTTATAAGGGTCAACAATTTTAGCGCCCAAAATTATTTAGCTCCTTTTGAAAAACAATCCTATCTATTTGATTTCATTTAGAGAAAAATAGAGCTGTTTTGAAAATTACAAGCATATTATGAAAAATAGCTTGTTAAAAAATAACAAATAGCCTCGTTTTTATCCTTAACTCAACATTAAAATAGTAATAACTTCTAAACTAGACCGTTTTGAAATACAATTTTTCCACCATTCTATAGCTCTCTTTGATACGCAAATTTTGGTATACCACACTCCATATTTTGAAAAAAGTGCCTTTAGCACCGTTTTGATTGTTAACGTCACAAATGCTATTTTAATTGTTGTTTGTCTTCAATAATGAAACAATCTCTTTTTTTTTAAAGATTTAATAAATTCGGTTTACACATTTTGCTTTCCATCTAAAACTAAAAGTACGAAAACGGCGTTATTAATCATACTGTTTCAGAAGACTTAAATACGTATTAAAGAATCTGAAAAATACCGATTTAATACCAAAATAAAAAAGGAATGTTTTTAGAAGGATTAAAGAAGGAATTAAGTAGCAAAAAAAACCGATTTAAGAAATGCCCACTTAAGAAGTATTTAAGAATGCTTTAAGTAGAAGTAAACACACCATGTTAAGTTCTTTAAAACAATACATAATAAAGATCATATTAAGATGGAATTAAGTAGGCACAAACTTACATACCTAATAAAGAAGGAATAAAGTATGAATTAAGAAATGTGATACCGAAATTATACCATTTTGTGCTACTTGTGGCCTCTAGCAATTGGCTAATTTATAATATTTTTTGAAGCGATTGAACTTTCAAGACATACAAGCAAAAGGGCACAAGCTGCCCCTAGCAATTGCCCAATTTATAATATTTTTTCAAGCGATTGAACTTTCAAAACATACAAGCAAAAGAGGGCAAGCCCCTCCTAACAATTGTCTAAATTATAATATTTTTGAAGGCTAAACAAAAAATACAAAGATTTAAAAAAATTCAATTTTTTGAGTTTTTCAAGCATGACAATTTTTTCAGTGCCGTGAGTGTCCGGCTGTGAGAGAGATCACTGTAACATGCCACTCACTTTTTTCACCATTTATTATTCTTATTTTTTATAAACGATTTTTTATAGCGAAATTTTATAGTAAAAATATTTACAGACATGTACCTATTCTTTGGAACAAATTCTAATGAAACGAAAACATTATCAAAAAAACACACTAGAAGAACTTTGGCTACGGAGTCGTCGTAGCTGTCAAATCCTTGGCAACCCGTGGTCTTTCTTTTCGTAGCAAGATAGATAAATTCTGATCTATACATAACGGGAAATTCATGATGATCTTTCATCATTTCTTTCTAAGCCTATGCAAAGTTTTGGCAATCCAGGAAAACGAAACACATCATATTTGTATTTTGCTACCTATGAAAAGATTATAATAATTGTATCAGTTACGAGTAGAGTCACAAAACCGATTATGGAACAGCTTCAAAGGTAAAAATACTTCCCGTTGGGCGTTGATTCGACTCCTGACATAAGAAATATAGACCAGCTTTCATTAATTTTAAGGTATTGTAATATTTTTCCAAGGTTCGTTAAATAAAACTTATTATTCTTTCTAATATCTCTTCTTTATTTTTACTTTCCAAATCACAACAATAAATCTCAATTTATACAACTCAAATACTTTATTCAATTTAAAATCACACTTGGTTTACACTTTACACAATCCAATAAGCAGAGTTTTGCACACTTCCGTAATCAAAAATCAACTGTCTCGCTCACCATGAACACTCCCTTATATACTCAAATTAGTTGTTCTCGAAAGTTCTTGTCTTGGAATGTTCTAGATGTTTGGAATAAGGGGAAATACATTTGACATTGGAAAAGAGCTTTTTGTTTCTTCCATAAATTAGATATGCAGTTTTCCAACAGATGGCGCTGTAGTAGTATAAAGCTCTGTTCACAACAGTATGTTCAAGAGAAAGCAGAACTCGTTGAACGATTTTTCTGCTTTCTGCCAACTACAGGCCATAAAGCAGAAGACATGTTACAAGCAATTATGGATACTTTTAAGTCATTTAACATTGACATAGAAAATTGCAGAGGTCAATCATATGATAATGCAAGTAAGCATATTCTTTAAATTTGATCGGATCATCGGCAGCTGATTCTTGCGCAGAAGCTGCAAAATTTTTCGGCTTATTACAAAACATACATGTTTTTTTTTTTACGGCATCAATAGAGCGAGCAAAGCTTCTTGTTCATTTTTTAATGTTTCCGAAAATGTCACATTAAAAAATTTTTCACTTACCCGTTCCCGTTGGACGATGCCTGTACGAGCTTAAACTGAGATTGGGACTAAATAATTTCGGCTCTCAATGCACTTAAAAATGATGCCCACCAGAAAACTTTAGTGAAAACTGAAGCTAGCGGCTTATTGTCCCAATTGAAGTCCCTTGAGACAGCAATATTGTCTCACCTTTGGGGTCCTATACTCAAGAAATTCAATATTGGATAAAAAAAATTCAAGGTGTTGATACAGACGTTGAAACTGTATCCAGGCTCTACGAGGCAATCATATCGTTTGTAAGAGAAAAACGAGAATGTTTTGATGTTTTTGAAGAGATAGGAAAAAGCAAAACCTCTGAAAATTACAAAATAGACCGAAAAAGAATCGTCAAGAGGAAAAAACGAGATGAAGATTTTCAAGAAGAGTGTGTCTTACTTAAACATTTTCTGGAGCAAAACAACACTGAAAATATGAGTTTAAGGCAGCTTTACCTTCATTTATAAGAGAAAAAGAATTGAAGGAAGCATTTCCATATTTTGAGGTTGCTTTAAGAATATACTTGTGCACTGCAGTGACAACTTGTAGTGCAGAAAGATCGTTTTCCGTATTGAAACGAATAAAAACCTATTTAAGGTCTCGCATTAGCGAAGAACGCCTTAATAGTTTAGCTTTTTTAAATATAGAAGCTGAACTGACCAAAAATTTAGATAACGAATCTATTGTTAATGAATTTTGTAATCAATATACACACAGAAAAAAAAATTTTAAAACATCAAATATTATGCATTTTGTGTTTTTTGTTATTATTTTTTATTACTTAATTTTTTTGGTGTTATAGGGGGCGGCAAAATTTATCAGCCCGGGGCGCCAAATCCTTAAATACGCCTCTGCATACATAGCTATATACGTTATAGGTATATAGGCCAAGTTTTGCATTTGGAAAAAAATCGAACTCGAGATTCCGATTAAAGTTGACATTAAGATGAAGGAGAACTCTGAAAAAGTGGGTCCGGCACTTCTGTCTAGCTATCTGTCTGTATTTCGACCTATATGTACTGTACAGCCTTAGCCGCTGGACCGATTTTCTTCAAACGTGGTATTAAATGGTCTTCGGTAATTCACTAGAGGAAAGATTGAATTAATTTTTTTGTTGGCTACCAAACTTACGTACCTCGCATACAGCCATTACGTGAATTCTTATTTATCTCGAAAATAGCTCCAATGATTTTGATAACAAAAATTAGGCGTGACTATATTTATGTCAAAAAATGTTATTAACTGTATACCTGCCATAGAACCTTTTTTTTATTTTCGAATTTCTCTTTAAGGACTAAGGATTTTAACAAACATTTTTATACAGGGTGTCCCTTAATTCGTGCATAATATTTTAGGGCGTGGTTTTTGGGTATGGGTATATTTCTAGCTTGTTCCGTTTTTCCTGTCAATGCTAATTTTTTCACTTTGTGCTCAATTTTCTCCAGAAAATGAATTCTACTATTTTTCTTGAAAAAACGTAACAATAACAAGAACAAACTCAATGATAAGCTTGCGGAAAAGCCTATGTTTCTTATGATACATGGGAAAACCTGAGACAAGTAAAATTTAAAAAAAAAAGTGTCTTTCGCTTTGGCTTTTTTTTTTTTTTTTTTGGTAAAAAAGGGTTTTCTGAAATAAGAGAATTTTCTAAGAATCTTGCAATATTTCTTAAAATAGGTTTGGGATATGAAGGCCTCTTTGGAAAATCTACATTACAAAAATGGTATAAAAGATTAAAAACAGAAATTAATTCATCAGTTTAATTTGTAACGCCAAGGCAACAGTTCTTTAGGAACGCTGTTTGAAATGTCTACATTTACAAACAAGAATACGCTGATATTAATTTTTACTTGCGACTTATATGTACTATAAGGCAAGTTATGCATTCGGAAAAAAATTGAACTCGAGATTTTGATCAAAGTTGACATTACGATAATAGCGAAAACTAAAAAAGGGGGGTCTCGCAATTCTGTCTGTCTGTCTGTCTGTTCGACTACAGCCTAATAGAGCTGTGTCAATCAAGATCGATTCGATTTTTTCGATCCGATCATCGAAAAGTATTGATGATCGAAATCAATCATTTTAATCGATCTCAATCTCAATCATTTAAATGATTCTCGATTCTGGTTTCTCGATTTTCTATTTCAATCTCAATCATTTCAATGAGTCTCGATTTACGATATCAGTTAACTCGATTAACTATGATTTACTCGATTCCATTTGTTCTGATTCAATCAATGTGGATTATGAACGCCAAACTGACGCGACGGTGGACTGGAATTTCTGGGTTGAACTCGGCATTGAAGAACATGATTGATCGAGTTGGTTGTTGATGTTCTAGGCCGCAAAAACAATTCTTGGGTTGAACTGATGTTATTTGATGTATGAGAATCCGGTATGCTTAATGTGGATTTTAAGACGTTTCTTAATCCATCGACATCGTAGCCATCCTTTGATGAAATTTGACAGTTTATGACTTGACAAATAGAGGACGAATTCAATTATGGCGTACAAAGTGTATTTTGTACAAAATGTCAGCCGAAGGCCCTAAAATTGCTCTTTTCTGGAGCAACAAATAAAATATCTTTTTTTTTGAATTTTTTGACACTTTTTAATCCATGTATAAAGTAGCCATCATTCGATGTTGTTTGGCCATTTATGGCTTACAATAATAGAGTATTTTGTGAGAACAACTATCAAAGCCACAAGTCAATCTTATCATCGAAATTAAGATCGAATAAGAACAGTATTGAATCATTTCAGTGAAATGAAAATGATCGAATGATCGATCAATTTAAATGATCGGATCATTTTCGTAATCGATTGTTGAACGATTCGATCATTTGAAATGAACGATTTACACAGCTCTACAGCCTAACCGGCTCGGCCGATTTTCTTTAAACTTGGTAGATATCATTTTTAATATTTTGCCCCCCCACACTTTTTTTTCTGTTTTTTTTTTTTTTTTTTAAGACCAAAAATAACGGTACCTGCCATACGATTTTTTTTAGAAATTTTATAAAATATTTTTTTTTCTCAAAAACTGTTCGACAGATTTAAAAAATAAAAACACATAAAAATTTCATTTAGTTAAAGCTAGGTAATGGTTGAAAAAAAAATTCCAAAAAATGGTTATTGAGGGTACCCCCATGGAACCATATTTTTTTTGTTTTTGATTTTCTCAAAAACGATACCACCGATTTTGATAATTTGTTTTTGCTAAGGCTCCCAAAAAATTAAAATAGAATTGTGTATTCAAATTTTCAAAAAAAATTTTTTTGGATTTTTAAAAAAAACTTCAATTTTTTTTTTTTGAAAACTCAATATTTCGAAAACCTCATGCTAGATTTTTTTTTAAACTTGTTAATAAATAAATGTTTCTTAAAATAATCTACAAGATGTGAGAAAAAAAATGTATTTTACCTAAAAACAAAGGTACCCATACAAATGTTAAAAATTTAAAAAAATGGTTTTCAAAAATTGTATTTTTCTCGAAAACGGCACCTAGAATTTTGATAAATTTTTTTTTTTGTTTCAATTCATTATATGATATTTAATTTAATAAAAAAAATGAAATTAAGATATTAAAGCTTGTACCTACCAAAGAACCATTTTTTAGAGTTTTGAATTTATTATTATCCACATAACGGATCTTATTGAAATTTCTTATAGAGAAGCTTCTAAAAACTCTAAAACACATTGCTCTTCAGAACTTTAAAATAAATATTTTTTGAATTTTTGAAAAAAAAAAATCTATTTTTTTTTGAAAATTCGATATCACAAAAACAGCTCAATTTTTTTTTGTAAATTTAATTTTTATTCAAACAATAATAAAAACTTTAAATTGGCGTGCCAAAATTTTTTCTAAAAAATGTTCTAAAAATTTAGTATATAAAAGCTTTTTTTTAAGAAACCACTAAATCAACTTATAATTTTTGTTCCTGTATAAATTCATATTTGCATATCAATCTGTTTTTGTCTCTTACTACTAAGAATTTTAAGATTTAATTTTATCCTTATGAACAGTTTTCTCTAATAGCATTAGTTTTTAAAATTCCTAGTGCGACCCAGTCGTGCATTTTATTTCTTTCTTTTTTTTAAGATCGGTGCCTACCGTACGATTTTTTTTCGAAATTTTATAATTATTTTTTTCTCAAAAACTGTCAAATCAAAAAATTTCATTTAGTAAAGGCTAAGGAAATGGTTGAACAAAAAATCCAAAAAATGGTACCTGGAACCATTTTTTTGGTTTTTGATTTTCTCAAAAACGGTACAACCGATTTGTACAGTTGCAAAAGTCCTAAGAGATCTTGACATACACAAATCCGCTGGCCCGGATAGTATTCCTCCCATTGTTCTGAAGAGGTGTTCTTCAACGCTGGCAAGGCCATTGCATTAGATTTTCCATCTGTCTTACTCTACAGGTCTTTTCCCGTGTGGATGGAAAACAGCATTTCTCCAGCCTTCTCCCTCCAAACTATCGTCCAATTGCACTTACGTCCCTTCTTTCCAAGGTCATGGAAACGCTGATCAATTTTCAGCTTAAGAAATATCTTGAAGAACGAAACTTCCTCAATGACCGGCAGTATGGCTTTCGTAGCAATAGGTCCACTGGTGATCTGATGGTATATCTCACCGGACAGTGGCACAAATCTTAACATCGTTTTGGAGAAAGTTAGATTGTTGCACTTGATATTTCAAAAGCATTTGATAGAGTTTGGCATCAAGCTCTCTTATCGAAAATGCGTGCATTTGGTATCGATGAATCTCTTCTTCGTTAGATTAGAAACTACCCTTCCAATCGCTCAATGTAAGTTGTCTTGGACGGATTTAAGTCTGAAATTCATAAAATAAATGCTGGTGTGCCACAGGGCTCGGTTTTGTCTCCGTTTCTCTTTCTGATATTCTTCAATGATCTTTTGTCTGAAATTTCTAATCCATTAAATTGTTTTGCTGATGACAGTACTCTCAGTTTCTCATATTCGTTTCCAGATACACGTCCTTTTCCTTCGGATGTGGATCTGGAACAGCAGCATATGATAAGCTCATTAAATTCTGATTTCGAGAGCATTGTCAAATGAAGAACGAAAAACCGCGTAGAACTTAATGCTTCAAAAACGCTATGCTGTCTCCTGTCGTTATAGCGGAATCCACCCTCCATGCCGCTATCCATGAGTAGCACTTGCATTGAAGAAAACGAACAGCTCTCAGTTCTCGGTATGTGCATCACAGACCACCTTGTGTGGAATGACCACAAATTCGACGTCGCCAAAAACGCTGCTAAGTGCTTAGGTTTCCTTCGACGATGCAAGAAATTTTTCACCCCTTTTGATCTGGCTGTAATCTATAAAGCCTATATTCGTCCAAAATTAGAGAATAATTCCGATATTAGGTGATAGAACTATAACAGAATCATTTGAATCTCTCGAAAACCGCCGCAATGTTTCTTGCCTTTCATTATATTACTGATATTTCTATAAACATATTTCTATAAACATTGTTCTAGTGAAATAGCCTGGTGCATTCCTCCCCTTAAACAATTTAGCCGTAACACTCGTGCTTCAGGAAATGCTAATCAGTTTACCTTTGAGCCCAACTTCGGAGGTACTGTTAAATTCAGAGATTCATGCTTTAGCCGCACTGCATGAATGTGGAATGCCTTACCCGACTCTATATTTCCCTCCCATTCCAGACATTCAAAACCAATGTGCATCGGTATCTCCTTTTAAATCCCCTCCCACTTTCCTAAATGCTCGCACTGTGATCAATCATTTTAAGGGTAGTCAAAAATCAAAAAAAAAAATCTGAACCTGTACTGGAGTTTAAATTTGACTCGTCCGGTTTCATGTTCCATTGAACGTAGTTTGCTTTGTTTCAGTTTTGACCTGTGACAGGAAAAAATGAAAATAAATTATATTTTCAAATGTTTGAAGGGGTTGTTGAACGGAGGTTTAAACGGCAGAATAGTGTCGTTTAACTTAAACTACAGAATGAACTCTGTTAAAGGTTTAAATGAAACTGTGAAGCCAAATTTATTGTTGAACTGAAGTTTAAGCCAAAAGTGAGGTTTAAACTTCCACTGTGAAACTGGGGGTTAGTAACATATGATAACAGCTTAACCCTAGGCTGTTTGAAAATTTTGTCTCAAATTGGGAACTTTCAAATTTACTTACATAAGTAAACAAAGCTTAACAACTTATTTACTACCGTGAACCTTTTCACTCTTCATTTGTATTTACGAGACTTTCATTCCTATACCTTCAAAACTCGAAAAGTTGTGAGTAACTGTCCAAAAAAAACATCGCAACATTGGTTTTGATCCTTTAGCATCTTAGCAAGTAAATATTAGAAACTTTGTTTATATAATTTAAGTAAAAAAGGTTTAATGAAGTCAATATAAAAATCACTAGTATAAATAAGGCAATCAAAGAAAACAAAAAAGGGTTATCATTTAAGGCCTCACCCAAGCCCAATAACTATGGGAAATTTATCTACGTTTTTCCTGCAATCAACACTTTACCTCAATCAGCACCTTTCTCAAATTTGGCTTAACAACTGTGGCTAAAAGGCGTGATAGGAATGCCAGCGTCCTCTCAGTTTTTTTAAGCTCCCCATAGCTGCAACAGACTGCGCGGTGCATCCGAAAATAGACGCGTCTGTGCATTAAACCATACAGGGACAGGCCCACGGAATCGTAATGTGGTGATTTTATGCTGCGTGCGAGCATCTAGGAAGACCAGAGACCACATATCAATGATTTGAAGCAGCTGTCAGTGATGGGGAAAAAATATCGAATCTAACAAGTCGAGCGAGAAATGGACAGCCATGGAGCTCGCTGCAAAAATAAAGCAACTAAAATTGGCGGCCAAATGGAACGATGGATGTGAAATGAGGTGAATTGAGCGTCCGCAAAGGGGAAGTAGACCAACTGCAGACAAAGAGTGCAACTGCAATTTTGCTGGCGATGATGGCGAGGATAGATGTCTTCCTCCTTGGCAAGGTAGTGGTATTGTGCTGAGTGGCAATTATTACCGCTTGGCTAGCTCTGTGCGTCTCGTGGTCGTGGTCGTCGTCATTGATGGTCTCTCAATGGATAGGTTAATTCCCTGCTTAGTGTGCTCAATGCGTACTACGCGTTCGTTCGCGGATGTAAATTTATTTGAATAGCTAGGTACCTATGTATATTCTGCCCCACTGTGCGAAGGCTCTGTGCCTTCAAAGCTCATCAAATGCCATGATGGTGATGTTTCATTTTCATTTAGAAGTTAAGGCTAGGCACAGACACTTTTCCTTGCCATACAGAGTCATATAACATACGAACTCAGTCCAACACAGCTGAATTTAAATTTGCTAATTTCGAATTGTGGGTAGGTATAATGGGATTCGAGGGGCATTTTGGAATGTCCGCTTTCGAAAGGAAATTCAAGTTTTGGAAAGATCTCAGTTTCATTGTTATTTACTGCTTATTGTGCTGGAAAGGCATATGAATTAATATCAGTTATGGACAGTGTCTTCGTTGGTTTTTTCTTGCATGGGTTTTCCGTAACGTTACTCGAATAAATTTTGGCTATAATTTTTTAGTGGTTTTAAGATAGAGCTTCTTTAAGATTATTCTAATAGTTGGGTAGTTGATTCATGTAAGAAAGTCTTCTACAGTTATATTAAGGTAAAACATTTTCTGATTTTCAGGTAATGTCACTACATATCCTGAGTTGGAAAATAGACATATTAGCTGCGCCACAGTTGAAGATGGGATGTTCAAAAATCCATAGCAAATTTGCCATGACCCAGCTCAGCGGCATAGTGGCAGATTATTGTCAATGAATTTCATTAATTAAAACCTAGCTAATGAACCTGCATCGTTCCTGATCGGGAAACAATTGATCGCCTAGAACTTGGACTGGGCCAGTAGTGTAAAAATCTGTCACTATGAAGTGCTTGTTTTACCTCCTCGTGGTGGTCCCTGGGCAACTATTTGTGTATTTCTATATACATAAATAGGCAAAAATTTCAAGTTCGATAAGGCCTAGCTTTCTAGGATAGGCAACGGAGGTTAGCAGTCTTCGTAACTGAAATCAGCCCTCTACCGAAACCAACACAACCTCGGATTGGTTTCTGATGGAATGTGAAGACGCTTCTTGATGACGGAAAAGAAGGTGCTCAGAATGCCAGTGAAGTTAGATGTTTGATGGGCTCGGGGAAGCTTAAGTCACCTGCTCGTAACATTGTACTATTCTATTCCAGAAAGACACCTGGAAGCCCTCGAGAAACTGAGGTTGGATTGCTGCTTTCCAAAACAACTCTCAAAAGCTTAATTTCCTGGGATCCTGACTAGAGTACGTCGTGTCACCATCATACAGTGTTAAGCCCCAACTTTCTTCTTTTCTGACAAAAGAAGGAGGTCTTTTATGTATAACCGGTTGAGTGCGGCTTCTGATAGCACTCACGAGGAGATATCATTATGGTGATGGGAGACTTGAATGTCAAGGTTGGCAATGACAATACTGGGCTTAGGCATGTCATGGGAAAGCATGGTGTTGGAGA
The DNA here is from genome assembly GCA_963931855.1 of Philhelius festivus. Taxonomy (NCBI): domain Eukaryota; kingdom Metazoa; phylum Arthropoda; class Insecta; order Diptera; family Syrphidae; genus Philhelius; species Philhelius festivus. The sequence goes on along the minus strand of OZ007555.1, from coordinate 141,096,662 downwards.
ACGATTTTTCGACTTCTGCAATGCCAACGGTTGGTTTTGGAGGGACCGTGGTTGAGCGTAAGTCGAGCCACAAAGTCAGTTGAGTGTTGACTGACAGGCAAACAACTTCCAACCAAATTGACCATTACACGATCAGTCGACGTTTTAGAAGCAGTTTCCAAGATTTCCGTAACAGAACGGGTGCAGACATGGGAATGAAACAGGACCCCCATATGATGGGTGCTACCGTTAGATTACGTGCAGCTGCAATTCGGAGATCCCAAGAAAATACTGAAATGCCCAAGTTTAATACAGATAGACTAAAGAATCCCGCAGTTCGCCAACAACTAGGGGACCACCTTTCACAAGGATTGAACGCAATCAGCAGCTCGAAACCCACATCCATCGAAAATCATTGGTGTGCTGTGAAAAATGTCTTCATATCCGGCGCTGAAAGTATAGTCGGGCGGGAGCAAGAAAGAAATAGTGCTTGGCTTTTCGAAGAAACTTGGGCAAGGATTGAAGAAGGAAAAGAACTCAAAGCTCGCATCGCAGCTACCCCAGCAACAGGGAAAAACGAGCTAGAGTCTACATATCGCATGAAGATGATGGAAGTTTATCCTAGCGTGCGACGTGATAAACGTAACTACATACATCAACGCATTGGCTATACAGAAGCAAAAGAAGCCACAAGTAGGTGTGACAATAGGACCGTCTACAAAATTACCAAAGAACTCACTGGTGTCCAGAGCTCTTAACAACATCTGTTAAAAGACACAAATGGATCTCTGCTAGTTTCGGTTGAGGACCAGCTGAAAAGGTAGAAGGAACACTTTTCTGCGGTTTTAAATCGCGTTTTCGCCAGTGAAGTGAACCCTATGCCCAATGAGCCGTCCGAAGTTACAATCTCCCGAATACGCACCTTACCCCCCAGTAAAGAAAAAATCATTACCGCCATCAAAGCACTGAAGAACAACAAAGCGGTTGAACTTGACGGTATTCCTGCAGAGCTTTTACGAGCAGTAACAACAACATCGTGCGAGCTACTGCACTCACTTATTAGGAGAGCTTGGGAAACAGAGAGCTTTCCTGAAGAGTGGAAAATGTGGAAAAATGGAATGATTGTCAAGCTCCCAAAGACAGGAGATCTCACGCAGTGCGGAAACTGGAGAGGAATATGCGTTCTGCCTGCAGTAGTTAAGATAATTGCAAGAATACCACCTCGAAGACACACTCGACGTTGAACAAGCAGGATTCCGCACTGGAAACTGGATCTTCCGGTGTGGATCACATCAACACCTTGCGGATCATCATCGGACAGTTAGTTAAATATCGATCACCACTTCCCCTGCTGTTCATCGATTTCGAAAAGGCGTTCGACAGTGTCAATAGAGAATTTGTCTAGCTTGCTTTGCGCAAGAGGGGCATATCAGATAAATTGATTTCTATTATTCAGGCTACATATGATGGATCCAAATGCCATGTCTTGTATAAAGGAAGGTTGTCAGAGGAGTTTTAAATCCAAAGTGGGGTTAGGCAAGGCTGTATACTGTCACCAATACTGTTCCTGTTGGTGATAAGTGACGTACTGCAAGCAGATTTGTCAAAGGAAAATGAAGGAATTCAGTGGACTCTGCAATATCACCTCAAACATGTGGACTACGTGGGCGACGTATGCTTACTCTCTCATAGGATCATGGATCTCCATTAAATGATAACAAGGGTGGTGAAAGAAGCAGAAATCGTGGTGCTAAATATCAACTCGGCAAAAACTAAAAGGATCAGCCTTGAAACTCCCTCAGCAATCCAAGTAATCTTGGAGTATTGTCTTTAAGGATGGCGGAACTGAACTGGACGTAAGTAGTCGAATCAGAAAAGCAAAAGTTGCGTTCGGAATGCTGTCCGAAATATGGAGAAACAACTCTTTTAGCTTAAAGTTCAAACTACGACTATTCCGCTCCAATGTTGAATCCGTGCTGCCTTATGGGGGCAGCACTTGGAAAGCCACAGACACTGTCACAAGAAAGCTGCAAACGTTTGTTAATTGCTGTCTTCGAAACATCTTGAGAATTTTCTGGCCCAACCGTATCTCCAATGCTGAGCTTCATGCGAGAACAGGTCAGGAACCCATAGAATCTATTATACGAAGACGAAAATGGTAGTAGATTGTCCATATGCTTCGAAAAGGCGACGGGTGCATTGCGGATAAAGCGATGCAGTGGAACCCACTCACACAAAAACGCAGACAAGTGGTACGATCTACAATTTCATGAACAAATTTAAATTAACGCAATACTGATTGTAACAACCATAAAACCATATTTTCGAATTTTTACTTTCTCATTATCGACATAACGGAATTTAATGAATTTTTTTCATACAGAAATTCCTCAAAATTTTGAAAACAATTGCATTTCAAAACTTAAAAAAATAATTTGGAAAATATATCGAACTCGAGATTTTGATGAAAGTTCACACTACGATGATAGAGTTGTGTCTGTACATCGGTCTAGAGCCTATGCTACTGAAGAGATTTCTCCAAACTTGGTATTTAAGGGTCTTCGGTAATTCCCTACAGGAGAATTTGCTCAAGTTTTTACTTACGATATAGGTACTATAGGGCAAGTTTTGCGTTTGGAAAAAAAATCGAACTCGAGATTTTGATCAGAGTTGACATTACGATGATAGCGAAGACGAAAAAAGTGGGCCCGACAATTCCGTCTGTCTGTCTGTATATCTGTATGTCTGTATGTCTGTCCTCGAACTACCAGCCTAAGCTACCGGAGGTATTTTCTTCAAACTCGGTAGTTAAGGGTCTTCGGTGATTCCTTAGAGGAAAAATTTAATTTTTTTTTGTAGCTCCAAAACTAACGGTACCCCCCATACACCCGTAATGCAAAATCTTATTTATCTCGAAACGGTGTGATATTATGGACATGGACTACATTTTCGTCAAAAAAAATTTGGGGCAAAATGTTATTAACGATACCTGTCATAGAACCGTTTTTTGACTTTCTCATCAACAGCTCTAACGATTTTAACCAAAAATTTTCAACAGGAGCCCCCTTAAGTTTAAAATAATATTGTATATAAAAATATTCGAAAAAATATTTGTTGGTTTTTTTTTTTTTTTTTAAATTTTCTTTAAATCAATATCTTCAAAACCTATGAACGATTATTTTTTGAAATTATTTCCTAAAATCAATATTATTCAATACTTAAAATTCGCATCCCACATTTTTTTCTTGAAAAATTTTAGAGAAATTTCTTATATAAAAAATGTATTTAATAATAAAACGATTTTTTAAAGTTTATTTGCACGATTTTATGTATTTGAACATTATTATCTCATTAAATCCATGTTTTGTATTCATAAAATGTATCTTAAATTCCAAAGTACTTTTACATAAAAGCAAGTTCGTGCGATCCAGTCGTACATTTTATTTTTATTAACATTCATTTTTAAATTGGAAGTCAGTTACATAAGAGCAAGATCGTGCGACTCAGTCGTGCGTAGATTATAGTTATTACCTGTGGTTCTTACCACTCGGCCTGAAAACCAGCAGACAGAATCTTGGATTTAAGAACATTGAACATTCATTTAACGAACATTTTTTATAAAAAGTAATATAGTTATAAATAAATAAAAATAGGAACATAGAATTATTAGAACATTTCAAAGAGAAGCGCAATGAAAAAAGATATTTAAAAAGTCTTTAAATAGTATAACAATTTGACAGATAAAATGTTTAAAGATCTTAACAGCACCATTGATGAGGTTAACCAGTTTCCGGGTATTGTTTCTATCTTGAGACTCTTCAGCTTCCTTAAGCTCTAGAAGGCTGCGTACACCTTTTTCAGTCTACACTAGAATTTCTGGCCTCCCTGAACTGCCCTATACTTGTTTAATTAAAAACAATCAAAACATAGATGAAGTAACATCAAATTTATTTCTTGAACCAAGAAAAACGCTTAATTGACTCAATTCGACGGAGCTAACAAATTAACCATTCGCTTTCGTTCTAATTTATTACCCGACATGAGAAATGGGTTTTTGTACTTCTCTTCTAGTAGCGAAGGACCCTTTATCAAGCATTTCTTATGCTACTGTTGGGCTAAGGACGTGATATTTCTTATATCCAGCCAGAGGTGCCAGTCATGTTTCTAACAGGTATGGTATGTAATATAGTTTTTCTTTTGCTGTCCCAAGCGCGCTCTTACAGACCACATAAAAAACACCCATAAATCATATTTTGAATTCCAAATTTGTCACTTTGTTTTCATAATTCTTACCTTCACTAGAAATGCACACACTCCCTTGGATGTGTGCAGTCACATTTGTCCTGCAAGGATTTCCTTTTGTATTTAGGTAGGTCCCATATACGTTCACTGTTCAGTGCGAAATTTGAGTTTGAATTTTTTAAGGTTCTTGCAAACATGTCCTTGCACACTGATTTTTTTTTTGTTGTGTTTTCTTGCCCAGTGATATGATTGTATTTATTAAAATTTATTGAAATATTTTTGACATTTCTCTTTTCTAGATTTTTCCTTCTGCCATTCATTCGTTTGGTGTGATTTACACACTATAGGTACATCTACCACGGTTGCCATTTGGATTTGATTATTTTCCCATCTGTGAAATGGAAGGTTAAACTACCTCTCTGTGCTGGTAAGGTAATAAACCCATAATCCGAGGCACAAACGCACACCCAGCCCAAGAGCCTTATCCCAGACAAAGTGGCATATAGGTATAGCGAGTAAAAAAGAGCGAAGCAAAAAAGGATATCAACAGGTTCACTACCTCTTATAGATTTTTATGCAATAATCGTAAAAATATAGAACACAAAAAGAATATAAAAAAAAATCAGGAAACACCAGGACCCAGTGGATTTGGTTGCGATGGTACGCTATGGGACGTGAACGTCCTTGCAAGGGTCTGGATTTCCGCTTTTTATTTGCTCAAGGTTAACAAAACATAAACAAAGGTTTCTAAAGCAAGGATTTTTATGGACCATAAATGTTTATTTTTCTGATGATTTTTGCCGCAGAGCGCAGCCAATTTGTGCACACTAGCACTCACAACGGAGAGCAAGGTGGATGGGTTTTTTTCATAGAATTTTTATGACATAGAAAAAATAAATATATGAGATCCTGCAGGTTGCAATTGGTTTTTAGAAGGCCGCAATCCGTTATTCACTCTGAGAGTCATTTAATTTTATAGGTGTTTGACTTGATGGAGGTCGAGTATATCCTTACCTGCAGCTATAAAATATCCTGCGAAAAAGAAAGTGAAAATGAGGTTAAGGAACTCAGGAGTTGGTGATGTGGTTGATGCATTGTTGCTGTAGCAAAAAGTATACAATTTTTATTACTTTATAATATTGATGTGATCTTGAGCTTGACAAAGTTAATGGTCGAAGTCAAGAAATTGATCTTATGAACCACCCTTTGTTTGTTATACTTGCGACTTATATATAGGTACTTTGAGGCATGTTATGCATTCGTAAAAAAATTGAACTCGAGATTTTGATCAAAGTTGACATTACGATGATAACGACGACCAAAAAAGTGGGTCTCGCAATTCTGTCCGTCTGGCTGTCTTTTCTACTACAGCCTAAGTGGCTCGGCCGATTTTCTTTAAACTTTGGTAGATAGCATTTTTAATTTTTTCCCCCACACATTTTTATTTACAACATATTCAAATTTTCAATTTTTTATTTTTTGGATTTAAGAAAAAAATTAATTTTTTTTTGGAAACTCAATATTTCAAAAACTCCGTGCTCGACTTTTTTGAAATTTGATAAATAAAAAGTTTCTTAATATAATTTATAAGATTTGAGAAAAGAATTAGTTTTATCTAAAAACAACGGTACCCACCATAGAAATATTAAAAAATGGTTTTCGAAAATTGTATTTTTCACGAAAACGGTTTCGAGAATTTTGATAAATTTTTTTTTGTTTAATTCTTACGATCTATAATTTAAGAGAATTTTTTTTTAATTTTTACTGACTGTACCTACCACAGAACCATTTTTTCGAATTTTGAATTTCTCATTATCGGCATAACGGATTTTAGTGAAATTTCTTATATAGAAGCTTCTAACATTCTCAATATTGCATTTAAAAACTTAAAAAAAAATATTTTTTGAGTTTTTAAAAAAAAAAATAATATTTCAAAATTGGCTTAGTATTTTTTTGGAAAATTTTTTTTATTCGTTCAAGAATAAAAACTTTGAGTTGGCGTAACAAATTTTTTTCTTAAAAATGTTTTAAAAATTTTGTATACAAAAGTTTATTTTTTAAGAAACCACTACAAAGACTTTTAATTTTTGTTCTTGCATAAACCAATATTTGCTTGAATCACATGGCATTCTCTTTTTACCTCCAACTACTAAAGGAGTTGGCTTAGTCATTTAAAATATGAATTTTATGCTTATGAACAGCTTTTCTTTAATAACATTCATTTTTGAAATTAATAGTCTTTTACATAAGAGCAAGTTCGTGCGACCCAGTCGTGTATTTTATTTGTTTTGAATCGGAACAGTTGTGAAAGAAGTGTTGAAGACTAAAAATCTCTGTCAGTGAATGTTGATCGGTTGGGTATTTTTGAAGATAGAGATTTATTTACAAAAAGATATCATAAATAACATTTGTAATTGAAAATTTGCCCCAACACTTTCACTGTTGTTTTATAAATGAACGCAAATCAAATTAACATTCGCCGATCCAAGACGATAAATTGCTTTGATCGCTGTTGTTAAATCTACACTATGTTACGCATAGCAGATATGGGGAGCTTATGAGCACATGTGAAAAGTTTTATCGAAATTTCTTGAAAAATCTGTTTAACCTTCCACTAAACACACTTAACTATGTGTTATGTTTGGAAACGGGTCTTCCTACTGTCTCTCCCGAACGACCAAAAAAAGTGTCTTTACGAAAAGAGGAACAAACATTGGCGGGTGCTTGAGTGGAAAAGCTTAGGACAAGCTTGTGGAGAATTAGTTAAATTATATCCTCACAACTTAACTAGTATAAAGGAGCACTTTTACCGCATCATTCAAGCACATGAAACATCTGTAAGTGTCCATGGAAAAAAAATCCATGTGATATCTTTAGAAAACATGAATCTACGCATGTCCAAAAATAAGTCGTTGCAGCGATATTTTAAAAACCTAATATTTATAATATAAAATTTTTAAGGAATTTTAAGAACAAATTTTCTTACCTCAGTCTTAAGTTTTTATTACTGTCCAGTTATACGTCAAGACTATAATAAAATTTATAAATGACTTCAGCATCATTAAAAGTTAGAAGCGAAGAATTAATTTTTTTATTTTTTTTTTCGAGCATTAAAGTTAAGAAAATATGTGTGAAGCAAAAGCTGATTAAATAATGATTTATTTATTTTGTTTTCATTTAATCAATCAAAACTTCAAGCTTTTCATTACGTTATATCACAGAGAAGAGCCACCATGAAACGTTAAAAATACTTATTTTATTGTTTGTCTACAGACTGCTGATAACCCCTAGAAGTCTCTTTTTATTGATTTTTAATTAGTGTTAAATGTCAATGGCAGTGATGTAACGTTAATTGATATTTTGAAGAAGTAATAAATATATTTTGGAATTTTAGATTAACTTTGATTTAAATTCAGGGCTGTAGCTGCCGCGGTATAGGGGCCCAGAGATACGGAGCACTCATCACAAAAAAAAAAACAACAAATGAAAACTGATTGATAAATATAAAAAAGACATGTTAGTTGATTCTGAAAAATCAAAAGCTTAAAAACCTCTAAAGCCCAAAATTAAGAAAACAAATTTGAAAGGGACTTGATAATCATTGCTGATTAAATTCAATTTTCTTGCTTTTAAATGCCGGAAGTTATCACTGCTTCCTTATTTTGCTACTTCTAGTCTCAATAGCTACAGTTAAAAGAACCTTTTCCAGTATAAAAAATTACTAAACACTATCTCAGAATAAGAACGATTATCCGAATTATTAATTTTGTCCATAGAAGTCGAAAATCTGGAAAAACTAAGATTACGTTGAGCTATGGAACACTTAATTAACAAATTTACGGAAACAAAATGAGAAAATGTTACTTTTACCCAAAAATCATTCTTTGTTTTCAATTTTTTAAAACATTTATGTACCTATGTGAAGTACCTAAATAGTAGGTAGTAGTTAAACTCATCTAATATGCCGATGCAAGTCTTTTAGTTGATTTTATAGGATCCACAAACGCTTTTACCTAATGGTGTGCCCCAGTCATGAAGAGGGACTCCTAAGAAATTTTTGATATTGGGCCTATATTGGGCTAGCTACGCCACTGTTAAAATGCAATGATTAACGATTATGTTGATACATACATATGTAACACACATTGGGGTAGCTGAGGTCAGCTAATTTTAGCCGAGTTTTGGGAAGTTTGTTTATTAAAACAGACGATCTTGTGATTAGAAGATGTTCAAAATGCGATCTCATATTGTAATCAGAATGTTTGTGACAATTTTTAGATGAACAAATATTTATTACATTTTGTACATTTTTAATTTATATCAGAAGCTTTTATAGTGCGATATTAAATAGTTGTTAAGTCTGTACAAAGTTCAATCAAATGGTACATCGAGGCTTACGCTGAATCAGAGTCCATTTGTGATTTTAATAGTTATCAGAAGGTATCACGAGACCACATTAACTTTGTTTTCTATCTCGATTTTCACAACCGTTTTTCGCCGGTATGTATTTTAGAGATGATTTAATTTATTTCAGTAAATTTGAACATGCTATTGTTGATTAATATTGACCTCGAGCATACTCCTTAGAAATCATAACAAGATATTTTTCGCTGATTACGCTCACAGGAGTATGCACAAATTAAAAATAAATTAAATTCGAGGCCATGAAGGCTCATTTAGAGCCTAAACCTAGTGACTTATAATTCTCAACCAACAATCTGCCGATTCAGAACGCTAGACAGATTTTCGAGATCAACTTTTTTCGGCATAGTGAAAAGTTTAATCGAAATCTCGAGCTCGACTTTTTAATAACTTCCTGCATAGTAACATTATTTATGGGAAATAAAAAATATTTTAGAAAAAATCATAATTCATAATTTTTACTTGCGACTTATAGCTACCATAAGGTATGTTATGCATTCGGAAAAAAAATCCAACTCGAGATTTTGATCAAATTTGACATTACGATGATATATAGCGAAGACTAAAACAGTGGATCTCGCAATTCTGTCTGTCTGTCTTTTCGAATGCATCCTAAACGGCCGATTTTCTTTAAACTTGGTAGATAGTATTTTTAATAACGGTACCTGCCATACGATTGTTTTTCGAAATTTTATAAATATTTTTTTTTTCTCAAAAACTGTCCCAACGATTTTAAAAAAATAAATTCACAAAATTTAATTTAGTTAAACCTAGGCAGTGGCGAGGCGTCATATTGTTCAAGTCGTGCATGAACGACTAGCTTAGAGGCGACATTATTTTAATTTCTATCTAATTAACCGACACCTCATACTCATACGGTTCGTTCATTCCTTATAGTTATATCTAATGTATACGTACATATTTTCCATTTTCCAACTCGTGCATTCCTTCTGTGAACTACCCAAATAAAAAAAAACGAACTAGCTACTCTTTTGTTTTCACTGAACCGATCAGTATCTACCCAAGTCGTTCATACGATTTGGCAACGAAATGAACCCATAGAAAGCATACAAGAAAAAAAAAAAACAATTCGCTCGTTGTAGGGAGCATTTCGTGCAAATCTGTTTTGAACGAGTAGAGCTTTTTTTTAATATATAGAATGATGGAAATGAGGAAAACGGGTAGCTAGGGCGTAGGTAAATAGTTTATTTATTTATTTCGGTACATATTCCAATATTTAATTTTTTTATTTTTTCCAATATGAGAAATGAGCCGCGCGTCCTTCATAGGGACGGTTTCGTTCAAATCAGTTTTGAACGAGGAAAGCTTTTTTTTACTGTGGAATGAAGGAAATGAGGAAAACGACTAGCTGGTACTTAATCAACACATAACTATTTATTATTGACATAAAAATAAAAACATTATAATGTACCTTTATATGGAGAGCTCACAGCTGTACCGAACCAAGTCATTTTAAAGAAATCCAAAACTAACGCCAGGATTTCCGCAAAATTATTATTTTTTTTTATTATTTGGAGCTGTAATGAATATATATTACAGCTCTAAATAGATGTCAATTTTGCGGAAATTTTGGCGTTGGTTTTGGATTTTTTTAAAATGACTTGGTTCGGTTCAGCTGTGAGCCCTCCATATAAAAAAAGACTTGTTTGACTTCTTGGCATTGCAAATAAGAATTTTGAAACTGAACGACTACATTTTTTAGGCACGCGTCGCCGCTGAACCTAGGTAATAGTTGAAAAAAAATTTCCGAAAAATTAGTAGTTTTGGTACTCCCCTTGGCACAATTTTTTTTGTTTTCGATTTTCTCAAAAACGGTACCACCGATTTTGATCATTTTTTTATGCTAAAGCTTCCCAGCAGTTTGAATATTATTGTGTATTCAAATTTTCAAAAAATATTTTTGGATTTTTAAAAAAACTTTTAAATTTTTTTTTGAAAACACAATATTTCTAAAACCTTATGATAAATAAAAGTTTGAAAAAATAATCTACAAGATATGAGAAAAATAAATTCATTTTACCTAAAAATAACGGTACCCTCCATACAAATGTTAAAAAATGGTTTTCGAAAATCGTATTTTTCTCTAAAACGGTTCCGAGAATTTTGCTTAAATTTTTTTTCTTTCTATTATTTTTTAATATCTGTAATTTAATAAAATAAATTTTAAAAACAAGATATTACTGACTGTACCTATCATAGAACGATTTTATAAAATTTTGAATTTCTCATTATCAGCACAACGGGTTTTAATGAAATTTCGTAGAGAGAAGCTTCTAAAAAGTTTAAGAAACATTGCATTTCAAAACTTTAAGAAAAATATTTTTTTGAATTTTGAAAAAAAATCAATTTTTTGTTTTTTGAAAATTCATTATCTCGAAAACGGCTCAATACGTTTTTTTTGTAAATTTAATTTTTATTCATACAATAATAAAAACTTAAAATTGGCGTACCAATATTTTTTCTCAAAAATGTTTAAAAAATTTTCTTATATAAAACCTTATTTTTTTAAGAAACCACTACAAAGACTTATAATTTTTGTTCTTGCATTAATCTATAAGTATTTGCTTGAATCACATGGCATCTTATTCTTACCTTTAATTACTAAAGAAATTTTTTTAAACATTTAAAAAATGAATTTTATGCTTATGAACAGTTTCTCTATTAACATTCATTTTTGAAATTCTTAGTCTTTTACATAGGAGCAAGTTCGTGCGACCCAGTCGTGCATTTTATTTAACTTATACACTGATGCTGTTTTCAAATATTTCAATCTCATACATATACTCAACTTAAGAAAGGGGTTTCCCAAGATTTAACTGCATTCTATGAGCTTGCACAGAATAAAAGCTTTTAAGCTTGCCGTTAGTGAAATAATAAAGATTAGAAATGTTTGACGAAAGCTCTTGTGCACAGAAGCAAAGATTTGATCTCTTAGTCCAAGTTAATTGTGAACCTACCCCAACTACATTCCTACGATTTATTTAAAATAAGGCAAAATTAAAAAAAAAATGAAGAAACTTCGGAACTTGCCGTTCGGAAAATATTAATCATGATCGCCGAAAGGGAAGTATACTACGAGTGTATTTTACGTCAAACCAGTAATCGGTCAATCGGTGTTAATGCTCTATGCATAATTGCATTTCTTTGAGATTAGAGTTAAGTTTTCAAAGTATCTTGCTGAAGCATACCGAAAGCTTTTGATGCTAAGATTTAAATGACGTCTGTTTTTAATAGAAAAATATTCAAGTTCAACTAGACAAACTTTAAAAACGGGTTTTCCCACTAGCGGTCAATAAACGAGTAACTGCACAATTATGTCTTGTGAGAAAAGAAACTATGCAGTTTGAAAACTATAAATATTTTCTAAACGATTATTGCCTTGCTTGGGGTTACTTATACATATGTATGTATGTAAGAGTAAGTACTTAGTTGTTTATCTCAAATGCAGTGCTTCAAATAAATGTAATATCTATAAATAAAATAACGCAAGAGTACAAAACAGGGACAAGCGCAGGAATAAATTGTGAGGAGGGGGAGAATTTTGTAAAAATGTAAAACGTTTGAAACTCTATGATACTTTATTAATTTACCCTTTGCTACCAGGTTCAGAAAAGGTACAGAATTCAAATATTAATCTTTTCCACTAAACTCGTGAACATAGTGAATCGTTGCCTGAAAAACACAGAAGGGTGGGTGTGTCAAAAAATCGAAATTTTAGTTTTCCTGATAATTATAATACTCTTAATACTTTGCCTTTGAAAAATAATTTTTTTTATTTAAATTTGGGCTTTTTTACTAGTTTCAATTTAAATAAAATGCACGACTGAGTCGCACGAACTTGCTCCTATGTAATAGACTAGGAATTTTAAATACGAATGTTATTTGAGAAAACTGTTCATAAGGATAAAATTAATTTTTTAAATTCTTTTAGTGGTAAGAGACAAAAACAGAATGCTATGCAAATAGGAATTTATGCAAGAACAAAAATTATAAGTCGTTGTAGTGGTTTCTTAAAAAACAAAGCTTCTATATACAAAATTTTCAAAAGATTTTTAAGAAAAAAATTTGGTGTGCCAACTTTAATTTTTTATTACTGTACGAATGAAAATTTAATTTCCAAAAAAATATTTAGCCGTTTTTGAGATATCGAATTTTCCAAAAAAAAAAAAACAATTTTTTTTTTTCAAAAATTCAAAAAATATTTTTTTTTTAAAGTTTTGAAATGCAATAGTTTTAAAACTTTTAAGAAGCATCTCTGCAAAAAATTTCATTAAAATCCGTTATGTCGGTAATGAGTAATTCAAAATTTATAAAAATGGTTCTATGGTAGGAACGAGCTGTAATATCTTAATTTCAATTTTTTTTATTAAATTAAAGATCGTTAAAATTAATTGAAAGAAAAAATTTTTTATCAAAATTCTAGTCACCGTTTTCGAGAAAAATAAAACTTTTTTTCATACATCTTGTAGATTACATTCAAAAACTTTTATTTATCAAGTTTAAAAAAAATCTAGCATAAGGTTTTTGAAATATTGAGTTTTGAAAAAAAAAAATGAATTTTTAAAAAAAAAAAAAAAAATTTTTTTTTGAAAATTTGAATACACAATTCTATTTATGATTTTGAGGAGCTTAAGCAAAAAAAAAATATCAAAATCGGTACTACCGTTTTTGAGAAAATCAAAAACAAAAAAAAATGGTTCCTTGGGGGGTACCCTCAATAACCATTTTTCGGAAAATTTAACTAAACGAAATTTTCTAGTATCTTTTTTTTTTAAATCTGTCGAACAGTTTTTGAGAAAAAAAAATATTTACAAAATTTCGGAAAAAATCGTATGGCAGGTACCGTTATTTTTGGTCTTAAAAAAAAAAGAAAAAAACGTGTGGGGGGGAAAAAAGTAATACCTAACAAGTTTAAAGAAAATCGGCCGAGTCGTGTAGGCTGTAGTCGAACCGACAGACAGACCGACAGACAGACAGAAAGAATTGCGAGACCCACTTTTTTAGTCTTCGCTATCATCGTAATGTCAACTTTGATCAAAATCTCGAGCTCCATTTTTTTACGAATGCATAATTTGCCTTATAGTACCTATAAGTCGCAAGTAAACATACTTAAATGTACATACATACATATGTATGTCGCGAGTAATTAAGATATTTTTAACATTCTCGTATATATGGTGATGCGTTCAGATTATTTTATCGTTTGAAATATACATACATGGCAAGATTTATTTTTTCATGCAGATGAAGGTAATATAGGGCAAGTTCGGCATTTAGAAACAAAATCCAACTCCAGACTGACTTTACGATAAAAGAGAACACGAAAAGCGTGGGTCCGGCAATTCCGCCTGTCTGTATGGCTGTAGGTCTATGTCTCGACCTAGAGCCTGAGACGCTAATCCGAATTTCTTAAAACTCAGCATTTATGATTTTCTAGAGGAGAAATTGAAATTTTTATTTAGCTCCAAAACTAACGGTACCTGCCATAAAGGTGTTATGTAAAATCTTATTTATCTCGAAAACAATTTTAACGATTTTGATAAGAAAAAAAAAATGCACGTATGGGTCGCAAAAACTTGCTCCTATGTAATAGACTAGGATTTTTAAAAACGAATGTTATTAGAGAAAACTGTTTATAAGGATAAAATTAAATTTTTAAATGACTAAAGAAGTTGTCTTTTGTACTTGGAGGTAAAAATATGATGCCATGCGATTAAAGCAAATATGGGTTTATGCAAGAACAAAAATTATAAGTCGTTGTAGAGTTTTCTTAAAAAAATAAGCTTTTATATACAAAATTCTTAAAACATTTTTAACAAAAAATTTTGGTACGCCAATTTTAAGTCTATATTATTGTTCGAATAAAAATTAAATTAACAAAAAAACTATTCAGCCGTTTTCGAGATATTGAATTTTCCAAAAAAAAACTTGATTTTTTTTTCAAAATTCAAAAAAGAAATATTTTTCTTAAAGTTTTGAAATGCAATATTTTTTAAACTTTTAAGAAGCATCTATCTAAAAAATTTCAATAAAATCCGTTATGCCGACAATGAGAATTTCAAAATTTTAAAAAATCGTTCTATTGTAGGTACAGTCAGTAATATCTTTTTTTCAATTTTTTTTTAAATTATAGATCTTAGAAATTAACTGAAAGAAAAAAAATTTAAGCAAAACTCTCGGAACTATTTTCGAGAAAAATCCGATTTTCTAAACCCATTTTTTAACATTTCTATATAGGGTACCGATATTTTTAGGTAAAATATTTTTTTTTGCTCATATCATGTAGATAATTTTAAGAAACTTTTAACATACTTATCAAGTTTTAAAAAAATCAAGTATGGGGTTTTCGAAATATTGAGTTTTCAAAAAAAATTTTTGAAAATTCAAAATCGGTGGTACCGTTCTTAAGAAAATCAAAAACAAAAAAAATAGTTCCAAGGGAGGCACCAAAAATAATAATTTTTCTTAAATTTTTTGTCGCAAGTAAATATTAGGTAAGCCTGATGGAAAACTTTTTTGTCAAATATTGTTTGGGAAAAAATTTTCTTCACTTTCTTTTACTTTCAACTTCCTCACTGAGGAATTTTACCAAAAATTTTGTACAGGAGCTTCTTTGAATTTAAAAAATATTGTAGATATACAGGGTGTCCGGTAGTTCGTCTTCCATACTTTGGCATGTGATTCTTGGTCATATTTTAAGAAAAAAACTGTGCTACAGTAAAGTCTGATTTTCAACTTTGACATCACTTTTTGACGATTTAAAAAAAGGCTAACTTTGGTGTACCCTGACCGATGTTAAGGTCAATTTCTCTGTCAGTACTAGTAGTAGGGACCTAATTTTGGTCTTTTTTTTTAAAGAAATACCAACCTTTAAAACTACGTTTAAATTGAGCTGATGTAATTTTAGGGTTGCCAGATATTCAATTTTAAATGGTGTTCAATTTTTCTTGCCCGAGCAAAATTTTGACTTTGAGGTAATTTTTTTTCAAAAAATGCGTAATAAACATAAAGTTTTCTTATTTTTACCTAATGAACAAAACAATACTAAAAAAAATTCATTAATAAGTGCACCAAAAAACCCATACATATTATCGTACTTGGGAAAATCTAAAACTGGTAAAAAATCGAATTTTGGTTTTTTTACCTACTTTTATTGCAGCACTTGATAATTGAAGTGATTTTCCAAGAATTGATAGTTTTTAGGTAATTTTTAAGACGGTGCACTCATCAAAAGGGTTAAAAGTGTACTTTTGCCTACTTAACTTCCTGTCAAAGCCCTAATTACCTTACCTCTTCTCAGGGAGAGTTAAGTTTGGGGTATAAATGTTTAATGGGTAAATTAACTAAATAAGTGGTATAAAAGAATAGAAAAACAATTTCATTCATAAGATTATCAAGTTAAGTCACGACCACAGTTGGATAAGAGCGCTTTTTAAAATGCCTTCATTTACGAGAGAAGAATTCGCAGACGTTTATGGGTTGTGCATTAGAAGTTCAAGAAAAGCACAACGAATATACCAGGAACTTTATCCTAACAGACGACTTCCTCCTCGAAATGTTTTTTGAAAACCTTTCGAAGGCTTCGAGAAACTGGATTAGTTTCAGTGTCAATATGAGGACAGCTTTAATTGAAAATAAATTAATCAGGCCTTTCAAATTACCACCCCGACTTAATTCTACTAACTAGGTATCTGGAGTTTTTACAAAATAATCTACCAGACCTATTGAAAGAAGTTCCACTACTTCAACTAGCTTCATCATAGTACCAACAATATGGGGCGCTCCGGCCCAATATGGTCGTGAAGTTAAAGATTGGCTGGATAAAGACTACGGTTACCGAAGGATAGTTATTATTACTATTTTATTAAATACTAACAATTTGCTTATCGGAAAAGGGTAAAAACGGAATCGGAATCATCCTTGCAAAACATCTATTAGGCAGCGTATTGACCATTTCGAAATCCAGCGACCGTTTGATGTCCCTTAAATTGGTGATTAAAGGAAAGTTGTGGAATATTGTCACTGCATATGCTCCCCAAATTGGATGTGAGCAGGTACAAAAAGATGCATTTTGGCTAGACTTTCACAATCTACTTAAGGACATCCCAAAGGAAGAGTTTTTGTTCGTGGGCGGAGATTTGAACGGACATGTCGGGAAGACAAACGAAGACTATGAAGATTGCCATGGAGGCCTCGGATACGGCACCAGGAACCCTCCTGGTGAAGACATCCTGAGCATGTGCAAAACATACGGTCTTATCGTACTAAATACCATGTTCGTCAAACAAAGCCGACACCTGATCACTTACAGCAGTGGTGGAAATGAAACCCAGATTGATTACCATTTGGTATCTAGTTTCATGAAACCCCGGGTAAAAGATTGCAAAGTGATACTAGGAGAAGCGATCGCCCACCAACACCGTCTCCTACTGACAGAATTTTTTATGGAGACAGTGAACGACAACAAACATACAAAAACTTTTGGGAAGATCAAATGGTATAATCATGGATAAGGAAAAAGGCGAAGCTTTTATTTCGAATATGCAAAACGTTCTGTATAACAACACCGATATAGTTCGAAATGAAGAGAGTACAGCACAAAGTATGTGGGATCTCCTACAGAGAACTTGCAAAGAAAAAGCCAAAACACTGTTAGGGGTTTCAAAAGGACACAACCAACAAGGCAAAGAAACATGGTGGTGGAATGATGAAGCTAAATCAGTTATAAGTAAAAAGAAAATGGCTTTCAAGGCTTGGTCGAAGTGCCCCTCTAATGATACAGAGCAAAAGTCACGCCTCGAAGTGGAATATAGAAACTGCAAGAAAGAAGCGAAGAAGAAGTGCGCCCAAATTCAAGCAGAGAATACAGAAAACCTGTATCGGGAGCTGGATGAAATTTCTACCCCGACAGCTGGTGCTATTCAAGAGCTACGGCAAAACACGAATAAGGGCGCAACTATCTTCAAAATAGCCGCTCAAAGAAGAAGAAATGCCCACGAGATTTGTTCGCCAAAGTTCTTTAACAATGCTCAAGGCCAACTTCTTGTGGAAGACAACGAAATTCTTCACAGGTGGAGACAGTATTGTGACGGACTTCTAAACGAACAATTTCCAAGGCTATACTTTCCAATAGCTTCACCTAACTTAAGCGAAGTATCCGACGCCACAGTCGAAGAAGTTAGTGAGGCGGTAAAATACTCCAAAAAGGGAAAAGCTGTTGGCCCAGACGAAATACCCTCAGAGTTTTGGAAAAAGATGGGAGACATCGGGTTTAGAAGGCTCATGATTCTTGTCTCCATGCCTAATCAATGGAGGGAAAGTTACCTTCTTCCAATTTATAAAGGAAAGGGTGATACTCGAAGCTGTGATAATTACCGTTCGATTAAGCTGATGTCACACACCATGAAGATCGTTGAGCGAGTCTTGGGTAGCCGACTGCGAAAAATAATTAGGCTATCTGATGACCAGTGCGGGTTTGTCGGGGGTAAGTCAACCACGGATGCAATCCAGAGTATAAGAATAATTATGGAAAAACATCGGGATTCTTTGGAGGATTTGCATGTCGTATTGGTTGATTTTGAAA
This sequence comes from Philhelius festivus, assembly GCA_963931855.1. Taxonomy (NCBI): domain Eukaryota; kingdom Metazoa; phylum Arthropoda; class Insecta; order Diptera; family Syrphidae; genus Philhelius; species Philhelius festivus. The sequence continues at coordinate 141,078,415 of OZ007555.1, read as the reverse complement.
AAGCATTCGATCGGCAACCACGAGATCTAATATGGGTGGCCCTCAGGCAACGAGGAGTTCCAGAAACCTATGTGCGGATAATTATGGACATGTATGATGGAGCAGTTACTAAAGTAAGATGCGCAGCTGGAGTCACCGAAGAATTCGAAATCACAGTAGGTGTACACCAGGGAAGTGTCTTGAGTCCCCTGCTCTTTATTACAGTTCTTGATTACCTGCTTGAAGGCAAAGTGACGGATCCAAAAGTGCAACAGTTATTCTTTGCTGACGATGGAGCCATCATAAGTGAAGACCCGATATCCCTACAACGAGCACTTGACGTATGGGTGGATGTTCTAGAAGGAAGTGGGTACCGCATAAGCGCGAAAAAGACAGAATACCTATGCTGCCCATTTTCTGATCCACACAGGCCTATTCCAGACATTTATTTGAATGGAGTAGTGCTTCCCAAGTGTGAAAAGTTTAAATATATGGGGTCTATGATAAATAACGAAGCTACTTGTGATGACGATATCAACCATCGCGTAAGCGTAGGGTGGATGAAGTGGCGGGAAAATTCTGCTATCTTCTGTGACCGAAAAATGCCCCCTAAGCTGAAAGGAAAGCTCTACACTTCAGTTGTGTGTCCAGCACTCACATACGGTTCACAATGTCGGACAATGTACAAAAAGTATGAGAGTAAGCTAAACGCAGCTGAGATGAAGATGCTTCGTATGACAGCAGGAGTTACAAAGCTTGATCGAATTAGAAGTACGAAGATCCGAGGAAGCCTTCATGTTAAGAATACCATTTCCCAAAAAATTGAACACGACCGACTCAGTTGGTATGGCCATGTTCAAAGGAGAGATCCTGAGAACCCCGTCAAAAAGGCAATGTCATACAACGTTCCAATTCGGAATAAAAAGAAAGGTAGGCCTAAACACTCCTGGTACAAACAAATGCAAAAACACCAGCATTCAGTTGGCCTCAGAAATGGAACAATACAAAACCGGGAGGCTTGCCGCCGATTTCTGAGGTCAACCCGGCGAACCCCACCGGCGGATCACTAGTGTGAAGCAGATACGTGGGAGAGTTATGATCCCCTCGACATCGAGATCATAACAGCGCCGAAGCAAAGGAAGAAGAAGAAGACTAACAATTTGCTTATCAATTTTTTTATAAAAGTTTTAAGGAAAATTTAGTACACAAAAAACATGTTTCAGTGTGTCTGTATGTCTGTACCTCTCACTACAGCCTAAAGCACTGGACCTATTTCTTTCAATCTCGGTAGTTAAGTGTCTTCGGTGATTCCCTGGACGAGAAATTGAATTTTTTTTAGCTCCAAAACTAACGGAACCCCCCATACACCCGTTATGCAAAATCTTATTTATCTCGAAAACGGTTCTAACGATTTTGATAAAAAAAATTAGGTGTGATATTATGGACATGGACTACATTTTGGTCAAAAAAAAATTTTAGGGCAAAATGTTATTAACGCTATCTGTCATAGAACCGTTTTTTTTGATTTTCGACTTTCTCATTAACGGCTCAACGATTTTAACCCAACATTATTACCAGGAGGCCCCTTAATTTTAAAATAATATTGTGTATAAAAATATTCGAAATTTTTTTTTTGTTAAAAAAAAAAATCCAATTTATTTTTTGAAAAATCAATAATATCTTGAAAACGTGTGAACGATCATTTTTTGAAATTATTTCTTAAAATCTATATTACTAAGCACTTAAAATTGGCATCACAAATTTTGTTCTAGAAGAATTTTAAGGAAATTTGTTATATAAAAAATTACTTTAATACGATTTTTAAACTTTATTTGCGTAAATTCATAATTTTCCGCATATCAGGCAATTCCATCATGCATTGGAACATTCTTATCTCATTAAATCCATGTTTTATATTTATAAAATGTATTTTTAATTCCAAAGTACTTTTATATAAAACCAAGTTCGTGCGATCCAGTCGTGCATTTTATTTTATGCTAGATAGTAATGCGTGTTCAAATTTTCAACATTTTTTTTTGTATTCTTTAAAAAAATTTCATTTTTTTTTTTTTGAAAACTCAATATTTCTAAAATGCCATGGTCAATTTCTTTGAAACTTGACAGTTAAGAGTTTTTTAATACAATCTATAAGATGTGAGAAAAAATTTGTGTCTAAGATAACGGTACCCCCCATACAAATGTTAAAAATTGTTTTTAAAAATCGTACATTTCACAAAATTGGCCCCTACAACAACTTATATTTTTTTCTTGACTTAATCTCTCACTACTAAAAGTCTCTAAAAAATTATTTTTATTAAGTTATTTAAGTTTTTTACATAAGAGCAAGTCGTACATTTTATTTTTAATTCAGATAAATTCTTCTGAATGAACATTTATGGAACATTCTTAAGAAAAATCGTTGTGTACCAATTTTAAATTTGTATTGTTGTCCAAATGGAATACTTGTAAGCATCCTTACACTCTGAAGGAACTCCTACAAAATGCTTTAAACAAGCTTAATACCTGGGCAGACCAATGTGGACTCGGTGTCAACCCCCACAAAACTGAACTTGTCCTATTTACCAGGAAATATAAAATCCCACACATAGACCCTCCCCACATCAAAGGTATAGCGAGTAAATTTTCAGACAAAGCAAAATATCTGGGTCTTATTTTGGACAAGAAATTAAGCTGGAAACCCAATATCCAAGAGAGAATCTACAAAGCCAACACAGCTCTATTCTCTCGCAAAAAAGCCGTAGGTAACAAATGGGGTATACAAACTCATATTACACACTGGCTTTACATCTCAGTCATTAGACCGATCCTTACATATGGAGTAACAGTATGGTGGACTGCGCTGGAAACAGCAACAAACCGCGATAAACTCAGCAAAGGCCAACGAACAGCCTGCTTAATCATGAGTGGAGCTCTCCGCTCAACTTCCTCCGCTGCACTTGATGGTCTGTTTCATCTCATACCGCTAGATATCTTTAGCAAACAATCGGCGGCCAGTACAGCCATTCGGCTTAAAGCCTCCTCGCAGTGGATCAATAAGGATATTGGCCACTCCACTATACTGAACTCGTTCAGATCCCTACCTAGTAACGTCGATTACACCACCCCTCATCCAAAATTTAATAAAAACTTTCAAGTATCCATCCCTTCCAGGTCTACCTGGGAAAATAAGTCACTGTTGGTAGACGAAGCGATTCATTTCTACACAGATGGATCTGAAACCGATGACGGGGTCGGTGGAGGCGTATACTCCGAAAGATTAAATCTTTGTCTAATCTTTTCGTCTTCCCAATCACTGTAGCGTGTTCCAGGCAGAGCTTCTAGCAATAAAAGAAGTCCTCTCTTGGCTAAAACGATATATTGACTACTGATATACGTATTTTCTCAGACAGTCAAGCTGCCATAAAGTCACTAACAGCCCAAAATTGTCGATCAACTCTGGTGGAGATGTCAAAACAGTTTAACATCCACCTTATATTGGTGCCGGGGCATAGAGACATTCCAGGAAATTGTAAAGCCGACGAACTTGCAAAAACCGGAACAATCCTACCTTTGTTGGATAGCAAATCTAACATCGGTATACCCCTAGCTACTTGTAAACTTATGCTAAAGCATGATACCATGAAGAAAGCTAACCACAGATGGACCAGCACCCAAACTTGCCGGTCTACTAAACTGATTTGGCTATTGTTTGATACTAAACGCTCAAAACTACTAATATCTATTGGTAGATTGCATATTAGCTCCGTTATAGGTGTCCTTACTGGACACTGCCTAATAGGAAGACATGCTTTCCATCTTGAAGTTCCTGCAAATGATTTTTGCAGAAGCTGCATGGATGAAGAAGAAGAGGAATCAGTTCCTCACCTTCTATGTTTTTGTCCTGCCCTAGCGCAAAGACGTAGACTCCACTTGGGAGACTACTACTTTAACGATCCTAGTGATCTAAATAATTCCGACATTCACTGTCTCAAACGCTTCATTGTTAGCTCATATGGTTTAACGATTAAGGGTGATTTTTGAAATCCTTGTGGTATCACAACAGACCAAATATTGGTCTAAGTGTGTTGACCTTTTCGGGTCAGCAGCCTGTGATGTGCTTTTTGCTTTCCAGCCGAGGTTCTGCTCGTCGGTCTTGCCAGGGTCGTCCTGAAGAAAACATACGAAACTCCAGATTTAAAGGTCTTCAAACCTTATTACAAAATCTTTATTGGAAATAACTCTTAAATCTATAACATACAATAATCTGCTACTAATATTTCACTTAATTCGGGTAACGGAACGGTTCACGGGCATCAATCCTTCTGGCTTCTAGTCTAGCTGCCTCGCATCCGTTATACTGCTTGCCGATGATCTGGATCTGGTACTCGATTACGGGTATTCTGGCTTCTGGTAATTCGGCTTCAAACGAGCTCTTTCATTCGGATGTCTGGTTCCTGACGGGATCCTTAGGTATAACACCCCTGGTGGCACTAAACAGCAGGCTAAACGCTCTGGTAGATCGGCAGGTTCAAGGCCCCTGGTGGCACTAAACAGCAGGCTAAACGCTCTGGTAGATCAGCAGGTTCAAGGCCCCTGGTGGCACTAAACAGCAGGCTAAACGCTCTGGTAGATCAGCAGGTACCGAAGCCCCTGGTGGCAATTAGGACATTAAACTTCGAACTAAGACCCCTTACCGCTGGTGGGGGGAAGCCTTAATAAGAAATAGCTGGACAATCTCACCTACCTAACTTGCTAAATGACCAACTCGTCTATACTTCTTGTCTACGACTGGATTTCGAAAGATTGATCAAATCAATTTACTGTGCCGCCTGACTGTATGTATGAGCCAAGAGGTGATTTTCGTTCACCCGAGTAGGTCCTCTTGATAGTTTTTCAGTATAAACTGAATGTGAACTATATAAGTGCTGAACGAAAAATTTTCATGTTGTTGATTTTCCTGTGACATCATATGCTCATGGTGCTTGTGAATTGAATTTGAGTGAAGTACAATTCTTGGTATCATGCAGAAGTCGTATAGAGTGGAGTAGCATGGAACGCTTCGTTACATACCCCTCCTCCTTCGGAGACGAGAACCCTCTCGTCTTGAAATTCGCTTCAACTGGAAAACAAAATTAAATTTATTCTTTTTTATGTTTTAACTTACCAATCATAAAAAACTTTAAATCACTTCATAATAAAAAAAAAAGAAATCAAAATTGTCGGAAACTTAAATCAATTTTAAAACTAGAACTTCTAAACATTATTAACTTAAAAAAATGTCTTAATTAAAAAAAAATTTGTCTGGTGAATTTATGGCGAAAAGGTTACTCTCTTCTTGACGCCGTTTTTACGGTGGGTCAGAATGGCTACTCCTGGCTTAATGATTCTGACTTCTACTCTTCCATAGCGCCCTGCAATCGTAAACCGTTGGCGTCTATATCGGGGGTTGTATATCGGATGTTTCTTGATGGAGATTCCCATGAAAGGATCATCTTGCGGACGTGGTTTGCTTACTCGTTGCTCGGTCTTACTGGTTGGGAACTTAATATTCCGTACGGTCGAAGATCTGGTCATAGCGGTTGCAGGAGCGGCGGCGGCGGATGTTGACGGGATTGAATTATAAATGTAATCATTGGTACGGTATCTGGCGGCGGTTATCATGTTGCTGGCAGCTGGTGCGAAAGGGACCGATAAAGCGGTCGATGCCTTGGCAGCAGAGGCGGCGGCGGTATTCGGTGTAGTGGCTGGCGGTACACCCAGAGAAAAACAACATCATAAAATTAAGTAGGAAAGTATTTAAAATTACGTTGCTATAACTTTTGATTTATACGCTTTAATTTAAATACGATCAACTTTGTTTCAAATAAGAAAAATGTTTGATTAATCACAGTATAGTTAAACACCATTGAATTAATGTTTTTCTATTTTGAAATGTAATCGAGGCATTTTCGTTGTTCATTTCAAGACGTTTGATATTTAATTTATTTGAATCAAACTTGAAACTTAATACATCAAAGTGGTAACTTATTTGATTTTCTTTCCTTTTTGAATCGTATACATAATTCACTTTGAACCAAAGTTAAAGTACAACAAATCAAAGTTGTAATCCTTTTGACTTGTGAACGATAACAGTAAACATTTTGTATAAGAAAGAAATCATATGTATGTGTGTTCGCGGCTGTCGTTGTTGCGGGTCGAGGAAAATGTATCTGCCATTCTCTTTAGAGCTTGTGAGATGTACTTATTGTGAAGTGTTACCGAACGTTATAACCTAAAAGTAATAAAATAAATTAAAATAACTCAAGTGGACGAAAGCGGACAGCTTCGAAGTCTAATTTATTCTAATCCTGCTAACGAGAACAACCGCGACGATTCCTCAAAGCTGCATGAAGATCTGGAACTATACTTATTTAGAAATTTGAAGGTAACATTAAACTATCTCTTTTTTTTTTTTCTTATTATATAAATTTTATTCAAGTTCCGAATTGATGACGAAACCCTCTCAGAGATCTCCAAAGTGGCAAATTGGCAGTGCCAAAATTGCAACAATTCTGATTCCCGTCAACACCAACCTCAAGTTTGTTGTTTTGTTATTAAGTTAGTTTATAAGAATTTTTTTATTATTTTATTTACAATAAAAAGAAAATACTTTTGCAAAAATAATTGTTTTTAATTTGAATATAGTGAGAATGACTTTAAATCAATGAATGCTAGTAAATATTATTAAATTGTTTGTAATTGATTTATTAACGATATCTATTTACTTTAAACGCAAAGTGTGTTTAAAATCAATTGATATTTTTTTGAATCAAATGCGAATCGTATTTAAAACTATAATGGCGCTTTTCAATTCAATGTTACGTAGTAATTAATGTAAATATGTTTCTAATTGATTTGATTCCGATTTCTATTTACTTTAAACGCAAAGCGTGTTTAAAATTAATTGATGTTTTTTTGAATCAAATGCGGATCGTAATGCTACAACTTTAAATCATATTGGTTTCAAATTTGATTTGAAATGAAGTAGGGAATCACTTTTCATTGATTAACAACTTTGATTTAAATATTTTCGGCATTAGAGCCAAATCATATTGGTTTTACTTTGACTCAAAGTCGTTTTTTTTTATTTTACGTGCTTTTTTCTCTGGGTGAAGGTAGTCGTAACGGTAGATGTGGCGGACAGAATGGAAGAATGAGGCCTTCTGGTACTAGCGCGTTTCTTGGTGACCGCAGCGATGCGCATTTGTGTCTTGGGCGGTTCGTATGAACGTTTGGTTGAGACAGCCTTATTTGGCTTATGATTAAAGCGCCTTATTCCAACTCTTTTGGGATCGGTAACAGCAACAGCATTTGACCTCACTCCAGGTTGTATTTTTGCTGGCCGCATAGGTTGCCAGTTCCATGGCTGGTCGGTATTTTTGCTGTTTGACTGCTCCATTTGAGTTGTTGATTGCTCGGCGGTTGTGAACTTACTGGTTGCTAGCTTGTCTCCTTCGTTCTTTTTATTTTCCGGTACAACTAATCCTTTAAGATCTTTTAAGTTTGATCGAACTTTACTGCTTCTCATTAATCTTTTCGGTACCACAATGCTGGTAGAGACATATCGGGTGACTTTGCACGGGTCATCATAGCGACGTGTTAAATTTGTACTGGGCGGACGGTCGAGCTTTCGGATATCGATATCAAGCATTCCGCCAAGGAATTCTTCTTGTTTTCGTTCTCCTCTTACTAGACAAAGCTGGTTCCGGTATTGTTCTTGAACGTTACTTATCATAGGAATTTCTTTACCACGTAGAGTCATCTTGAAATTCGCACTTGACGGCAGGTCTACACCAATAACCATATCCTCGGTGAGTTGACTCATGTACGTCAGTTCACCCTGAAATGGCTCATCGTTGATGTACAAAATCAAATTATAGTGTTCTCGGCTAGCTACAGATTCTCCATTTGCTAGCTGCGTGAACTGTCTCCGATATTGGATTGGTACTTTGTTTCTATGTAAAATTCGGCGGGTCTTTGCATTAATGAAAGACTTGGTAGCTCCGGTATCCAATAATGCCATAACAATTTGATCATAAATTCTTACTGGTATGAAACATCTGGGATCTTTCTTTGGTTTCATCGCCTCTGGCGGTGACCATTGCTTAAAAGCTTGAACTTCGGCTTCCTGGTCCTGGATTGGTTTTCCTAGTAGAGATTCTACATTGTCGTTTCTGAAATCGTCTGGTTCTTTCATAGCTGGTCTGGTGTGTCTGAACACTTCTCTCTTATCTTGTTGCTTCGGTAGTTCACTTAGCGAGTTCAGTATAGATGCTTGACTTTAACATAACCTAACCTAACCAAATGAAATATAAATTATAAGAAATATCAGTGAAATATCAGTTTCTAAGATATCGAATTTACAATATTTTTTTTTTTTTTTTTAATTCTGCATTAAAAATTAAAAACGTCCAACTTGCACTACCAGTGGGAATAGTTGAGCCAAAAGAGGCTGTAAATTGGACCAATACAATGACTGAAAAGTGAAAGTTCTTTGAAGGAATTTTCAAACTAAAATTTTATTCATAACTAAAAGTTAGTTAACCTCACCTCCGTTACTCTAAGAAACCAGGTATACTAATATTCAGCAAAGTAACCCAGAATCTTGTTGTAAATAATACACGTTGGCGTTGTAGCACAAAATGAAATATTTTTTTTATTAATTTTAGAACTGATTTTTTTGCAGATACAAAACCAAATTTTATTGGATTAAAGTCTTCCAACCGGGCTTTACGTTTGCTTCTTTGTTCTTCTTAACAACCAAGTTCTTGAGAGGATTATAGTACTCCAAAAGAGCTTCGGCCCGCACTGTTGGATTTTCAGGAAACATAATTGCGAGTACCTCGTTAAATGGTTTTGAAGTGCCAAGTTGCATCATTTTTCTGAAATGCAATAATATTTCTGGATGATTATCTCATCATGCAACATATCTGAGTTGATGATTAATAATTATTTCCAACTTACTTTAAGACATCTCCAGATTTTTTACTTCCAGTGATATCACATAAATGCAAAGGTTCTTCAGAATGCTTTCCACTGAGCTCACAAAGCTTCTTATAGATTTGGTAACTCAAAATTTCCTCTGTAAAATCGCTGTAATTATAGTAATATTAAAATTAAAAGCGACAGGTTTTTTGTAAAATGCTTACTATGATATTTGATTTTCATTAATTTCGTCGAAAAATTTATGTGGTAAATCAAGTGTTTGTGATTCATGATCTTTCGGTGGACCAACACCTGCGTATTTTTCCATGAGATGCCAATAATGGCTATTGAGATCCGCCATTCCAACATTTCCTGACACCAGATCAGCCATGGTTTTCGCATTCACAAAATTAATTGGAATGTACAAAAGGTTGCGAAGAGCCTAAAAGTATAAAATTCAAAGCTTTATCGAGATGTCGTAAACAGTATATTCACATAGTAACAACCATTCTTAAAAGTCGATTCATTTCAACCTCTGGTGTGATATCAAAGTCATCAAGAATCATTCCAATTGCTTTCAAATTCTGATGAGTTGATGCGTATAGAGCTGCCGCCCTTCCAATAGCAGTATCTAAGCTATTCGGACTGGAGAAAAAGTATTCGGGCAGGCCTACCATTTCCTTGCTATAGTATAATAGCGCTATATCTTCATAAGCCTCAAGAAAATTCGAGAAACGCATTTTCTCACAAACTTCTAGATAAATTTTTGGGGTTCCAATCCAAAACATAGACAAACATTCAGCATCATCATCATTTTCATTTTCATCATCGTCTACAGATACAGTCATCTTTACACGATCATCCCAAATACTTGCAAGATATTTTTCGAATCCCAATTTCTCATAAAAATTTTCGGCAATTTCATATAATTCTTTTGTTTTAAATCTTTCCATCATGGTTGTCTCAACTGGAGGAAGACTTTCATAAGGAAACATTTATTCAATTATGCTCTCGTTACTTTTGTAACTCTGAGCTTGGTACAAAACTTGCTCAAACAGATGGTCAGGAATCAATCCATCGGCAGCAATAATAGATTCACCGTATTTCTTTCTCAATAGATTGCGAATGAAGGCATGAAGTTCCATATAAAAAGGCTTGAATTCTGCCATCAAATCTTCCATATTACACTGAAAATAAAATCTAGGTATATATGATAAAAATCTAGGTTGATTTAACAAACATTTTGTCAATATACGTCCAACAAAAAGTTTTGTCAAATTAACAAAAATTATAGAATTTTGTTGAGGTAACAAAAAATATTTTGTTGTATCCACAAAATTATTTTGTTATGCTAACAAATAAATTTGTTGAAATAACAAAAATATTTTGTCAATAAGACAAAATTTCGTAGAATTTACAAAATTAATTTGTCATATTAACAATTCTTTTGTTGTATTAACAATTTTTTTGTTAGTGTTATTGTTTTTTTGTTATTATCGGATTAACAAAATTTTTTTTGTTAAATTAACAAAATTGTTTTGTTAAATTAACAAAATTGTTTTGTTAAATTAACAAAATGGTTTTGTTGAATTAACAAAATTGTTTTGTTATATTAACAAAATATTTTGTTAAATTAACAAAAATTTCTTGTTATATTTTGTTAAATTAACAAAATATTTTGTCAATTCAACAAAATATTTTGACAATTTTACAAATTTCTTTTGTTGAATCCACAAAAAACAAAATTCATTTTGTCAAAATAGTTTTTTTTCTGGGATTTAAGTCCACAAAAATTGGCGTTTCGTCCCTACGATCTCACATGCAACCATCTGTGAGGGCGTATGGACAATACGCAATTTCTGTTAAGTTCAGTTAGTCTTACATCGATTTTTTAACAAAAACCAAGTGTGAACTATATCATACACAAAAGAAATTTTTTGGTTTCCTTACAAAATAGTTTTATCTATCTGATAATATTATTTTATCAATATTACAAAGTAATTCAACCCCAAAACAAAATATTTGTCATTTTAACAAAAATGTTTTCATTTTTTGTTAAATTGACAAAAACAAATTAACAAAAACTTTGTGATATTGACAAACATTTACAAAACAGATTTTTTGTAGATACAACAAACATTTTGTTAACATCACAAAAAAGTTTGTCGATGTGACAAAAATCTCTGTTTTATTTTGTTATATTAACAAAACTTGGTTTGTTAAACTGACAATATTATTTGTAGTGCATATTTTGTTAAACTGATGCTGGATTATAAAAATTTTGTGAAATCAACAAAATCATTCTTTCGTATTGACAAAAATTTTATCAAAACGATAAAATTGTTTTGTTAAAGGTCAACAAAACGTTTTTGTCAATATTACCTAGGAATTTATTTTCAGTGTAGTAATGTTGAATCCTCGCAACCAAAATTCCAATGGGGATAGTCCTAGAAGAATTATGTTTTCGTCAATAGAACCCCTAGTTCTTTGTTTTTGTAAAGCAACTTACCATTTAAATGAGCTGCGTCTTTTAATGCCTGGAGCGTTAGATTAAGGTTTTCTTCAGCCCATTGCCCATTTAACTTTCTATATGCACTCCAATAATATTGCAGCTCCTCTGTGTGGTTGGATGTTTTAATTATTTTTTCAATATCAGTAGAATATGCCAGTTTTGTGCCATTATTTTGAAATTTCTCAATATTATAATCCGTAGAAAGGTTTTGTAGTTTCCTCAAAGAATCGTATAGCTCTAAATACCGTTTTTCACCGAGAATCAATTCGTGGCCTTCTTTTGTCAATATTTTAAAGGCATACTTCAATTCTTCATCTTTAAAATTCTCGTAGTCAAATTTTCGAGAGTCTTCAAAAACTTCTTTGAAACATATCGAATAATTTCTTAATGATTCGTACTGATCGTAAGGATTATCAATGTCGTTAACTAACGCTTTATTGTTTATTTCATCATTTAAACTGAACAATTTCTCACTTGTTTGATTCAGAAATTTTCTTGCTTCTGTTTCGTCGGAATTTAATTCGGTGCCATAGCAAACCTGCAAGAACTTTATGATTTAGATAAGTTTTAATTGGTTAAATTATTTTCTCTCACCGCAAGTGCAATGACTCCAAATACGGCTATGCGTTGAAATATTCTTTCGAGCATTGCAATATGATGAAACGTATTTTGTTTAGATAATTATTGTTTAAATTGCTGTCATAAGTTTCGATCTTTCACAGAACGACTGATCTTGGATTCATGTAAGCCGTTTGTTTTATATCGAAAGATGTGACTGTGAGAATTATCGACTTAATGCGCACAAAATATATCTTGTTTGTCGGAAGTTACTCAATACAATTTAAAATATGTATGTAAGTGGATAGAAATTGCTTAAGTGTAAATTATTATGGGACTTCCCAAGAAAATATGAATGCAATTATCATGAATGCAATATTAATGACATGCATGGACCCAGGGAGGTTACATTGGGGACGATTGCTCCCTTGTCAGCATTTAAATGTCTGGTTAAAGGTATTTTGACGTTAAGGGAAAACTATCCCAGTGCGTAAGAATACTCAATAAGGCTAGCGTTTGTTTTTAAAGTTCTTTTACTCTTAACACAAAAACTGGTTAGGCTGTATTTAATATAGTAGTTACAATTTATAGAACACTTTATTTTAATTTATGCTTCTTAAAATATGTATACAAAGGCTTTTAATATTATTTACAATAATTAATTAATTTCTTAAGTCTAGTGTTTTTTAATCTGCGAGCACAATAGGGGCTCTACTTCGTTAGGTTGGTTATGTTTTCTGTTTACATTTGAATGACACAGGTGCCCTAAGTTTAACATAAATTTTTACTTGCGACTTATACATAGGTACTATAAGGTAACTTAGGCATTCGTAAAAAAAATCGAACTCGAGATTTTGATCAAAGTGTCGGTCTGTCTGTCTGTCTGTCTGTCTGTCTGTCTGTCTGTCGGTTCGACTACAGTCTAAACAGCTTGGCCGATTTTCTTCAAACTTGGTAGATATCATTTTTAATTTTTTTCCCCCACACGTTTTTTTCTTTTATTTTTTCTTAAGACCAAAAATAACGCTACCTGCCAAACGAATTTTTTTCGAAATTTTGTAAACATTTTTTTTTTCTCAAAAACCTCCTCCACAGATTTAAAACAAAAAGATACAAAAAATTTGTTTAGTTAAAGCTCGGTACTGATCGAAAAAATTTTTCCGAAAAATGGTTATTGAGGGTATACCCCCCAAAGAACCATATTTTTAGTTTTTGATTTTCTCAAAAACGGTACAACCGATTTTGATCAGTTTTTTTAAAGCTTCCCAAAAATTTGTGAATTCAAATTTTCAAAACAAATATTTTTAGATTTTTAAAAATTTTTTTCAAAACTCAATATTTCGAAAACCTTATACTAGATTTTTTTCAAAACTTGATAAATAAAAGTTTCTCAACATAATCTAAAATATTTATGAAAAAAAGTTTTATTTTACTTAAAAATAAAAGTACCCACCATACAAATGTTAAAAAATGACTTTCAAAAATCGTATTTTTCTCGAAAATGGCGCCTAGAATTTTGATAAAAAATTTTCTGTTTCAATTAATTTTAACGATCCTTAATTTAATAAAAAAAATTTTGAAACTAAGATATTACAGCTTGTACCTACCATAGAACAATTTTTTTAAATTTAAACCACTACAAGAACTTAAAAACTTTGTTCTTGCATAAATTCATATTTGCATAGCATTCTGTTTTTGTGTCTTAGTACTAAAAGAATTTAAAAAATAAATTTTATCCTTATCAACAGTTTTTTCTAATAACATTCGTTTTTAAAATTCCTAGTCTTAGAAGCAAGTTCGTGCGACCCAGTCGTGCATTTTATTTCTTACATAAATTCCATAAAAATTTCTAATTTTTTTTATTTTACTTTTATTGTTTTATTTCTATTTTACTTCTATTAAAAAAAGATAAGCAGAAGAAATTGTAATTTTGCCATCTTAGCTTTTTTTGTAAAAAAAAAAATTAATTCTAAAATCTACTACATATGTACATAGTCTACGTTGCCCTATTTCATTACACCTTTGGTGTTAGCTACATTATTATCATTAATCATAAAAAATAAATAGTGATTTTTCATGAAATAAATGTTCATATTAGATAAATAAAATTTTTTATAAAACCCACCATTTCCCTGGCATAGTGTAAATATCCCATAATGGCATATGCATCCATAAAATCTATGAGTTCCATCTGCTCACAAAATTCTAAATGAATTTCTGGTGTCGAATACCAAACTTCGGGATGACATTCATCATGCTCATATTCATTATGATCTTTGTCAATTGCTACGTTATATTCATTATTGTCTTTACCATCTTTATCATCCTCATCATCTTGATCATCATCGTTATCTTTTACTCGTACCTCATTTTCATTATTACTTTCTTCCTCCTCATCATCGTTCTCTTCTCCGTCATTATCATCATCTACATGTTCGTCTATAAATTCACTATCATATCCAGTATGTAGCTTTAAACGATCTCCAAAAATTTTTGAAGGATATTTTTCGAATCCCAAACTCTGATAAAATCCTTCGGCAATTTCATATAATTATTGTGCCTTAAACCTTTCCATCATGACCGACTCAACTGGAGGAAGGCTATCATAAGGGAACATTTCTTCAATAATACTCTCGTTTGTCCGAACTTGATGCAACACTTGTTCAAATAGGTGTTCAGGAATCAGTCCATCAGTTGTGATTACAGATTCACCGTATTTCTTTCGTAATAGATTTCGAATGAAGGCATGAAGTTCTAAATAAAGACATCAAATATTTCATATCAGTGATGTTGAATCCTCGCAACCAAAACTCCAAAGGAGACAATTCTATGAAGAAAAAAAGGTCCTTATTCGGAATTACCCCCCCCCCCCCCAATAAAATGCACTTTTTTTGAATGAATCGATAAAAAAAAGTGTGCTGTTGATAAAAACCGAATAAGGTCCGAAAAAAATATTTGTCTGTTGTAACCAAACTATATGTAGATAGACTTACTATTTAGGTCAGCAGCGTTCTTTAAGGCCTTGATCCTTATATGAAGGTTATTCTTTGCCCATTTATTAGTTATCTTCCTCCATTCACTCCAGTAGTATTGCAATTCTCTTGGATCATGAGATTTTTTAAAAATATTTTTAATTTCAGGAGAATATGACTGTTCAAAATTGCTGTTATGAAAGTCCTCAATGAACTCTCGATCCGGTAGATTTTCAAGGCGATCCAAGGATTCAAATAGTTCTGCATATTGCTTTCGTCTGATAATCTTAACGTCAGCTAATTGGACCAATGTCTTAAAAGCATATTTTAAATCTTCGTTTCTGAAGTTCTCGAAGTCGAATTTCCTAGCGGCGCTAACAATTTTCTTCAGAAATTTTGACTCTTTTATATCAGTGCTTTTTTGAAAGAGGGGAGGAAGTGCAATTTTTTTGTTTGCCGCTGAATTATAAATAAAACATTTTAGCTTCTTTTTCATTCGAATTCAATTCGTTGCCATAACAAATCTGCCAAAATAATATATTAAGTCAGTGACATGTGATTTATATGGTTTCATTTGCCGCAAGAACAATGGCTCCAATTATTGTTAAGTCCAAGAATATATATTCTTCCCGTCATTTCAAACAAATTTCAACTTGCTTTTGGGCTTAGATTTATTTTTTTTCCTATTAGAAGTTTCAATCGCACGGAATGACTGAACTTTTACCCATATTCTTTTATATGTACTGAAAATATGACAGAATCAATTACTTTTTTTTTGTATGCACAATTACATTGTATGAAGAAATGCACTTAAAGATTAAACTGGTCAAACGAGATTTTCAGAGAATCATCTTCGTGTAGTAATTGTTTTTGGTTTGTATATCTGGTAAAAATATGTCCATATATTTTAAGATATTTTATAACTAATGCATTTGCATTCGAGAAAACTATTGAATAACACTTGAATTGAAATTGATAAATCGATTCGTTAATGACTTTTACGGTCTATATATTTACTTATTACTTGTGACTTATTAAAGGTACTATAAGGCAAGGCCGTAGCCAGACAATTTTTTCGGGGGGGATGTAATTTTTCGGAAAAACCAAATTCACCAACTAGTAATTAAAACTAGAGTAGCCCATTAGCCGCAATTCAACCATATCATACACAATTTTTACTTGCGATATATCATATGTAGGGCAAGTTATGCATTTAGAAAAAAAAATCGAACTCGAGATTTTGATCAAAGTTGACATTACGATGATAGCGAAGACGAATAAAGTGGGTCCGACAATTCCGTCTGTCTGTCTGTATGTCTGTACCTTGAACTACAGCCTAAACAGCTCGAAGTATTTTCTTCAAACTCGGTACTTCGGTGATTCCCTGGAGGAGAAATTGAATTTTTTTTTAGCTCTTAGACTAACGGTAAATAATGATCTTCAGAAATGGCTCCAGCCGATACGGTAGGCGAGGAACTAGAAAAGGTAAAACAATAGAAGTATCTGAATGTAAATTTGACTCCCAAACACTTCCGTGCCAAAATCCAGGATGCTAAAATGGCAATCAACTGCATTTGGAAAGGACTTCCTTGGCAAAAATAACGTCGCAAAAAACGTGAAGTACAAATTGTTTGGAGCAGTGGTACGAACCATAATGTGTTATGCAGCACAGGTCTGGGGAGTTTTTCTGCATGATGATGTAGAAAAACGGCTTAGATATTTCTTAAAGAAAATTTTTCTTCTGCCAGAAAACACTCCAACGTACATACATGCTTCATCTTGAAACTGGACTTCCTCTTCTCTACTTTTACACTCTAAAACTACATTTCAGCTATATCAATAAGGTCAAGCAACTCATCAGCGACAATCCCGAAACATGGAAAAAATCGTTATATTCCCTATGGCATACTATCAAGGAAGCGTATTTCGAGCTTTTTCATAAACGAGCTAGGCAAAGTGAATCAAGGAATCTTTATCGAACGCTGCGCTGGATCACAATCTAACTGACAACTATTTCAACGACAACAACAGTATAGATACTATTTCTATAATCTTCAAAGCGAGATGGGAGCTCCTGTACCTCAACTATATGTCCCACCGAAGTGACCAAGATACAGAATGTATTGATGTGATACATTTTATTGGAACCTGTTCCGTTCTCAATGCCATTAGACGTCTAGCTACTGAAGACCTATAAATTGTATTAAATGGCAACAGTTGGCCAACTCTAGTAAGCTACTTTAAAACTGCCTTGAAGTACCGTACTCAAATAACTAACGAAAGTTTCTGATTAACACTTAGATTTATATACTTATTACTATGTTATAACACGATATTACATTTTCTCTCTTGCCGCCTGACGGCTAACGCCATGCTCATATTGCTAATTATATGTAAACAAAAATCAAAATATTGAATAAGGTCACAACTAACTAGCTATACCGAACAAATTTCTTTAAACTTTTTCAAGAAAAAAATTTTGGATGCCAGTTTTAAGTAATTAGTAATATAGATTTTAGGAAATAATTTTAAAAAATAATCGTTCACACGATTTGAAGATATTGATTTTTCAAAAAAAAAAAAATGAAATTTTTTTCCAAAAACCCAAATAATATTTTTCGAATATTTTTATATACAGTACTTACTTATTTAGGTCCTCGGATCTATTACGTCTTCACTACTTCCACGCGCGTGCGATTTCTGGAAATGTATTTTAGGTCTGTCCAACTGTGCTGATTCCTGCTCGACCGTTCTTCGGCAAGTAAATACTTCTAGGCCGGCCCATTGGCTGCCTTCTTGTGTGAGTGAATTCCACAGAATCCCTTTATCCGCAATGCACACATCGAAGCGTATTGCCTTTTCACTGCCATTTTCGTCTTCGTATAATAGATTCTATGGGTTCCTGGCCTGAACTCGCATGAAGTTCAGCATTGGAGATACGGTTAGGCCAGAAAGTCCTCAAGCTGTTTCGAAGACTTCTATTAACGAACGATGGCAGCTTTCTTGTGACAGTGTCTATGGCTTTCTAAGTGCTGCACCCATAAAGCAGTACGGATTCAAGATTGGAGCGGAGCAGGTCTTAGCTTGGTCTTTAAGTTAAAAGAGTTGTTTCTACAATTCCGTTATCGAGAAGTGTTTTCACATTCCAGAAACCAACCTTTGTCCGGGTACAATAGCCAAAAAGTCGTCAAAATGTTATCATTACTAATCCGAGGGGTAATGTTTGTTTCGGTAGAGGGCTGATTTCAGTTACGAAAAATGCTAACCTCCGTAGCCTATCCTAGAAACTTAGCCCTTTTCGCACTTGTAATTTTAGACTTTTTATGTATATGGGGAACTACAAATAGTTGCCCGTGGACCACCCCGAGGAGGCAAAACAAGCACTCAATCGTGACTGATTGTTGCGCTACTGGCCCAGTCCAAGTTCAAGGCAATCAATAGTTTCCCGATCAGGCACAATGCAGGTCCAGACAGTATTATTTTAAATTTACAAGAACTCCTATACGAATTTTTACTTGCGACTTATAGGTACTATAAGGTAAGTTATGCATTCGTAAAAAAAATCGAACTCGAGATTTTGATCAAAGTTGACATTACGATGATAGCGAAGACAGTTTCAACAATATTTTGGACTTAGTTTTTTTCTCGAACACTATAAATTCGGATACATCTGTAACCCCTGCTGATATCATACTATTAAAAGAAGACCGGCACCACCCAGCTCTAGATATATCATTAAACATTAGCCTGTGCAATGACTTTGACAAATCAAATGAAAATCTTGAGTTCAACTTTAAAAAATGTAATTTTGATCAATTATTTAATTTGTTGTGTAATGTTAACTGGAATCAAGTTTTTTTTAATTGTAATATTAACGAAATGTGTTTAAAATTTTATGATATCCTTTTTAAATGTTTTTATGAAACAACTCCACTACGTAAATCTCGCAGTAGATCTCAAAATCCACCATGGTTTAATACTGAGCTTAAAATCAAAAAAATAGAAGAAAAAAAGCATGGTTGAAATATTCCAAATCCAGAGCTGATGAAGATTATATCGCTTACTATGATCTGAAGTCTATGTTTTCTGACTACTCTAATATTTTATATTCCGATTACATTTTAAAAATCGAAAATGATCTAAAACGAAATCCTAAAAATTTCTGGAACTTCGTGAGTAGTAAAAGAAAAATTGACGGCTACCCCAACTCTATGTCTTTTAATAACGTAACCAGTCATGATTCTGGAGAAATATCTAATATGTTTGCTAATTTTTTTAAAGATGCATTTGTAGAGTCTGGTTCTCACGAACCCTCTGATTTTTCACCTTCCCTCCCTATTTTTTTCACACCTTAACACAATTAACTTCTCTATTTGTGAAGAATCTATTGTTCAGAATATTTTGAAACTCGACGATTGTTTTAGCCCTGGTCCTGATGGCGTACCATCTAGTGTATTAAAGAAATGTGTATCTTGTTTATCCTATCCCCTATATGTTCTATTTAATGAATATTTAAATTCTTCAATATTTCCTTCTATGTGGAAAAGTGCTTTCATTAAACCCATCCATAAAAAAGGGTCAAAAAACGATATAACTAACTATCGCCCTATTGCTAAATTGTCTGTAATTCCCAAATTATTTGAATCCATTATCTGTAACGTCTTATCTTTTAGTTGTAAATCTATTATTTGTGATAGCCAACATGGTTTTGTCCAAAAGAAGTCGACTGTTACAAATCTGTTTGACTTTACCTCTTTTTGTATCGATTCCTTTGAAGATCGAAAACAGGTGGATTGTGTATTTACTGATTTTAGCAAAGCCTTTGATAAGCTTTGTCACAAAACTCTAATTAATAAACTAATTGGCTTAGGGTTCAATGAAAACTTTCTAGTCTGGATATCATCTTATTTAGAAAACAGGAGGTACAGTGTTACTTTTCGTAATGAGCGTTCTGATCAATTTTTGGTCAACTCAGGTGTTCCACAAGGGAGCCATCTAGGCCCATTACTATTTGTTCTATATATCAATGACTTGACATCAATTATAAAAAATTCATCTGTGCTTATCTATGCCGATGATATCAAAATTTTTAAAAGAATAGCCTCCATCAGCGACTGTGAACAACTTCAAGAAGACATTTATAGATTCAGGGAATGGTGCAATACTAACCGTCTTTTGTTAAATATTGACAAGTGTAAAACAATGTGTTTTACGCGCAAAAAAAATGTGTTAACTTACAACTATATGTTAGATTCTTTTACATTATGTAGAGTGTCCGTTTTTTCCGATCTAGGGATTATTCTAGATTCTAATTTAACATTTATTGATCACATTAACTTTATTATTAAAAAAGCTAATAAAACTTTGGGATTTATAAAAAGATTCTCCCGTGACTTCGTGGATCCCTACGTTCTTAAGCTTCTCTACATATCTTTTGTCAGACCAGTACTCGAATATGGCTGTGTAGTCTGGGCGCCATACTATTCAGTTCATATTAACAGACTTGAGGGAATCCAAAGGAGATTCTTACGATTCTGTCTTCGCTTTCTTCCTTGGTCACAAAGATCGACACTGCCCCCCTATAACCATAGACTCATCTTAATAAATCTCCCTTTACTCTCAAAACATAGACAATATCTACAACTATGTTATATTATAAAATTAGCCAACGCAACGGATCAATAATATCTCCATCAGCTCTGTGCCGCTTGAATTTTAGTTTTAGTCAAGCTAGCTTGAGAAATCAACGGTCTCTATATCCTAACTTTAGCAGAACAAACTATGGTATGAACAGTCCCTTAAATCAATTGATTTCAGTTTTCAATAAGTATAATTTTTTAATTTCTTCAGTTAATGACAATTTAAAATGTAGTAAATTTAAAGAAAACTTGTTTAATACATAATTGTAAGTAAATTCATATTTGTAATGTTATCTACCTAGTTTTAAGTTTTGTAACGTTAGTACTTTAACGGATTAAATAAATAAATAAAGAAAATATTTCTTTCCTGTATGTATTGGAGCAAAAGATTGTACTCACGTCTCACGTGAGTATTATGAGTCATAGTGATGAATATGGGTGATTCTACAAACGATGGAATTTTCGGAGGCCCAAGAAATATTTTAAAATCCGTTCAATTATTATCTGATTGATATCTACCTGGCCTAACAATATTATTAGTGTGACCTTATTTTATTTTGCTCAAATAATTCTTTAAAGTGTCTGATTCTCATTCCCCTGACGTCTCCACAGTGTGTTTTCGCAAAGAAAAATTATTACCGTTCTCTTATTTCAGGTCTCATGCTAAGATGAATTCCACCGAAGTTACGCCAAATAATACATTTTTGCTACGAATTAGATAAATAATTTCTTAGTAATTGATTTTATTACAAAAAAACTTAATTAAACTTTGACCCCCGCATTTCATATCAGTCCCCTGGAATATTGAAACAGTCGAAAAAATCAAAAACTAGGATATCGATCGAGTTTCCAGTACTAGCAATTTGAAGTACCAAGTCTCCTTACAATAAAATCGTGGTGCAACTCGATTCTATTTCTTATGTTAGTATTGTGAAAAAGACAAGAAGTCATGGATTGTCCGTTCAGTTTATCACTCTTCTGGAGAGTTTTTACAAAGCAAATTTGTATGTAAGCATATTTGTTAGCAGTATAGTACAGGTTTAATAAAACTGTAATATATTATATATTTTTTTGTTTTTTTTTTTAAGTAAAACCAAAATACATATGCTTTTTACGCAAAAACCATGAAAAAACTCAGTCCCCTGACCAATAAATGAACAAATGATATTTTATTCAGAAACCTAAGAAATTTTTAGTTATGTTGAACTTCGAACTTCTTTGTGAAATATTTTTAAATTTTTTAAAAACAATATAATTTATTTTAAATTAATTTAATTTTAATAAAATGCGAAGTTATATTTATTAACTATGAATTTGTATGTTTATGAAGACTAATTAAATTTAATTTCTATATTTCAATGTGTTCCCAAGAGAAAATACAAAAAAATACAAATTAATTCAGTCCCCTTAAAAAAAACTCAGTCTACTGAACATCCTTTTTTAAAAATTGTCATTAAAATCGTCGTTTTTTATATTTTTGACGGCCGCTTTCAACAATTCAAAGAGACGTTCTAATGTTCAACTATACTCTGTCCAACAAAAATTGTTAGTACAGGGAAGATAGGACGTTTGTCTCTCATTCTGGTTGCATTGCCATGCATAAGTGTGTCGCCTTTTAAAGCTCTCACAGGGATTCCGTAGTTTAAATTATAAATCGTCGCAAATGAGAGTAAGAAACGCGTAGGGCTACCGTCTGCCGATTCAAAACGACTGAAAACAATATTCAATTTACATTTTCCCACAACACCAAGCGGTAAGATAATAGGCGCGTTTTTTTTTAAGTTGAAAAGTAATACGAAAACACTCAACATACTCATCTTCTTAAAATGTGTTCTCAAAAGCTTCAAATCCCAAAAGCTCCTTAATAAAAACCACTGAAAAAGCTCCTTGCTTGCAATTGAGAATGATAATGGTAACTCTGTTTTGATGTAGATAAAGAGCGCACGATCGTATTGACTATTGAGTGACACTTGACACTCTTGATCTTGACAGTATCTCATCAGCAGTGGGATACGACGGTCGTGTTGGGGTCTACAACTTTTTGCAAAGAATTACAACAACAATTCCTTAAGAAAAGTCAGTGGCTTGCTCTTTTTTTAGTGGCATTTTACCTAACGCATTGTAGTGAGGGTGCATCAGGCGCCACTGCTTTAGAAAAAGCTCTCCCATAAGGCCTGTACTGACAATTTTTCTTGGACAGAGTATAGAACAACTTTTACGTCTCTTGGGTTCCAAAAATGTAGTGCCGAAATTTGTAACATTTTATTCCATTGTTTGTAGAATCACCCATATATAATTTTCTTCCGTTGTCTTAAAAAGAAAATGGCTTCTGCAAACAACCCAATGTGACATTTCTAAAATATGCTTCATTTGGCACTAGTTGGTTAAATACGAGTAGTTTAGTTCTTTATTTTTTTATTAAATCTGAAACAATTATTTTATATGAAGGTTTTTATAATACAAATTCTATATACTACTGAAATAAATCAGCCAAGTAGAAGACTTAGCACTATTAATGGACTTGTTGAATTATTGATTCAAAATAGCCAAGTCTTCTACTTGGCTGATTTATTTCAGTAGTATATAGAATTTGTATTATAAAAACCTTCATATAGAATCAATGCCAGGCCACGGGCAAAATCTTCCAACGTTAATGATTACAATTTTAATCTTGGTTGGGTATAGTTCACATTGGATTTTTGTCAAAAAATCGATGTAAAATAAACTGAACTTAACAAAAATTGCGTATTGACAAAGTCCTCACAGTCAACTGATGAGTCCATGTGAGAACGCCGGGACGAAACGCCAATTTTTGTGGACTAAAAGCCAAGAAAGCTATTTTGAAACAATTATTTTAGATAAAGAATACGAATATGGCGATTTTGCCATCTATCGAATATGACAAAAAACAATATAATAAGTATAAAAAGATATGTACGTATTTAGTATAATTAATATAATAGCAGTATAGATAAAAATAAAATGCACGACTGGGTAAAATTAATTTTTTAAATGAATAAAAGAACTTCTTTAGTAGTTGGAGCTTAAAATAGGATGCCATGTGATTCAAGCAAATATTGGTCTTTGTAGTGGTTTTTTCCCGATCGGCTTTAGCATAAAAAATGATTTAAATCAGTTGTACCATTTTCGATAAAATCAAAAACAAAAGAAAAATTGTTCCAAGAGGGCTAAGCAAGGGGGAAATAACCATTTTTTGGAATTTTTTTTTTTAATTCTGTGGAACAGTTTTTGATACAAAAATTTTGTATACAATTTCTAAAAAAAAATTGTATGGCAGGTACCATTATTTTTGGTCTTAAAAAAAAAGAAAAACACCTATGGGGGAAAAAATTGAAAATGATATCTACCATGTTTAAAGAAAATCGGCTGAGCCGTTTAGGCTGTAGTCGAACAGAGAGACAGACAGAATTTCGAGACTCACTTTTTTCGCCTTCGCTATCATCGTAATGTCAATTCTGATCAAAATCTCGAGTTTGATTTTTTTTACGAATGCATAACTTGCCTTATAGTACCTATAAGTCGCAAGTAAATTTAGAAAAAAAATTTATCAACGGTAGGTACCTGTCATAGAACAGTTTTTTGATTTTCGCCTATGTATCTCATTAACGGCTCTAACGTTTTTAACCAATAAATTTTAGCAGGAGCCACATTAAATTTAAAATAATATTGTACATACAAATACTCCAATAAGGTCTTTTGGATTTCCTCAGTTCTTTCGTATATATTTTGAGGGTATGTTTATAGGAATCCCACTCTGACATATTTTTTGAGCTTTTAGCTAAAGCAAGGAGCTATACAGTGAACAAACCTTTTGTGGAGAAATATCTCACCTGCTTGTCGACAATAGGCTCCGTAATAGGTATGTTATAACTGGACACTGTTTGATAGACAAGCACGCAATGCGGCCCGGAGAGTTTTCAAACGATTTCTTTAGAAGCTGCATGAACGAGAAGAGGAGGAATCAATTCCTCACCATCTCTATACCAGTCTGCATGTTCTGTCTTATCCCAAAGACGTAGATCCGATCTGGGAGACTTCAGGTACAATGATCTTAGTGATCTGGTAAATATAGATAAACGCAATCTCGCTGGCTTCATAAGAGGCGTTTTTCTTTTTTAGCTCAGAGCTCGAACGGGGCTCGCTCGATGAGCTCGATAATAAATGACCGAGCAGAACGAGCAAAAAGCTGAGCCCGGCTAACTTCATTAAGTTTTTTGGAAGAGATAATAGTAAAAGAAAAAAAGAAATAAAAAATCAAAACAATGGAAATGGCGGGCGAAGCTGGTTGCTCTCCCAGTGCCTTCACTTAAGGAAAAATAAATATAATTATGAGCAGAGTATAATATTTTTTTTTCGAAGGGGTGAAGTGGACGAAACAGATGACGTTGTTCTTGATAGAATCTTTAAAAAGATCAAAAAATGTCTGGGTTCACACGAAAATGTTGCGTAAAAGTTCTGTCGCTAAATCGGGGTACAATTTCCTCGGCATAATTTTCGTTTTTTTGCATTCTTCGCGAGTTTTGCTCAAAGTTTTCCTCATCATCAAAATCAAAAAACAAATTGAACGCTTCCCTTAAAATAATTGCCTTTTCCATTTTCATTAATTATTAGAAATTAGTTAAAAACAAGTTTTCAAGAATATGAAATCACAAATTGCACAAACAAAGTTGAGTTGAGACAGTTTATTTGAAAAATGATACAATGACAATTCAGTGCTTAGATGTGTTTCTTAAATAGCTCAGAGCGCTCATCAGGTAACGCTCGGTTCGGAGCGAGCTCTAAGCGCTCAGGCCCCGCTCTGTGCTCTGCTCGGGGCTTAAAAAGAAAAACGCCTAAGGAGCTCCAATTGGTTTAATGATTAGGGAGAAACTGTCCAAGATTCAATGCGGTATAAAAATGGACCAACTCGTAGTCTCAATATGTCCTTTTTAGGAGATTTAGCATAAAAGAAATTGATCAACATCACCATATTTTTGAGAAAATCGAAAAGAAATAAAAAGGTTAATACAAATTTTTCATGATTTTGTTTTGAAGCATATCAAATTTTTTGTAATTTTTTTTATAAAAATTCAAGTTATTGATAAAAAAAATATATTTCCCTAAATTTCGAAATATTTTTGTATGGCGGTACTATTTTTTTGTACTTGCAAAAAAAAAATATGTCGAGGAATAATTAAAAAAAAAAACTTATGTGCAAAGTTTATAACTTTTAGCTTGGCGAATTTCAGCAATCAAACAAAAAAACAGACCAAGTATATTACAATTGCAATAATTCGTTTCTAAGGCCTCAAAATGAGAACTGAGATTCTTTTGAAACTCAACACCACAATATTAAACTTTCAATTCCACACGATATTTTGTACGATTCCATGAACTGAAATTAAATTAATTAATTTAATACTAAATTGTTATCAACAGCAAATCAGTTCGACGTGTTCCTATACCTTACTTTTAAAATTCGGATAATGACAACAAGTATAATAATTGAATCAATTGCAATAATAGAGATTGCATTATCAACAAGGGTTATGACAGGGTAGCTAGGGGCATACTATCGCTAATTTTTGTTTATATTTCTTACAAATCTTCTTAATAAAAAGCAAATATTTTGAACGATACTTAGTCGGTCTAATTGTTTGACAAGGTTAGTTGTCTTAAGAGTTCCGGTAAAATGAAAGATAGATTGTGTTGTGTAGTCATCCTAGGAGCTATTATCATTGCGGTAAGATTTCTATTTATTATTGTATAGATACCTTGACTAATTTTGAATTCAGTGCAATGATAGTTGGCCAATTTGGTTGAGTGTAAAGGCCTTAGTGAATTGTTTTAGGATCAAGCATCACTTAGTGTTTTCAGAAACCATAACATCAGGCCTATCTGGCACAGAATAATAAGTTTTATTTACTCTGTGTTTCAATTTTTTTTTTTTTCTTTTTTTTTCATTTAGATTTGTAAAGGAATCCCACTTAATCCCAATGAAGATGAAGCTAGAGAGTTTGTAAAAGATGCCTCAAAGAAATTGTATGAGTTCTATGATATAATCTCTGCTAGAACATTGGGATTGGATACGACAGAATGGTCGACTTTGTTCAATGCAATCGATTTAATTGTTACCAAAACGGATTTGTTGGTTCATCTTGTTCGTAATGCATCGCATTTTGCTGAAACTAAATTCAAAGACGAAGAACTAAATTATATTTTTAAAAAGTTAAGAAAGTCTGCAGATTTAGCTATTCTTGGAGAAGAACGTTTTTTTATCTTATTAACGTCAATGGTTAGTTTGGAGAACCTAGCTTCTGATAATGATATTCCGAGTTATAAAAACAAAAGCATCGAGCTCTCCTACTTTCCTGATATTCAGAGAATTTTTGCAACAAGTACTGATCCTGAAGAATTAAAATATTATTGGAATACATGGAGAGAAAGTAACGACAAATGGGCAACGACTAGGTTTGAGGCTGTGGTCAATGGCATTAAGGATGCTGCTAATTTAACTGGTGAGTTTTTGGAAATTATGAAGAGATGATTGTTCTGATATTTTACTGTCCCTTTTTACTTGCTACTTATAGGTACTATAAGCCCACCAACACCGTCTCCTACTGACAGAATTTTTTATGGAGACAGTGAACGACAACAAACATACAAAAACTTTTGGGAAGATCAAATGGTATAATCTGGATAAGGAAAAAGGCGAAGCTTTCATTTCGAATATGCAAAACGTTCTGTATAACAACACCGATATAGTTCGAAATGAAGAGAGTACAGCACAAAGTATGTGGGATCTCCTACAGAGAACTTGCAAAGAAAAAGCCAAAACACTGTTAGGGGTTTCAAAAGGACACAACCAACAAGGCAAAGAAACATGGTGGTGGAATGATGAAGCTAAATCAGTTATAAGTAAAAAGAAAATGGCTTTCAAGGCTTGGTCGAAGTGCCCCTCTAATGATACAGAGCAAAAGTCACGCCTCGAAGTGGAATATAGGAACTGCAAGAAAGAAGCGAAGAAGAAGTGCGCCCAAATTCAAGCAAAGAATACAGAAAACCTGTATCGGGAGCTGGATGAAATTTCTACCCCGACAGCTGGTGCTATTCAAGAGCTACGGCAAAACACGAATAAGAGCGCAACTATCTTCAAAATAGCCGCTCAAAGAAGAAGAAATGCCCAGGAGATTTGTTCGCCAAAGTTCATTAACAATGCTCAAGGCCAACTTCTTGTGGAAGACAACGAAATTCTTCACAGGTGGCGACAGTATTGTGACGGACTTCTAAACGAACAATTTCCAAGGCTGTACTTTCCAATAGCTTCACCTAACTTAAGCGAAGTATCCGACGTCACAGTCGAAGAAGTTAGTGAGGCGGTAAAATACTCCAAAAAGGGAAAAGCTGTTGGCCCAGACGAAATACCCTCAGAGTTTTGGAAAAAGATGGGAGACATCGGGTTTAGATGGCTCATGATTCTTGTCTCCAAACTTATACGAGGTGATCGCATGCCTAATCAATGGAGGGAAAGTTACCTTCTTCCAATTTATAAAGGAAAGGGTGATACTCGAAGCTGTGATAATTACCGTTCGATTAAGCTGATGTCACACACCATGAAGATCGTTGAGCGAGTCTTGGGTAGCCGACTGCGAAAAATAATTAGGCTATCTGATGACCAGTGCGGGTTTGTCGGGGGTAAGTCAACCACGGATGCAATCCAGAGTATAAGAATAATTATGGAAAAACATCGGGATTCTTTGGAGGATTTGCATGTCGTATTGGTTGATTTTGAAAAAGCATTCGATCGGCAACCACGAGATCTAATATGGGTGGCCCTCAGGCAACGAGGAGTTCCAGAAACCTATGTGCGGATAATTATGGACATGTATGATGGAGCAGTTACTAAAGTAAGATGCGCAGCTGGAGTCACCGAAGAATTCGAAATCACAGTAGGTGTACACCAGGGAAGTGTCTTGAGTCCCCTGCTCTTTATTACAGTTCTTGATTACCTGCTTGAAGGCAAAGTGACGGATCCAAAAGTGCATCAGTTATTCTTTGCTGACGATGGAGCCATCATAAGTGAAGACCCGATATCCCTACAACGAGCACTTGACGTATGGGTGGATGTTCTAGAAGGAAGTGGGTACCGCATAAGCGCGAAAAAGACAGAATACCTATGCTGCCCATTTTCTGATCCACACAGGCCTATTCCAGACATTTATTTGAATGGAGTAGTGCTTCCCAAGTGTGAAAAGTTTAAATATCTGGGGTCTATGATAAATAACGAAGCTACTTGTGATGACGATATCAATCATCGCGTAAGCGTAGGGTGGATGAAGTGGCGGGAAAATTCTGCTATCTTCTGTGACCGAAAAATGCCCCCTAAGCTGAAAGGAAAGCTCTACACTTCAGTTGTGCGTCCAGCACTCACATACGGTTCACAATGTTGGACAATGTACAAAAAGTATGAGAGTAAGCTAACGGCAGCTGAGATGAAGATGCTTCGTATGACAGCAGGAGTTACAAAGCTTGATCGAATTAGAAGTACGAAGATCCGAGGAAGCCTTCATGTTAAGAATACCATTTCCCAAAAAATTGAACACGACCGACTCAGTTGGTATTGCCATGTTCAAAGGAGAGATCCTGAGAACCCCGTCAAAAAGGCAATATCATACAACGTTCCAATTTGGAATAAAAAGAAAGGTAGGCCTAAACACTCCTGGTACAAACAAATGCAAAAACACCAGCATTCAGTTGGCCTCAGAAATGGAACAATACAAAACCGGGAGGCTTGCCGCCGATTTCTGAGGTCAACCCGGCGAACCCCACAGGCGGATCACTAGTGTGAAGCAGATACGTGGGAGAGTTATGATCCCCTCGACATCGAGATCATAACAGCGCCGAAACAAAGGAAGAAGAAGAAGGTACTATAAGGTAAGTTATGCATTCGAAAAAAAAATCGAACTCGAGGTTTTGATCAAAGTTGACATTACGATGATAGCGAAGACTAAAAAAGTGGGTCTCGCAATTCTGTCTGTCTGTCTGTTCGACTACAGCTAAACGGCTCGGCCGACTTTCTTCAAACTTGGTAGATATCGGTTTTAATTGTTTCCCCCCCGGATGTTTTTTACTTAATTTTTTTAAGATAACAAAAAATCAATATTTCGAAAGCCCCATGCTCGATTTTTTTAAAACTTGATAAGTAAAAGTTTCTTAAAATAATCTACAAGATATGCGAAAAAAAATGTATTTTACCTAAAAATAACGGTACCCTCCATACAAATGTTAAAAAATGGTTTTCGAAAATCCTATTTTTCTTGAAAACGGTTCCGAAAATTTTGCTTAATTTTTTTTTCTTTCAATTAATTTTTAAGATCTTTAATTTAACAAAAAATAAAATGCACGACTGGGTGGCACGAACTTGCTCCTATGTAAAAGACTAAGAATTTCAAAAATGAATGTTATTAGAGAAACTTTTCATAAGCATAAAATTCATTTTTTAAATGACTAAAAAAACTTCTTTAGTAGTTAAAGGTAAGAATAGGATGCCATGTGATTCAAGCAAATATAGATTTATGCAAGAACAAAAATTATAAGTCTTTGTAGTGGTTTCTTAAAAAATAAGTTTTTATATAAGAAAATTTTAAAACATTTTTAAGAAAAAATATTGGTACGCCAATTTGAAGTTTTTATTATTGTTTGAATAAAAATTAAATTTACAAAAAAAGTATTGAGCCGTTTTCGAGACATTGAATTTTCAAAAAACAAAAAATTGATTTTTTTTTTTCAAAATTCAAAAAAATATTTTTCTTAAAGTTTTGAAATGCAATGTTTTTTAGACTTTTTAGAAGCTTCTCACTACGAAATTTCATTAAAATCCATTGTGCTAATAATGAGAAATTCAAAATTTTAAAAAATCGTGCTATGGTAGGTAAAGTCAGTAATATCTTGTTTTCAAATTTGTTTTTATTAAATTACAGATATTAAAAAATAATAGAAAGAAAAAAAAATTAACCAAAATTCTCGGAACCGTTTTCGAGAAAAATACAATTTTCGAAAACCATTCTTTAACATTTGTATGGAGGGTACCGTTATTTTTAGTTTTTGAGAAAAAAAAATATTTATAAAATTTCGGAAAAAGATCGTATGGCAGGTACCGTTATTTTTGGTCATAAAAAATCAAATCAAAAAATATCCGGGGGTAAAAATCAAAACTCATATCTACCAAGTTTGAAGAAAATCGGCCGAGCCGTTTAGCTGTAATCGAACAGACAGACAGACAGAATTGCCAGACCCACCTTTTTCGTCTTCGCTATCATCGTAATGTCAACTTTGATCAAAATCTCGAGTTCAATTTTTTTTACGAATGCATAACTTGCCTTATAGTACCTATAAGTAGCAAGTAAAAATTGAAAACCAGATATTACTGACTGTACCTACCATAGAACGATTTTTTTAAAATTTTGAATTTCTCATTATCGGCTTAACGGATTTTAATGAAATTTTTTAAAGAGAAGCTTCTAAAAAGTTTGAAAAACATTGCATTTCAAAACTTTAAGAAAACAATTTTTTTTTTGAATTTTGAAAAAAATCTATATTTTTTTTTGGAAAATTCAATATCTCGAAAACGGCTCAATATTTTTTTTAAATTTAATTTTTATTCGAACAATAATAAAAACTTTACATTAACGTACCAAAATTTTTCTGAAAAATGTTTTAAAAATTTTTTATATAAAACTAATTTTTCAGGAAACTAAAATATTTTCTAAAATTTCGAAAACAAATTTTACGGCAGTTACATTAATTTTTAGTCTCTAAAAAACGTGTGGGGGGCAATTAAAATGCTATGCCCAGTTTAAAGAATATCAGCCGAGCCATTTAGACTGTAGTCGAACAAGCAGACAAAATTGCGAAACCAACTTTTTTCGTCTTCCCCATCACCATAATGCCAAGTCTGATCATAAACCGAGTTGATTATATAACTACTCAGTGACAGAGGGATTCTAGTTTTTCTAGGTTCGTAAGGTAGTATATACGTGGCCAAGCAGCTTTAAGAAAAGTAAGTAACTGGGGCTACAAGTTGTGGACTAGATGTTAACCAAAGCAAAACTGAACTGATGATGGCACTCTTACTCTCTTACATTGCAAAATATCTAGGTGTCATTCTTGACCCTAAGTTCAATTGGAAGCTGAGTATTGAAGATAGGATTAAGAAGGCCTTAATACCTTTCTACGTCCGCACCAAAACTTTCGGTAAGAAGTGGGGCATCCAATCTAGGATGATCTTGTGAACGTACCCAGCCTTGGTACGATGGTGCAATTGTGTGATCCTGCGCTTACCAAAGCATATAACAAAAATCAAGAAGGTACGCAGAACTGCTAGCTTTGGCACCACACGGGCTTAAGTACCTTGTGCAGCTGATAGCATATTTCTTAAAATTTTACCACCTGATGAAGACATTAAATATATAGTTTCTTGCATTAAAACTAAAGGAATTGAACTCTTGCATTGCCAAATCTACTGATCACAGAAATGTAACGGAGTTGATTCCAATATATATGTTTTCGACCCCCACTGACTACTGAACCCCTAAAGTAAGTACCAGTAAAGATTTCAAGGTTATGTTCTAATCCAGAAAGGACAGGGACAATGTTTTTAATGACGAAAAACTTCGATACAACTAACTTGAATTCTTTCTGAGACACTGAAAATATATAGGTCCTTTAGGGTACCCGACTTTGCTAGTGTTGTTCAAGCTGAATTACTGGCTACTAGGGAAGCATGCAAGGTACTCAAACAAGATCCAAACTAGAACCGACTGTTTAAGTCATTAAAGCTATGTACTACATCATCTTCCAAGTTGGTGCAGCAATGGCGGAATGAACTTCCTAGCCTCGGTTCCAGGACATAATAACATTGGCACTTACGGAATGAGTCAACATTCCTCTCGGAATTAAGAAGGGCAATAACATATTGCATTATTTCTAGAAAAAATTTGGCCCTCCTTTAATAAAACCCGAACACTTGATCTGATATGCAGACCCTGGCGAGGCATAGTCAGAATCGTTGCTACCTGTAGCAGAAACTGACCAATAAAAGAGTATGTTACGAAGCTAGGCCTTCCTCACAACACTCACTATTATAGCGGGTACTGACGATTTAAAGCACAATCTAACTACATTAACAAACTTTGAGAACTGAAGATCAAAAAGATGTCAACTTTTCTCAATGAGACAAAATGGCTCTTAGAAGAACTTTGGTTACTTCTGTGTTGTGTAACCCCGTTTGATTCTTTATACGGCGAACTAGCGGACTGAAGGCTTTGACAAAGGTCTATGGAGCATGGATATTAGCTGCTGATTCAGCACCAGTCAACAAGCTGACTAGCTTGGCACAATATATGTTGATGCTTTTGGTTCCGGCTGAGTAGGTTAGGTTAGGTTGTTGGGCTGACAATTGATGTCGTTATCGTCACACTTAGATCAATGTAGATCCATTGTGCTATCCGTGAGTGTAATCACTCTTTTCTGATAAAAACCTATGTATTCTATTAATCAGTGAAGCCATTTTGAGGCATTGACGAAGTTCAATATGTGAATGCCTGAAATATTGGAAAGATCTTCTATTCTATCGAAGAACTACCAAGCCATTTCCTTCTCTGATGGCATAGTGAAGGGCAATGACAGAGAAAGTGTGATGTGTCTTCATGCAGCTCTTCGTCACCATATCCCCTGCATAGGTCATCTGTATCCAGTGATCATGCTCGTAAGAGAACGAAGGGACTTCTTACTAAGTTGCATACTTTCGTCCGTCCTCTGCTTGTTAAAGCAAAGCCATATTTTCCTAGTAGTATCACAGGTGTCAAGTAGACTCCACCTTTCATTTCATTAGATTTCTTTAGGATTAAATCTGAAGCACTGATCCCTGTCTTCCCAACTCATCGGCATTTTCGTTACCCGGTATGCTGCTGTGTCCCGGGACCCAGCAGAGTCTAATATTGTGCTGCGTGCCAAGAACCTTAAGCTATTTGCGGTAGCAAGAAACAAGCTTCAATTTTATCACAGTGGCAGATATCGCTTTCATTGCCTCATGGCTATCAATGTAAAAGGTGATATCAGCTGTTGTCACTGCCAGGACCTCCGCTTGGAAGACAATACTATAATCTGGGAGCCTAAGTGAGTTGTTTAGCTTAAGAGGTTCTGAGAAAAAGCCTGCACCAACACCCGCGTCCATTTTGCTATTGCTGATTCCCTGGTGTAGGGTTGGTTGTTCAACCATTCTTCTCTACTTGGAAAGGGAGTTTAGAAAGGTTTATAAAAGTCAAGGTCGGGTGTTGTACGAGTATAATCTGTAATGATACTATCACCCAAATATTTCTGAAGAATTTGAGCATGTCCTATTGTGCTGTTCTTCCAGATATTAGTGGGGCTAAGCCTTAAGGCGCTATGTGCTGTGGAGTCTTGTACGAAAAGATCAACGGGTTTCAGGTTGAATATTGCCTCTAACCCAGCAATGGGTGTTGTCTCTTCTATATTGAGCTTTTCAAATAGGTGCATTCGTTAGGTTGGTTAGATCTTGTTCGAATTCGATTCAAATTATTCTATTTCGAAAAATACTTTTAAATAAATCAATGCGTCATTGTCTAACAATCATCTCTACTCTTATTGCTTGGCAGGCATACCAGCTTATGAATTTTGGATGAAGGATTTCAATATGACTCAAATGGATGAAGTAATCACCCAGATTGAACCTATTTACCGCCAGCTACATGCCTTCCTTCGACACCAATTGAATATAAAGTAAGGAGACGAAGTCATCAATACTAAGGACTTAATACCCGATCATCTTTTCCAGCAAATACTGGCACAGGTTTGGACTAGTGGAAGTGTAATCGATAAATATTTTCCACACGAAGATCTTCCAAATTATGATGAAATTCTTGCCAAAAATAACTATGATACGTTGAAACTGTTCAAAATGGCTGATAAGTTTTATGAATCAATGGGACTCGAAGTTGTCCCTGAAAGTTATTGGGGCACAAGACTAAAAATGAAATCAACTGAGGATAAAGGTGATTGCAAAGCAACAGTTGTAGCGGACAGTCCAAATGTTTATATGCAGTATTGTCATAAAATGGACTTCAGAACATTCTTGCAGGCTCATGGTTACATGGCTCAAATTCACTTCGCTCTCAAAAAACCTCATCTTCCGGCTTACTATGCGGATTCATATTATCTAGATATTGCCGTTGGCGAGACAGTTATTTTATCAGCATCATCTCCAAAACATTTGGCTGATGTTGGAATAATTACTGACTTCAAATTCACTGAAGAAGTCTTTCTGAATAGACTTATGCGACTGGTGAGTTGAAACCCTTTTCAGTATTTGAACTTGACCTTTTCATATCTAATTTCAGAGCCTTCACACTATGCTTAATCTACCTATATATTATTTGAATACAAAAATGATGGCTGACTTATTTTCCGGGAAAGTTGAACTGACAGAACTTAATAAGCATTATTGGGAACTTATGGACAAACATGTTGGAGTTGGCCCACCAGGTGATCGAATATCTGATACTTTTGATTTCCCCTTTAAATTTTACCTCGACTTACATGAAAACGATCAAGCAAGGTATTAGAAGATTTACAATCCGCATCTTACAATAACTTTATCTTCTTACAATCGTTTGCAGAAAATTGAACTCGGAAGTCTTGAGCTATCAGCTTTATAAGAAATTGTGTTCAATTAGTGGGCAATATCCAAAGGAAAAACTCGAAGCCTGTTCTTGAGGTACTGGCAGCAATGTTACCCGAAGATCCAAAATTAAATGCTGAAGGTCTTTTGGAGTACTATTCCCCAGCTTTCTCTTGGTTAACTGAAGCCAATCAGTATATACATGTCAACATGGGGTGGACACATTCCGATAAGAGTGAGACTTTCGCAGTTAACAAAAACAATAGATTAAATATTTAATTAAATTTGTTTCTTATTCTAGGAATTGATAGCGTTAAGCTTATGGCGACAGAATGAATTTTAGATTTAAATACATATAAGAGAAAAAAATGAATTGATCAATAAAAAACCATTTATTGGAAACTTTTTTTATTGATTTATTTTTAAAAGTGGTACAATAATAATATTATGTTGGAAAGTAGTCGAATGCCAAATAGTTGATGGTTTTGGTGAAATTTGTAATCACACACTTCTAGCGTGTTCGTAATACTGAAAAAGAAAGTCAAAATTTTGGCAAAATTATCGAAACCAAAACCCCACTGTTATCTCCCAAAAGGGTACCTTCTTTTTATATCAAAATGTAAATCCCTATTATAAGCTATCAGTGATATTTTTGGTGTTTTTGTTTTGAACAATAAAAACAAATAACTAATCATGTTAGACCATATTCACCATGAGCATTCATACGGAATCATTCATACCTTTATAAGCATTGTCTCGCTGTTTCATGTGATTTTGTTTATTTTTTTATGCGAGGAATTTAGTTCATTAAACAAATATTTTAGCGCTGCCTATTTTGTAAATTTTGTTAGTAATGAAGGAATGTTTTCAGAGGTGGAGCAAGGTATGTGCAAAGTGTCTCCACGCCTTAAAGGGCCCCTTTTACAAAAATTCGACAAAAATTATAAATCATTGTAGTGGTTTCTAAAAATAAAACTCACGACTTGACTACAAAATTTAAAAATTAATGTAACAAAAAAACCTGTCTGAGCATAAATCTCATTTTTAAACTCTTTAAGAAGTAAGAAATAAAAACAGAAAGCCATATGATTTCTTAAGCAAATATGAAAATGTGCAAGAACAAAAATTATAAGTTTTAGCGGTTTCTTAACAAAATAAGCTTTTAAATCTCAAATTAAAAATATGTTAAGAAATCAAAAAAAAATTAAGAAAAATTTAAATTCACAATTTTATTCAAACTTTTGGGGAGCCTTAGCATACAAAAAATTATTAAAATCGGTTGTATCGTTTTTGAGAAAATCAAAAATAAAAAAAAATGGTTTTAGGGTTTGTACCCTTAATTACCTTAATAGAATAAACTTGCTTTTGCTGAATGAAATCTTGTGAATTTTCTTTTTACTTGCGACTTATAGGTACTATAAGGAAAGCTATGCATTCGTAAAAAAATTGAACTCGAGATTTTGATCAAAGTTGACATTACGATGATAGCGAAGACTAAAAAAGTGTGTCTCACAATTCTGTCTGTCTGTCGTTCTGTCTGTTCGACTACAGCCTAAATGGCTTTGCTGATTTTCTTTAAACTTGGTAGATATCACTTTTAGTTTTTTCCCCCCACACGTTTTTTTCTTTTTTGACCAAAAATAACGGTACCTGCCATACGAATTTTTTTTTCGAAATTTTATAAATATTTTTTTTCTCAAAAACTGTTCAACATATTTTTAAAATAAAAATATAAAAAAAATTTGTTTAGTTAAAGCTAGGTAACAGTTTAAAAAAAATTTCCGAAAAATGGTTATTGAGGGTACCCCCCATGGAACCATTTTTTTTGTTTTTGATTTTCTCAAAAACGGTACAACCGATTTCGATCATTTTTTTTTCGCTAAAGCTCCCCGAAAACTTAAATAGAATTGTGTACTCAAATTTTCAAAACAAATTTTTTTGGATTTTTAAAAAAAAACTTCAAATTTTTTTCTTCAAAACACAATATTTCGAAAGCCCCATTCTCAATATAATCTACAAGATATCAGAAAAAAAATTTATTTTAACTAAAAATAAAGGTAGGTACCTATACAAATGCTAAAAAATTAAAAAAAATGGTTTTTAAAAATCGTATTTTTCTCGAAAACAGCGCCTAGAATTTTGATAAAATTTGTTTTCTTTCATTTAATTTTTACGATCATTAATTTAATAAAAAAAAATGAAATTAAGATATTACAGCTTGTACCTACCATAGAACCATTTTTTCGAATTTTAAATTTCTAATTATCCACATAACGGATCTTAATGAAATTTTTTATAGAGAAGCTTTTTAAAAGTCTAAAACATATTGCATTTACAAACTTTTAAATAAATATTTTTTGAATTTTTGAAAAAAAAACTCTATTTTTACTTGCGATATATGTAGGTACTATAGGGCAAGTTCTGCATTTGGAAAAAAAATCGAACTCGATATTTTGATCAAAGTTGACATTACGATGATAGCGAAGACGAAAAAAGTGGGTCCGACAATTCCGTCTGTCTGTCTGTATGTCTGTATGTCTGTATGTCTGTACCTCGAACTACAGCCTAAATTACCGGAGGTATTTTCTTCAAACTCGGTAGTTAAGGGTCTTCGGTGATTCCCTAGAGGAAAAATTGAAATTTTTTTTTTAGCTCCAAAACTAAGGGTACCCCCCGTACACCCGTAATACAAAATCTTATTTATCTCGAAAACGGCTCTAACGATTTTGATAAAAAAAATTAGGTGTGATATTATGGACATGGACTACATTTTGGTGAAAAAAAAATTTGGGGGGAAATGTTATCAGGGGTACCTGTCATAGAACGGTTTTTTTGATTTTCGAATTTCTCACCAACGGCTCTAACGATTTTAACCAAAATTTTTATGCAGGAGCTGCCTTACATTTAAAAAAATATAAACTAAAAATTTTTTGGAAAAAATAGTTTTTGGATTTTTAAAAAAATAATACAATTTTTTTTTGAAAATTCAATATCTTGAAAACCGATACACGATTAAATTTTTAAATTACGTTTTAAAATGTATTTTATTAAATACTAATAATTTGCATATCAATTTTTTTTATAAAAATTTTAAGGAAAATTGAGTACACAAAAAACATGTTTCAGTGTGTCTGTATGTCTGTACCTCGAACTACAGCCTAAGCCACTGGACCTATTTCTTTCAATCTCGGTTGTTAAGAGTCTTCGGTGATTCCCTAGAGGAAAAATTGAAATTTTTTTTTTAGCTCCAAAACTAAGGGTACCCCCCATACACCCGTAATGCAAAATCTTATTTATCTCGAAAACGGCTCTAACGATTTTGATAAAAAAAATTAAGTGTGATATTATGGACATGGAATATATTTTGATGAAAAAAAAATTTGGGGGGAAATGTTATTAGGGGTACCTGTCACAGAACGGTTTTTTTGATTTTCGAATTTCTCACCAACGGCTCTAACGATTTTAACCAAAATTTTTATGCAGGAGCTGCTTTGCATTTGAAAAATTATAAACTAAATTTTTTTTCGAAAAAATAGTTTTTGGATTTTTATAAAAATAATACAATTTTTTTTTTGAAAATTCAATATCTTGAAAACCGATACACGATTAAATTTTTAAATTACGTTTTAAAATGTATTTTATTAAATACTAACAATTTGCATATCAATTTTTTTTATAAAAATTTTAAGGAAAATTTAGTACACAAGAAACATGTTTCAGTGTGTCTGTATGTCTGTACCTCTCACTACAGCCTAAACCACTGGACCTATTTCTTTCAATCTCGGTAGTTAAGGGTCTTCGGTGATTCCCTAGAGGAAAAATTGAAATTTTTTTTTTATCTCCAAAACTAAGGGTACCCCCCATACACCCGTAATGCAAAATCTTATTTATCTCGAAAACGGCTCTAACGATTTTGATAAAAAAAATTAGGTGTGATATTATGGACATGGACTATATTTTGGTGAAAAAAAAATTTGGGGGGAAATGTTATTAGGGGTACCTGTCACAGAACGGTTTTTTGATTTTCGAATTTCTCACCAACGGCTCTAACGATTTTAACCAAGATTTTTATGCAGGAGCTGCTTTGCATTTGAAAAATTATAAAATAAAAATTTTTTCGAAAAAATAGTTTTTGGATTTTTATAAAAATAATACAATTTTTTTTTTGAAAATTCAATATCTTGAAAACCGATATACGATTAAATTTTTAAATTACGTTTTAAAATGTATTTTATTAAATACTAACAATTTGCATATCAATTTTTTTTATAAAAATTTTAAGGAAAATTTAGTACACAAAAAACATGTTTCAGTGTGTCTGTATGTCTGTACCTCTCACTACAGCCTAAACCACTGGACCTATTTCTTTCAATCTCGGTAGTTAAGGGTCTTCGGTGATTCCCTAGAGGAGAAATTGAAATTTTTTTTTTATCTCCAAAACTAAGGGTACCCCCCATACACCCGTAATGCAAAATCTTATTTATCTCGAAAACGGCTCTAACGATTTTGATAAAAAAAATTAGGTGTGATATTATGGACATGGACTACATTTTGGGCAACAAAAATTTTGGGGCAAAATGTTATTAGGGGTACCTGCCATAGACCCGTTTTTTTTATTTTCGACTTTCTTATTAACGGCTCTAAGAATTTTAACCCAAAATTTTCAGCAGGAGTCCCCTTAAGTTTAAAATAATATTGTATACAAAAATATTCGAAAAAATATTTGTTGGGTTTTTTTGAAAAATTTTTTTTTTTTAAATCAATATCTTCAAAACCTATGAACGATTATTTTTTGAAATTATTTCTTAAAATCAATATTATTTAATACTTAAAATTCGCATCCCACATTTCTTTCTTGAAAAATTTTAGAGAAATTTCTTATATAAAAAATTTATTTAATAATAAAACGTTTTTTTTTTTTTTAAGTTTATTTGCATAAATTCATACTTTTCCGGAAACCAGACGGCAATTTTATGCATTTGAACATTATTATCTCATTAAATCCATGTTTTATATTTATAAAATGTATCTTAAATTCCAAAGTACTTTTACATAAGAGCAAGTTCGTGCGATCCAGTCGTGCATTTTATTTTCTTTTTTTTTGAAAATTCTATATCTCCGAAACGGCTCAATATTTTTTTTTGTAAATTTAATTTTTATTCGAATAATAATAAAACTTATAATTTTTGTTCTTGCATAAATTCATATTTGCATAGCATTCTGTTTTTTTTTTCTCTTACTACTAAAAGAATTTAAAAAAATAATTTAATCCTTATGAACAGTTGTCTCTAATAACATATTCGTTTTTAAAATTCTTAGTCTATTACATATTAGCAAGTTCGTGCGACCAAGTCGTGCATTTTATTTCTTTTTTTTTTAAGATCAAAAATAAAGGTATCTGCCATACGATTTTTTTTATTTTATAAATATGTATTTTTTTTTCTCAAAAACTGCCCCACAGATTTAAAAAAAAATCAAAAAATTTAATTTTATTTATTAAATGGTTGAAAAAAATTTCTTGAAAAATGGTTACTTTTTGGTCCCCCCCTTTTAACCATTTTTTTTGTTTTTGATTTTCTCGAAAACGGTACCACCGATTTAGATAATTTTTTTTATGTTAAGGCTCCTTAGCAGTTTCAATATTGTTGTTTATTTAAATTTTCAAAAAAAAAATTGTTTTTGATTTTTTAAAAAATTAAAATTTTTTTTTTTGAAAAACTCAATTTTTTAAGACTTCATAAATAAAAGTTTATAATCTACAAGATATGAGAAAAAAGAAAATATTTTACCTAAAACTAACGGTACCCTCCATACAAATGTTAAAAAATGGTTTTCGAAAATCGTATTTTTCTCGAAAACGGCGCCTAGAATTCTGATGCAAATTGTTTTCTTTCGATTAATTCTAATGATCTTTAATTTAGTAAAAAAAAAAATTTGAAAACAAAATATAACTGACTGTACCTACCATGAAACCATTTTTCGAATTTTAAATTTCTTATTATCGGCATAACGGATTTTAATGAAAATTTGTATAGAGAAGCTCTCAAAAAGTTTAAAAAACATTGCATTTCAAAACATAAAAAAAATATTTTTTCAATTTTTGAAAAAAAATAATTTTATTTTTTGAAAATTCGATATCTCAAAAACGGCTTTATATATTTCTTGGAAATTTAACTCTCATTCGTACAATAACAAAAACTTAAATGTTTTAAAGATTTTGTACTGTTCTTATGAACAATTTTCTTTAATAACATTCGTTTTTAAAATTCCTAGTCTATTACATAGGAGCAAGTTCGTGCGACCCAGTCGTGCATTTTATTTTTATATTAAATTATAGATCATAAGAACCAAGCGAAAGGAAACAATTTTTTCCAAAATTCGGGGTGCCGTTTTCAATAAAAAATTCGGTTTTCGAAACCATTTCTTAACATTGCCGTGGTAAATACCTACTGTTATTTTTAGATATCATCCTTATCATTATCAAATTTCAAAGAAATAATGTTACGTCTATCCAAATCAACGTACTTCTATACATAACGTTATTGAAAAACGTGTTTTTCTCGAAAACGGCACATAGAATTTTGATAAGCCATGGCATAGAAAAGCTTCAAACAACACGTACATACATGCACTCCTATTTCACCAAAAATTAATTTTCAATTAATTAATTCAATTACCTGCAAATAACCCTTGCAAAGCTCAATATTATGTTTACATTACCAATAACATAAATAGGAACCCAATAAACTTCTTTAAACCTCATTATTCCATAGTTATATTCTTTACCACTTCCCAAAAAAAGTTAAATCAAAAAGTGAGAATGAATTTCTGATTCATTCCGAATGATAATTTGCTTGGGAAGGGAAGATGATGCGAAATCACTTCTCGATTTACTCGTATTGAATAAAATAACTATCATAAAATATAAACCGTTGCAAGCAATCATGTATAGGAAAAAGGCAAAAAATATAATCCACCAAAAGTGGCAAAAGCAGATTGTTTCCACTTAGAAAAATTGCCTCCAATAATGATAAAATAAACAACAGAACCTTATTCCGAAAAGCAGAGAAACAAGTAAGACGGCACAATTTCAGGGGCTAACCAAGACAGAATTTATCTACGTAGTTGACTCCCGTATTCTATTACGGTTTCATATGAATGAAACTTCAAGTATTCAACAGAGAAAAGTTTTTCCTGAAATTTCAAGCAACGAAAACGAAATTTCACCAGTTTGTTTTATTCACTCTTTGGGGAAAGATAAGACAAGAACAGCAAAAAGATCTTCTATATTATGAAAGGTTAAACAAATAAGCTCTATGAGGATAATTTATGTTAAGCTGTGGAAATCAAAAGCAGAAGCAACGCGTTTAAAAACCTAAATCGTATTGAAATTGTTTATTTCCTGCAGAAATAAGAACTATGGGTACGTCTTCTTTGAACAGTTCTTTTCCCAACTTGTATCGTTAGCCATTTACCTAATCATTTCCCTCACTCAAATCTGTACTTTCTTGGTAGAAAGTCCAGAGAGGTTTCGTTTTTATTCCATTTTCGATCCATTTTCTCGATCACCAAGATCAGTCTTCCATTCATTTTTGGTCTATTTCCAATCCATCGCCGATGTATTCTGCTAAGAAACATTTAGACAAAATGTTGGCTTGTTGTGATACCACAGAAATCTAAGAAAGTTTATTTCTACTTGTTATACATGAATCTTGTATGACTACTTTTTTCATTATTTGCTAGATCAATCGAATCGGTATAGCAAAAGTCTCCGAAATGAAGTCTACATTTTATTTTAAGATAGAGCATAAATAAAGAAGTTATGGAATTGTTTCCTCCTCGTCTTCATCAGTACAGAAATCGTTTGAATAGACGCCAAGTCATGTGGCCTGTTTACCTTTTCCACAGTGGGCGATTTTGACACATATTACGGATCTAATGTGCAAGATATAACACTTGGAGTCCTTCAGATCCAACTCTGACCAGAACTGTTTTTTCGCCAAGCAAAAGCAAGTAGTGGTGTTGTTCGACCCTAAGGTTTGTAGTGCTTTAGCTTAAGTTTGCATGTATATCGATGAGTATATAAATATCTGTAATTTCTGTTTAATTAAGTATTATTGTTCCACTTTTAGCGAGTTCATCAGACTGCAATGTCCCTATTAACTGGCACCCAGCAGAAAAGAATGTTGAACTGCTGCGTCTTCTCGTCGAGTTTTAAAAATTTTCTACGACTTCTCGTATAAAACCTAAAGATACATTTTCAATAGCATGAAATTTATTTTTCAAATGGCTAAAACAAGTCTTATAGTAGTTTGAGGTTAATTAGCAACGCCTTACATAATTTCAAATATATGAATTTATGTAACAACAAAAGCAGTTTTTTTTAAATATAATCACGTTTGGCAGGTAGCTCCCCACTGAGAAGACCTGCGGATATCGCATTTGAAAGCGGATACTCCTGTGTGTTTCGAATTGAAGGCGCCACCAATGATAAATGTCGGCTCGAGAACTTCAAATAGATCTATAGCATCATACTATCTCTACCCTCTTATTAAAGTTAAAATCATCGAATACTAATTTTTTTTTTAGCATCGTGCTAACTTCATATGACTCTTTGACATTTACAATGTCAAAAGACGTCTGTTTGCTTGGTTTTTTCCACGAACTGTCATTGTTTTAGTTGTGTTCGGAAGTAATTTATTATCGATACTAGTTATCGTCTGAAATTAATAATGAGTTAGAAAAATATTTTAAAGTTAGCAAATTGTTAACAAGTATTATACTACTAATACCTTAATACTAAACTGTTTAAAATTGACGAATGATTTTTAAGTTTCAATAAGCAAATGCTTAAACTTTTTATTATTTAAGTGTAGGCAAT
Source organism: Philhelius festivus (assembly GCA_963931855.1). Taxonomy (NCBI): domain Eukaryota; kingdom Metazoa; phylum Arthropoda; class Insecta; order Diptera; family Syrphidae; genus Philhelius; species Philhelius festivus. The sequence continues at coordinate 141,034,212 of OZ007555.1, read as the reverse complement.
GACAGTGTAAAAAGTCTAAGAAAAAGATCTATGGTAAGGTTAAATGTTAGTCTTAAAGTCTTATAATACCAATTTTTACTTGCGATAAATTCATTATGTAGGTACTATTATGTCAAGTTATGGATTTGTAAAAAAATAGAACTCGAATTTTTGATAAAACTTCAAATTACGATAATGAGGAAGGCTAAAAATGTTGCTCTCGAAATCTTCTGTCTATCTGTTCAATCGCAGTCTAAGCGGCTTAGCCGCTTTTCTTTAAACTTGGTACATAAATTTGTCCCCATTTTTAAGACAACAAGAAATGACACGTGCTATACAATTTTTCGACAATTTCCAAAAAAGAAAATTTCTTAAAAATATTTCCACAAACTAAAAAAAAATGCCTTACGATTAAACCTACCAAATGGATTAAGATGCGTTTCCTAAAAATTGTTTTAAGGGCACTCTTCATAGAAATATTTTTTTGTTTCCAGTTTTTTTCAAAAACAGTAAAACTGATTTTGATAAGTTCTTGTAATTTTAGGAATCCTAAGAAGTTTAAATAATATTTTATTTTAAAATTTCAATTTTTTTTTTTGAAAACTCAATATTTTTAAAACCAAATGCTATTTTTTTTTAAACAATTACAAATTTGTTTAAGACTATATAAAAGTTTTGAAAAAAAATGTATTTTATATAAAAAATTAATGGTGGATTCAGCACTGAGTTCTAAGTATCTACAGATAAATTTAAAATTAATTTCTCTTTGTAAATTCCCAGACCCGAACAGTTTCCTTCTATGTATTGCAAAAACAGTGAAACAATAAATTGTGCTGGCGAAATTACTCTATAGTTAAATTCCCTCCGAAACTGAATACTGGTCGATGCATAGATTTCCCAGACTGAACAAAAAAAAAATAAGTGGAAGAAGAAGCTTTCCAAGTAGCTTGTACTGTATCTTCCTTAAAGCTAAAGTGCTTGCGCTAGGGAGAGCTACAAATATACACACTTCGCACATGGGTGGAAGAATCTCTCTGGGGATCAACCAACGTAATCGTTTATATGACTCCTTTTTGCCATCCACACTTAATTCGATAGAATTTACGAAGATGGAAAATTCCGCATCTGAAATTTTCTTAGGAAAGAAGGGGACGAACGGCGGCAACGGTTGCGGCGATGATGAAAATGACGACGGTGGTAACGAAGGTAAAATGGAGTAAAGTGTAAAGACCCTTCCTACATTCAGTTTTCGGTAAATGAGGGACAGTTTATTCGAAAGACACACGTAAGATCTCTGGGACACCATGAATTTATTCCCTCATCTTATTACTCGCCCTTGAAATGGAGTTTGAGTGAAGAAGGGAAAAAATTGATGATGCTTACCGAATGTGAATAGACGAAGAGGAAATTGTGATAAGCTATGGCACATCATCATCTGCGCTATCTTAATCATTTAAGATTTCGAAGGATATACTCTTAGATATAGAATGAATTTGGTTAATGAAATTTAGTCTCATCTGTCAAAATATGTATCGTTGAGGACATTTTTGGTAAGAGCGGATTCACTCCGTCTGTACCTGTGGAACCGCCCTAATTCATGGTTACCTACTTACAAAAGTCCCGTCTGGTGTCGTCACGTGCCCAGCCCAAAAATTTATCTTAAGAAAATAGTTTTTATGAATTTAAACAATTCTATTCTGAATTTGAGCCTTGCGAACACCGTAGTTCGAAAGTAACTTTGAAACAATTCTGGGGTTGGAGCTTCAATTTGTAAAAGTAAGTGTAATCCAACAATCGGGTCAATATTCAACGGTTACAAATGATCTTAATAATGATGCTAGGCAACAATTTCAATTTCATTCAAATAACCACCTTTTTTAATTACAACTTTTTTTAATTGAAACTTCCATAGTTCTTAGGCCATCCTTTCTAATTAGTTACTTCTGAACATATTTACAAAAATGGTAGTTGCTGCTAATAACCAAGGAAACACTGCACACCTTTATTGTCATTTGAAAATATTAAGATTCATATGAAGTCTGTACCAAAAAAAAAATAAAAATGAAATGCACTACTGGGTCATACGAACTTGATCTTTATGTTGAAGAGTCTTAGACATTTTAAAAATTAGTATTTTTATTGATATGTTTTTAATGGCTAAGACAACTGCTTTAGAATGCCATGTAATTTCTAAAGCAAATATGAATTTATGCAAGAACAAAAATTATAAGTCATTGTAACCTTTTTCTTAGTAAATTTTTATAAATAAATTAAATTAATTTCTTAAAACATTTTTAAGAAAAATATTGGAACACCAACTTTAAATTTTTATCATTGTACAAATAAAAACTAAATTAAAAAAAATTACCCAATTTTTTGAGATACATATATCGAATTTTCAAAAAAAAATGTGATTTCAAAAAATATTTTTTCTTATCTTAGTTTTTTTAATTTTCAAACTCTTTAAAACTTTACATATTAGCGAAATTTAATTAAAATCGATATAGGGGTGAAGGGGTACATTTGACACTTAGTTTTTAAAAGTCTGTTTTTCCGAAAACTGTTAATGTATTCCATTGTTTTGTTTTGTATTTGATTTATTGATTATTCAAGATTATGCTAACATATATTTTTTTCTTTTAAAACATATCCACATTTTAAAGAAAAATATTTTCTAAAAAAAGTCATTTTGTCATTTGGGGTACATTTGACAATGGTGGATTAAACCCTACATCGTGTGCATTAAATTTCTGAAAGTATCAGCGGATCCAGCACGTCTGTTGTTTGAATAGTAAAAAAGTAAATTTTTGTTTTTGAACAATTTATTAAATAATATAACGAACAAAATAAATCAATAAATTCACTTTCTAAAAAAAAACAACAAGAATAAAAAACATAAATTATTTCATTTATAAACATAAAAAAAAATCAGTCCATGTAAATCTTAATTCAAATTTATCGATATCGACATTTTTTAAACAATTTATATAATTTCCTAAAATCAACGTCAAACAAATATTTTTTCCAAAAGTCAAAGGTGCCCCGAAGGAACTTTATAAGTTTTTTTTTTTAATAACTAATATTATATTTTTACAAAACTGGATTTAATTTATTGAACTTTAAGCATAGAACTATCATAACATTGATTCACGATAGAAAAATTTATTTTATTAGGTTCACAAATCGCTTACTTACCGGTGTTCAAAAATTAGATCAGAGACACAGAAAACACGAAAACACGTGGTACTCCACGAAGAGTTAAAGAAAGACTGCCAAATTTCATAACGTTTCTTTAAATCAAGCTAAGCTTCTTCCTTCATCCAAACTTTTCTTTTTTAAGAGCACGATCATACCGAAAAACGCAAAGTCAAATGTGCTCCGGTGTCAAATGTACTCCAGCTTACCCTTAGAGAAAGTCAAAATTCGAACAAATTTTTATCACTGTAGGAATTGTCGTTAAAGATTTAATTTCAGTTTTGTTCTTTATTGAATTATAATTCGTAAAAATAAAGTTAAATAAAAAAAAATGCTATCAAAATTTTAGATACCATTTTCGAGATAAATATGATATCGAAAACTATTTCTTACCATTTGTTTTGTGGAAACGGTTTTTTTAGATAAACTAACGTCTTTTTCTTGTAGCTAGTATTAAAAAACTGTTTATTGTAACTTTTTAAAATTATCCAGCATATAGTTTTTGAAATATTGCGCTTTCAAAAATTTTTGAAAATCTCCAAAAAATATTTTTTTGAATATTTTTAAATACAATATTATTTTAAATTTAAAGGAGCTCCTGTACAAACATTTTGGTCAAAGTTAAAAATGAAGTCCATGCCCATAACAGCTCATTTAATTTTCTTATTAAAATTGTTAGAGGCGTTTTGGAGATAAATAAGTTTTTGCATAACGACTGTATATGGACGATCTATGACCGTTAGTTTTTGACACAAGAAAAAAAAAACAATTCCTTTTTTTAAAATTTCAAAAATTAATTGCGTATTAATTGCGTTTTCAAGAAATTGAGTTTACAAAAATAAAAATCCGAAAACTATTTTGCCGAAAATTCTTACAAATAATATTTTTTTCAAATTCAAAGAAGCTCCTGTATAAAAATTTGGTTCCTTAACGCGAAAGTCCAAAATCAAAAAAACCGTTTTCTTTTTCTTTAAATTTTTTGTTCCCCAAAATGTAGTCCATGCCTATCATAGCACATTTAGTTTTTTTTTTATAAAAATCGTAAGAGTTGTTTTCGAAATAAATAAGATTTTGCATGACTGTATGGCAGGTACCGTTAATTTTTTAGGTAAAAACAATCAATTTCTTTTCTAGGGAATCACCGAAGAACCTTCAGTCCCGAGTTTGAAGAAAATCGCTTAAGCGGTTTAGGTTGTAGATCGAGGTACAGAACCACTTTCTTCGAGATATCAAAAAATAATGTCAACTTTGATTAAAATCTCGAGTTTGATTTCTTTTGCAAATTCAAAACTTGCCCTTTAGTACCCATATCGCAAGTAGCTATACATTTTTTGATTGTTTTTTTATTTGTCGAATATTTTTTGAGTAAATAAATTACAGCTAACGTCGAGGAGATTGAAACCAATTAACACCTGCTCTGCGACTGTCCGAACATCCAAACAAATCCCCTCCGTTACTTTGGAAACAGGTTTGTTGGAGAACTGGACAATCAAACGCAGGTCTCACTGGAAAATATGAGAAAATATATTGTAAGCACAGGCTGGTTCGCAAATGAACCAGTCTACATAAGAAATTGGTTAGGAGCATCTCTGCTTTTATTAATAGGGGATCACAAATTCACAATGGACCAATAGGCCCCCGTGTACGAAACAACCTCTGGGATGTGCACGCTCCTCCTAACCTACAGCTAACGTTATTTTGGTCCTAGAAAAAAGAAAAAAACGTATGGGAGGAAATGTCTAAGAATACAATCTACCAAGTTTAATGCAAATTTGGACTAACCGCTTAGGTTGACTAACCGTTTAGGTTGTAGGGCGGTCAGCCCTCAGACGAATAGGGGGAATAACATGTAGCATACGAAAACATGCACGTGCCGTAACTATTCGGGACTGGTGGAAGTTTGATCATAGCCTCTCCGCGGCAGCCGCTAGAAACAAGCCTTTTAAAAAGGTTTGGCTAATATGATCAAGCTGGTTCCTCAGGTTGGCCACAGGTTAATTCCCTGTCCCGTAAAACTAAAAACATTACAAGACCGACAACAAGCCTCGGAAACGGACTGATCACACGACGAGAAATAAAAGGAAAATACCAAACTTCAGAATACCTTCAATTGAAAGCACCCCGCTGAAGATTTCAGATCATGCAAAGTATCTTGGTGTGATTCTAGATAGGAAATTAAACTGGAGTCTTAACACTAAGGAAAGAGCGAAAAAAGGAATGATTGCATTCTACTCCTGTAACAGAATCTTTGGGAAATCCTGGGGACCTAGTCCAAAAATTATCAGGTGGATGTATTTGGCGATAATCAGACCAATACTAACCTATGGTAATTTGGTATGGTGGAATGCAACGGAAAAAAGCATGAACCTCAAAACTCTGGCAAAAGTACAGAGACTCGCGTGCATTGGGATTACGGGTGCCATGAGATCCACACCAACTGCAGGGTTAAAGGCGATACTCAACCTGAAACCCCTAGACCTTTTCGTACAAGAATCCGCAGCATATAGTGCCTTAAGGCTAAGCCAGACTAATACCTGGAAAAACAGCGCAATAGGACATGCTCAAATTCTTCAGAAATACTTGGGTGATAGTATCATTACAGATTATACAACACCCGAGCTTGACTTTTATAAACCATTCCAAACTGCCTTTCCAAGCAGAGAAGAATGGCTGAACAACCAACCCTACACCAGTGAATCAGAAATAGCAATCTATACTGATGGCTCCAAAATGGACACAGGTGTTGGTGCAGGCTTTTTCTCAGAACCTCTTGAGCTAAACAACTCACTTAGGCTCCCGGATCATAGCAGTGTCTTCCAAGCGGAGGTCCTGGCAGTGACAACAGCTGCTAGACAGGTATCAATGATGGCGATACCACGGGCTGATATCACCTTTTACATTGACAGCCAAGCGGCAATAAAAGCGATTTCTGCCACTGTGATAAAATCGAAGCTTGTCTCTTGCTGTCGCGAAGAGCTTAAGGTTCTTGGCACGCAGCACAATATTAGACTCTGCTGGGTACCGGGACACAGCGGCATACCAGGTAATGAAAATGCCGATGAGTTGGCAAGACAGGGATCAGCGCTCGACGCTAGTCAAGCAGAGATGGTAAACATCCCACTCTGTAACATTAAACAGGAAATTTCAGACATAATCCTAAGGAAATCCAATGAAAGGTGGAATCTACTTGACACCTGTGATACTACTAGGAAAATATGGCCCTGCTTTAACAAGCAGAGAACTGACAAAATTATACAACTTAGTAAGAAGTCCCTTCGCTCTCTTACGAGCATAATCACCGGACATAATTTATTGAAATACCATAAATTTAAAATGAAACTAAGTACAGATGACCTATGCAGAGGATGTGGTGATGAGGAGGTACATGAAGACACCTCACACTTTCTCTGTCATTGCCCGTCACTATGCCACCAGAGAAGGAAATGGCTTGGTAGCTACTTCTTTGATAATCTAGAAGATATTTCTAATATTTCAGGAATACACATATTGAACTTCGTCAATGCCTCAAAATGGCTTGACTGATTAACAGAATACATAGGTTTTATCAGGAAAGAGTGATAACACTCACGGGTAACACAATGGATCTACATTGATCTAAGTGTGACAATAGCAACATCAATTGTCAGCCCAACAACCTAACCTAACCTAACACGACGACAACCCACGCAACGAAAACGGAAAAACGATTTACGAATTTTCTTATGGAACGTACGATCGCTCTATAGAACTCGAGCTGCTCAGCAACTAGCTGATGCCCTGTCAAAATATAAAGCTGACATAACAGCTCTCCAAGAAATCAGATGGACAGGGAAGGGTGTTTTACAGAAGAAAGAATATGACGTATATTTCAGCTGTCATACAAAACACCATGTGCTCGAGGTATGCTTCCTAGTCAGCGAAAAAATGAAGTCTACCATCATCAGCTTTAACGCTATAAGCGAAAGGCTATGCACCCTTCGCGTGCGAGGCAAATTTATATACGAACATCAGCCTCATTAACGTTCACGGACCTACGGAGGAGCCCTCAATGCCTGTCCAAGGTATGATGTTAACATCATCCTTGGGGATTTGAACACAAAAATAGGTCGGGAGCAGGTATTCAGGCATTACGCAGGCACCCATAGTTTGCACGGCAACACTAATGACAATGGACTTCGAGTCTTAGAATTGGCAGCATCTAAAAACATGGTCGTTGCGAGTACCAGGTTCCCGCGTAAAGATATCTACAAAGCCACCTGGGTATCACCTGATGGAGTCACTCGTAACCAAATAGACTACGTGTTGATAGACCGTTGCCACTACTCGAACTTGATGACGGTACGAAAGTACCGAGATGCCAATATCGACTCGGATCACTATCTTGTTGGTATGGTTTTCCGAGGGCGGATTGCTTTGCGAAGACGTATTGCATCCGCCGATCAGATTCGAATCAACACGGCTGCCCTGCGCAATGAAAACACCAGTAACATCTTTGATAATGCGTTAGGACTCGCCCCCTAGAATCACTTGATTTAGGGAGAGTAAGTCCTGGAGCCAGTATGCTGGGCGTAAATGAGAAGTGGACACGCCTTAAGAATATTGTCATTAGTACTGCCAACTCCATCTTAGGCAGCAGTCGTAAAAATCGGAACGACTGGTTTGATGATGAATGCAAGCTAGCGACTGAACGTAAGAATGCTGCGTACCGAGCAATGCAACAATCTCATAGAACGCGGGCACGCGAAGAGGAATATAAAGAGCTCAGAAGAATAGAAAAACGGCTACACAGACAAAAAAAATCAGCCTGGGAGAAGAACCTAATCTGTGAAATAGAAAATAGCCGAGAGCGAGGTCCGCACCAGGCGCGGAAGTTCTACCAATCCGTCCGAAACATGACGCAGTACACACCACGCTGCACATACTGCAAGGACGGAGAGGGAAATCTGATCACCGATCCTGAAAGCATACTGGAGCGATGGGAAATGTACTTTAATGAATTGCTAAATGGTCAGCTCACTACAGAAGTGGAGGCTCCACTACTTCAAGAAGAATACCCTATGTTGCCGCCAACAAGCATAGAAGAGGTTGAGAAGGCTATAGGCCGGCTTAAACAGAACAAAGCCCCAGGAGCCGATGGCATACCAACCGAATTATTCCATCATGGTGGGCCAGCCTTACGTCAAGCAATTCATGATATTATAGTACAATTATGGGAGCAGGAAGAAATGCCAGAAGACTGGCGAAAAGGCATAATATGCCCCATACATAAGAAGGGAGATGTCACAAAGTGCAGCAATTATAGAGGTATCACGTTGTTGAGTACCGCCTATAAGATACTCTCCTCTATCCTACAAGACCGGATAACCCCATACGCTAAAACCGTCATCGGACAATATCAGTGTGGTTTCATTCCAGGCAAATCAACAACTGATCAGATCTTTACCCTTAGGCAGGCGATGGAAAAATGTCTAGAATTTAACATCCCAACATACCATCTGTTTATAGACTTTAAGGCCACCTATGATAGCATAGCCAGGGTAGAACTTTACAAAGCCATGAGAGAACTCGGCATCCCAAATAAATTGACACGACTATGTAGGTTGACCATGACCAACGTAACAAGCCAAGTAAAAATAGCCGGATTGCTATCCAGACCAATCAACATCTTTAATTGACTCCGACAAGGGGACGGTTTGGCCTGCCTCCTCTTCCACCTGGCGTTGGAGAAAGCAATCCGTGACTCTGGCACGGCAACAAGAGGGACCATCGTCAACAGGTCCAGCCAGTTACTGGCTTACGCAGACGACATTGACATCATCGAAAGAACCGAACAAGCTGTACACGATTCCTTCATCCAGATCGAGCAGGTGGCACAAAATCTGGGGCTGCACATTAGTGAAGATAAAACAAAGTGGCGTCGAATGCGTGAGGAACAGTTGGTCAAACAATCAAGGTAGCGGAGCACGAATTTGAAGTGGTGCAATCCTTTAAATACCTTGGGTCAATAGTAGCAGCCGATAACAATATAGAAGAAGAAATACGCGGGCGGCTTCTCAAGTCCAACAGAGCCTACTATAGTCTGTCAAAGCTCTTTAAATCCAGAAATCTCACCATAACTTCAAAACTGCTGATGTACAGGACCATGGTCCTGCCAGTACTCACATATGGATCCGAGACTTGGGTGCTTAGCAAAAGGCACTCCGACCTCTTAGCTGCGTTCAAGAGAAAAGTCTTAAGGAGAATTGTTGGCCCAATATGTGAGGAAGGACGATTCCGGAGACGGTACAATCATGAATTGTACGCAATCTACCTTGAAGCAAATATCGTGACAAAAAGTAAGCTCGGTAGACTCCGGTGGGCAGGGCACCTAGCTCGCATGAGCGAAGAGGAACCTGCTCGGAAAGTTATAATGAGTTATAAACCGCAATCGAGACTTAAGTCTTGCCAAGAAACATTGTAGATACTCGTACTCGAAGGCGTGGTCTTTACTTTGGATAACCTACAAATAGGCGAGTCCGGTTGGGCTCAGTGAAACTAAGTTATAACCATTTAGCCTACATTCTGTGATATCTATATTTACGTTACTTTACGCCAAAAAAAGCTATCCCTATCCCTTACTTATTAAAGTGGATGGAAATACTTTGTTTCAAATTTTTTATTAAACCACACATGTATCTATATTCTACTCAAAAATTACCCATCATGAAAATACACAAACTTTTTGAAGATAACGAACTGGTTTTAAAACTGGATGATAAATTTCCATTTCTTAAAGACACAACTTCCCCGCAATCCCTTAACTCATTAACAACTTAAATTGTCTCCAAAAATGAGTTAATTAAGAGACAAATCCACCATCGTGAGCCAAAATTAGTTGAACATAAAAAAGGACAAGCCTTTGCGACATGTCACCACACAAGTCCTGCAACGATATGTACTTAAATGCAGACAAATTGTTACTAGCATTCGATATTTCGCGCGATGACGACGAGAGACTTTAAAAACAGCGAGTATGTGTGTGGGCAGTAGCCATAGCCTCATCGTCACCAAAGTCCTTCGCCTGAAGGTGCAACATGAAACTGCAATCGCAAATCGGAAGACAGCGACACTCATAACATCATCGCGCCCACCTTCTTCAAAGATACATTCAACACGTTGCTCTGCTCCAGGAAAGGAATCCATGAATGTTTCATGTTTGATTTCTTGTTGATTAAAAAAAAAAGAAATAATAAAAAAGGGATAAAATGTTAACTGACTCCTATATTGCCTACAGGTGCAAGCAACAGCACCCAGCAGAGCAAAGCGCTAAACTGACGAAATTTGCCGCCACTGGACTGGATTGGTTTGTGTTTATGTTTGATTCGCGTATCTGCCTGCTTATCGCATGGAGTGCTAATTGATGGTTTCTGAAACGGAAACGACAGAGATGCCAGAGCCAGAGGCTACACGATGCCCTTCAGGAATGTTTTGAACTTGATTCTCTATTCTCGAAAACCCTGCCAGTTTTATTGAATGAATGGAATACATTTTTTTTTCGTCAATTAGCTCCGATTAAAGGACAAATATTGTCATCATAAATGTTTGTTTAAAAATGAAAATCAATTCTTCGGCGCAGGATGAGAAAAAATTACATTGGATTGTCAAAAAATCCATAAGGCTTTCGGAACAATCTAATTACTAAGTTTCTTAGGAACTTAATCTTTTATCAGCCTCTTGCATGGTCGCCGCTATTTTGAAGGAAAAACGGAACATGCTAGAATCTTAAGACCGAAATTAGATATAAAAATGTTAAAACGTGATTACGAAGGCTTGGTATTTCTTCTTAAAAATAAATGCCTAAATGAAGTTTCTATCGTTAGAACTAACAGCGCAATTACCGTTAAGTACACCAAAGTAAGGCTTTTCTTAAATCCCCGATATATGATATAAAATTTGGAGATAGGCCCTTGCTGTAGAAAGATTTTTATCTTAGAATATACCCAAGAATCACGCCCTAAAACATTATGCACGAATTAAGGGACACCATTGTATGTAGATTTTGATCACACTTATTACGATTATGTTAACTGTATTCGAAAATGGTAGATTAGAATTTTGATACCATTTTGTTTCTTTTAATTAATTCTTACGATCTTTAATTCAAAAAAATTAAATAAAATGCACGACTGGATCGCACGAACTTGCTCTTATGTAAAAGTACTTTGGAATTTAAGATACATTTTATAAATATAAAATATGAATTTAAAATGAAATTGCCGTTTGATTTCTAGAAAAGTATGAATTTATGCAAACAAACTTTAAAAAATCGTTTTATTATTATCTAAATAAATAAATTTTTTATATAAAAAAATTCTTTAAAATTTATCAAGAAAAAAATGTGGAATGCGAATTTTAAGTATTTAATAATATTGATTTTAGGAAATAATTTCAAAAAATAATCGTTCATAGGTTTTGAAGATATTGATTTTTAAAAAAAAAATTTTTTTAAAAAAACCCAACAAATAATTTTTCGTATATTTTTATATACAATATTGGGTGATATGCATAAAACGGAAGTATTTACTACAAGTAAAAGATAATAGTAAATACTATAACTTAAAGCAAATGGTTAAATTTAAAGTATTTACCTTATTCCATATGCATAAAGTTTAGTACTTACTAACTGGCAAATACTTTCAGTATATACTAAATTCATCCAAGTAAATACTAGAATTCATCGGAAATTGATAGTAAATACTTTTTTTTTCTTATCGGGTTAGACATCTTTCAATTATGACCCTTTCTTTTAAATGCAGTTTGTTGAAAGCTCTTTCTTGGTTACTCGTTGGGTTTTAAAGGGTGTCATTAGCCAAGGTGGTGATCCCATATCCTTCGTCTCCCAGTAAAACAATGTTAGTGGAGTTTCTCATAATGGGTTCCACAGCACTGTTTCTCCAAATTCTGGAATCGTGAACTGAGCCCGGTTATTGGCAATCAACACTTGTAAAATATTCCATTGAATTACAAGTTGCCTGGATATTGATGGAAGCATATCCTTTTCGGTTAATGTATTCTTCCGAATGAAATCTAGGTTGTAATATTTCCACGTGAGTACAGTCCAAGGCTCCTATTCATAATGGGAACCTGTATTTGCTTAGCCAATCATTTTTTGCTCCCAGCTGTTCTTCATAGCTCGATGGAATTTTTAAGGGCAAGTTTTAAAACTTCGCCAGTAACTAAAAACCACTAACTCCTTTAACTAACGGAAGCCTATTGGTATAGTATCGCAATATACATATATAACAGTTTTCATAAGTGTCTGCTTCTTGTAAAATTATAAATTATATTTTTAAGTTAACAGGCGTATAAGAAAATAGAAAGTTTTACACCATTTTCGCGAAATAACAAAAGGCTCCAAATAGTAAGGGTGTGTCAAGTTTTAAAACTACAAATTACGATTTTGCAAAGACTTACCAATGAAGTATTCACTCAACCAATCTACGTTTTCCCTCTCAAAACGATAGAGTTGTTTAAAATTTGATTCTGAACCCGATCTTCGACTTTTATAGACTTTTTGTGAACTAACGCGTACAAATTCCGCCATTTCAGTACAGTTAACAGTAACTTAATTTTAATTTATATCAGCGACGTGAATCCTTTGAGAATAGAGTTAAGACTGTAAGTTTTTATGGTTTCGAAGCTACATAGTTATGTGTTTAAATCAAAAAAAGTATGTACTTTCAAATTTTCATGTTGCTATCCTTTTACTTTGAAAAAAAGAAGTAATTCCTACAGAAAAAAAGTACTTGCTACTTTTTATGCATACGGAATAAAGTATTTACTGAAATAGTTCATCCGAAAAAAGTAAGTACTGTGGCCTCAAGTAAATACTTTATTTTCAGCATTTACTGCATTTTTATGCATATCAAAAAAAGTAATTACTTAGAAATTCTCAAGTAAAAGCATTTACTATCTTTTATGCTTATCAACAATTTTAAACTTAGGGGGACTTATGCTGAAAATTTTTGGTTAAAATCGTTAGAGCCGTTAATGAGAAAGTCGAAAATCAAAAAAACGGTTCTATGACAGGTACCGTTAATAACATTTTGTCCCAAATTTTTTTTTTACCAAAACGTAGTCCATGTCCATAATATCACACCTAATTATTTTTATCAAAATCGTTAGAGCCATTTTCGAGATAAATAAGATTTTGCATTACGGGTGTATGGGGGGTACCGTTAGTTTTAGAGCTAAAAAAAAAAATTCAATTTCCCCTCTAGGGAATCACCGAAGACCCTTAACTACCGAGTTTGAAGAAAATAGGTCCAGTGGCTTAGGCTCTAGATCGAGGTACAGACATACAGACAGACAGACAGAGAGACATACAGACAGACAGACGGAATTGCCGGACCCACTTTATTCGTCTTCGCTATCATCGTAATGTCAACTTTGATCAAAATCTCGAGTTCGATTTTTTTCCAAACGCAGAACTACCGTACTCCGCCTTTCACATTCGTACTACTATTTTTACTTGCGACTTATAGGTAATATAAAGCAAGTTATGCATTCGTAAAGAAATACGAACTCGAGACGTTTTCTTCTTTTTTTTGTAAAACCAAATATAACGGTACCTGCCATACGATTTTTTATTTCGAAATTTTACAAATATTTTTTTTCTCAAAAACTGTTCAACAGATTTAAAAAATAACACAAAAAAAAATTTCATTTAGTTAAAGCTAATGGTTGAAAAAAACTTTCCAATAAGTGGTTATTTTTGGTAAGCCAAATGGAACCATTTTTTTTTTTTGGTTTTGATTTTCTCAAAAGCAGTACAACTGATGTTGATCATTTTTTATGCTAAGGCTCCCCAAAAACATAAATAGAATTGTGTATTCAAATTTTCAAAGAAAATTTGTTTGGATTTTAAAAAAACACTTCAAAATTTTTTTCTCAAAACTCAATATTTCGAAAACCACATCCTAAATTTTTTTAAACCTGATAATTAATAGTTTCTTAGAGATGTGAGAAAAAAATTGTATTTTACCTAAAAATAAAGGTACCTACCATACAAATGTTAAGAAATTTAAGACAATGGTTTTCAAAAATCGTATTTTTCTCGAAAACGGCGCCTAGAATTTTGATAAAAATTTTGTTCTTTCAATTAATTCTTATGATCTCTAATTTAATAAAAAAAAATTAAATATAACAGCTTGTACCTAACCTACCATACAACCATTTTTTCGAATTTTGAATTTCTCATTATCGACAAAACGGATTTTAATGAAATTTTTTATAGAGAAGCTTCTAAGAAGTATAAAACGCATTTCAAAACTTTAAAATAAATATTTTTTGAATTTTTGAAAAAAAAAATCTATTTTTTCTTTTTTTTTTGAAAATTTGATATCTCAGAAACGGCTCAATATTTTGTTTGTAAATTAAGTTTTTATTTGAAAAATAATAAAAAACTTTAAATTGGCGTACCAAAAGTTTTTCTTAAGGTACTAGTACGGTCTAGAATGCCAAAAAAACGCACGATTTTTGGGAATTTTTTTCTCGGAAACCTTATTAGGTAATTACATAATTTTTTTTTAAATAATGAATACATGCGTCAAGAGTACAAAAAAAAATAATTTTTTTTTTAATTTTCGAATTTTGGCCGAATTATAGGGGGCGCAAACGTCGACTCATCAATAAATACATGGTCCCATGGCGGATAGTTAATCTCCGGATCTACTACACCGATTTTCAGAAAACTTGTTGCAACTTGATTGTTTTTATGTTTTCTAGAACAATTTACCACAATTTGACCAAAAAATTATGAACAAAAAAAATTGCGACCCAAAAATTGCTAAAAAAATTTCAAAAAAAAAAATTTTTTTTTTTCAAAGCTCGATATTTTTTTTGTGTTTCGACTTTTTAAACAAATTGTGGTAAATTGTCTCGTAAGATACCTTCCTTTAAATAACCCATTTTGTTTTTTTTTGTTTCAGTTCAGCCAATTCTGAGATTAACTGTCCGCCATGGGACCATGTATTTTTTGATGAGTCAACGTTTGCGCCCTCTATAATTCGGCCAAAATTCGAAAATTAAAAAAAATAATTTTTTTTTGTACTTTTGACGCATGTATTCATTATTTTAAAAAAAAGTTATGTAATTACCTAATAAGGTTTCGGAGAAGAAAAATTCCCAAAAATCATGCGTTGTTTTGGCATTCTAGACCGTACTAGTACCTTAAAAATCTTTTAAAAAGTTTGTATAAAAAATCTTTTTTTTTAAGAAACCACTACAACGACTTATAATTTTTGTTCTTGCGTAAATTCATATTTGCATAGCATTCTGTTTTTGTCTCTTATTACTTAATGAATTTAAAAAAATAATTTTATCCTTATGAACAGTTTTCTCTAATAACATTCGCTTTTAAAATTCCTAGTCTATTACATAGGAGCAAGTTCGTGCGACCCAGTCGTGCATTTTATTTTTCAAAGGGCCAGACAAATCTTACATTAAAAATTATTACGTGCCCTTTCTTACTATTAGTTTCCAAAGAGTTCCCAAGAAACATCTAAGTTTACTTTCCAAAGAGTTTCAGAACTATTTCAATGTCGAAAAAACAAGACATGCTCTTGTACAGGTTGTGTCAAGGACGTTGGAACAGTGGCCTGCTCTGGTACATTAGGTTTTGGAGAATTCTTTTGGGTCTTCTGACAGCAACCTGGATCTTGTTCACAAGTCTTTTAAAATCATATAAAAATAGTTTTTGTTTCAAAATAGCTTTTTTTACCTTAAAATCCACAAAAATTGGCGTTTCGTCTCGGGGATCTCGCTTCGTTTCGTATACTTTTCATATCTTTTTTCAATATTTTAATAATATTTATAAATCAAAAGACCTTAACACAAAAATAGTCTTTCTTTAATTTATTTAATACTGATATATAACATATGTTCTTTTTTACTTTATTTATTAATACTATACAAATAAAATGCACGACTGGATCGCACGAACTTGCTCTTATAAAAGTACCTTGGAATTTAAAATACATTTTATAAAAATAAAACATGGATTTAATAAGATAAAAATGTTCAAATACATGGAATTGCCGTCTGATTTCCGGAAAAATATGAAATTATGCAAACAAAGTTTTAAAATCGTTTCATTAAAGTAATTTTGTATACTTATAACAAATTTCCTTAAATTTTTTTTAGAACAAAATTTGGGATGCCAATTTTAAGTGCTTAGTAATACACCTATATTTTAGGAAATAATTTCAAAAATTAATCGTTCACACGTTTTCAAGATATTGATTTTTCAAAAAATAAATTGAATTTTTTTTTTTTCAAAAAAAAAAAAAAAACAAAAAACAATATTGTTTTTTCGAATATTTTTGTATACAATATTAATTTAAACTTAAGGGAGCTTCTGGTGAAAATTTTTAGTTAAAATCGTTGATAAGAAATTCGAAATCAAAAAAACGGTTCTATGACGGGTACCGTTAGTAACATTTTGCCCCCGTGAGAGCCATTTTCGAGATAAATAAGATTTTGCAATACGGGTGTATGGGGAGTATACTGTTAGTTTTGGAGCTAAAACAAAAATTTCAATTTCTCCTCTAGGGAATCACCGAAGGCTCCTAACTACCAAGATTGAAGAACATAGGTCTATTGGTTTAGGCTGTAGGGAGAGGTAGGTACAGACATACAGTGGTGGAAAAATAATTAGAAACGATGAAAAAAAAAGCAATTTATTGTTTTTCTGTCCTAAATTTTGGCCATATTAACTATTCAATACAAATGGTAATAACTTACATAGTTAAACATAACTATTATTAGTCCCTTCTTCGCTGGATTTTTTATTTTTAATGATAGAAAACGAAAAAAATTATAAAATTTTGAGTTTTTCCAAAATAAATATTCGATATACTTGGAAAAATAATTAGAAACGACTTCAATTTTGTTAGTTAACTGCAAACGTGGTGAGTTATTGGATTCGAAAAATTCTTAATTTATCTTTCTTATGTTTAAACTTATATCTCCAATACGCAAAATGGGTAAAAACAAAATCTGGACACCTGAAATGCGTAAGATTATTGTGCGTATGTACGTTCAGGAAAGTCTTCCATGGCAGCCATTGAGCCAGTTAAAATGCTCAAAGAAGATGGTACATAATGCCATTAAAGTTTTACACCGAGACTGGCAGCCTTGAAAATCGCAAGACGAAAGAGAGAAAAAGAAAAACAAATCCAAGAGAAGATCATTTCATAGTCCGATAGAGTAGGGTCAATCCTTTTGCCACTAGTCAAGCAATTCGTGATGCCATTTCATCCCAATTAAGCCATGAAATAACAGTACGGACTATAAGGAATTGTCTTCTCGAAAGTGGCTGGCGGGGATGTATTGCTTTTCAAAAACCATGCGTTTAAAAAAAAAACCTTAAACGTCGTTTGGAGTTTGCGCGAGAACATTTGAAAAAACCAAGCATGGGGCGGAAATGTGATGGTTTGGAGAGGGTTTTCCTGGCGAGGTATGGGTCCTATAGTGCGAATTAAAGGATGCATGAAACAATAGCATTATAAAAATATACTGGAAAATGTAATGGAGCCCTAAGAGGGTGTGAACATTTGTGTGTTTCTTACATTTTTCAACAGTACAACGATCCAAAACACACTTCACGTCTTGTGAAGTGTTTGTTTGAAAAAGAAAAAAATAAAGTTTTGGATTGGTCAGCTCAAAGTCCGGTCCTCAATCCATTAGAATATTTGTGGGGAGATGTAAAGAGAGCTTTACATAAGACAAAATCCAAAAATGCATCTGAGGTTTTCAAAAACATTGACGAAGCATGGAAAATAAAATGCACGACTGGGTCGCACGAACTTGCTCCTATGTAATAGACTAGGAATTTTAAAAACGAAAGTTAGATATTAAAGAAAACTGTTCAAAAGGATAAAATGAATTTTTTAAATTCTTTTAGTAGAAAGAGATAAAAACAGAATGCTATGCAAATATGAATTTATGCAAGAAAAAATATTATAATTCGTTGTAGTGGTTCCTTAAAAGAATAAGCTTTTATGTAAAAAATTTTTAAACAATTTTTAAAAAAAAATTTTGGTATGCCAACTTTAAGTTTTTATTATTGTACGAACAAGAGTTAAATTTCCAAGAAAAATATTAAGCCGTTCTTGAGATATCGAATTTTCCAAAAAAACGACTTTTTTTTCTAAAAATTGAAAAAAATATTTTTTTTTAAGTTTTGAAATGCAATGTTTTTTAAACATTTTAGGAGCTTCTTTATAAAAAATTTCATTAAAATCCGTTATGCCGATAAGGAGAAATTCAAAATTCGAAAAAATCGTTGTATGGTAGGTACAGTCAGTAATATCTAGATTTCAAATTTGTTTTTATTAAATTATAGATCGTAAAAATTAATCAAAAAAAAAATTTAGCAAAATTCTCGGAACCGTTTTCGAGGAAAATACGATTTTCGAAAACCATTTTTTAACTTTTGTATGGTACCGTTAGTTTTAGATAAAACAAATTTTTTTTCTCAAATCTTGTATATTATGTTAAAAAACTTTTATTTGTCAAGTTTGAAAAAAATCGAGCATGGGGTTTTCGAAATATTGAGTTTCAAAAAAAAATTTTTTTTTAAAATCCAAAAAATAAAAAATTGAAAATTTGAATATGTAAAAATATTTAAACTTTGGAGGAGCCTTAGCATAGAAAAAATTATTTAAATCGGCTGTACCGTTTTTGAGAAAATCAAAAACAAAAAAATGCACCCAGGGGGGCTACCAAAAAAAACCATTTTTTGGAAAATTTTTTTTCAACCATTACCTAGGTTTAACTAAATGAAATTATGAATTTTTGTTAAAAAAATTCTGTGCGACAGTTTTTGAGAAAAAAAAAATATTTATAAAATCTCGAAAAAAAATCGTATGGCAAGTACCGTTATTTTCGGTCTTAAAAAAAAAAAGAAAAAAACGTGTGGGGGAAAAAATCAAAACCCATATCTACCAAGTTTGAAGAAAATGGGCCAAGACCTTTAGGCTGTAGTCGAACCGACAGACAGACAGACAGAATTGCGAGACCCGCTTTTTTGGTCTTCGCTATCATCGTAATGTCAACTTTGATCAAAATCTCGAGTTCGATTTTTTTTCCAAATGCATAACTTTCCCTATACTTAGTACCTACATATATCGCAAGTAAAAATGTACAAGTCTCATAAACCATCTATTTAATCAATAATATTTAAAAAAAAGCTATATGTATATAAAAAATATGTTAAACTAGTCCAACACACAAAACGGACCTCCGCGCTTAGAAATGCTCTTTGCTTTATATTACTTATTGTGTGTGTCATCTTAGACATACTTCCCCTACCTATGTAAACGTCGCAAGTAAAAAGTATGTTAAGTCATTAAACAATAAGTACTTAGTTGTTTTTGAAGAGATGTTTGTTTTTCTTTTATATAACTACCACCTTACCTACATTATTTATTTAATATAAGTACATATGTTATTTTGTTTAAAGAAAACAAACATTTTTAGAAAACAAAATGATTTTTTTTACTGAAAAATAAACTTTACTTTTTAAATAAAACAATTTTGTGCCAAGTATGATAGACTCTTCATGACAAAATATACAGTATTTGTCACTTTAATAAATTATTAACTATTTTAACTATTTTATTTGTTTAAAAGAGCTTCTAATCGTACTCTTCTATTTTTAGAAAATTTAAATATCCTTTAATCATTGTTTTCTTAAGATTGTTTTTGCGCATAATTTAGCTGACGCATAGCGTCCCTTACATGCGGTCTCCACTAGCGATGAATCCAGAGCATGCTTTAAAGCATGCGTTCATCATCGCAAGTAGAGACCGCCATCGCAGCTATATTTTCATCGCTTGCGATAGAAAGTATGCTCTCATCGCATACCATCCATCGCTTGCTTTATCGCAAGGAGAACTGTCATATTGTTCTGGCGTAACCAAATTTAATTTAACTGAGTTTCAGTTTTGCGTGCGAAGAAAGCTTTTGCTTGGGGTTTACGTTTTTCTAACAAAATTTAAAAAAATCTAATTTGAAATTCTCCATAGAACTCATTTATATCCATTAAAATTATTCACTATACTAAAAAAGTATGCGATGAAATGCCCAGCCACAAAAATCTGACAGTTCTTCTGCTCTCTGCTTTCTGCTTTGGCTATTGCGATTGCGATGGATTTATCGCTAGTGGAGACGGCGTGTTAAGATAGTCGTTTAATATCGTTTGAAATATATTTCCAATTTCGAAACCAGAATATCATTATTAAAAACATGGCACCAAACCCAAGCTTTGATTCGTATACTTACTGACTTTACTTACTTTAGATGGAACGGCCTCAACCAACAAGCCCCTCCAGCCAGCTTGGTCCCTAGCTAGCTGTTTCCAGTTATGCACTCCAAGTTGGTTGAGGTCGTTCTCCACTTTTGTGCCCTACCTAGGGTGGGGTCTTCCTTTGCTGCCCGGACTGTTGATGATAGATTCCAAGACTCGTCGGAATGGAGCTTCTCAGTTGTTTTTTGACCAGGTGGACGTGCGTCGCTGTAAAGAGACGGCTTTACTACTCAGAAACAGCTATTGGCGAGATTGATTCTTCGTTTGATCTCTGTACTGATGTCATTTTGCGAGGTAATAGTGGAGCCCAAGTAGACAAAGTCCTTGACGACTTCGAAGTTGTAACTATCCATTCTAAAATTTTTCCCGAGTCGGCGATGTTTAGATTGCTTTCTCGATGATAGCATATACAGGGTGGGTCAAAAGTGACTAACTAATAACTAACTAACTTAATTTAAAGAGAAAATAACTTTTATAGATTTAAATTTCGAATCACAAAGTATGATTTATGGGGATCTTTTTGGACTAAGTATATAATGTCCCTCAAATGAGCACCAGCTTCATGCTCACACAGAGGCGGTTTCTCCTAGAGCGTTAATACACTCGTATGACACTATTTTCAAATTAGGAAGAAACCTTTGACCCACCCTGTACTTTTCCATGACTTCATTAACAGCCGAACCCATTTTAGCTGCCTCCTAATTAGTACTTAAAAACGCGCCAGTAATTTTGCTCGCTTCATTCTCCCAGTGATGTCAATATAATCTGTATAAATAAGTAGTTGAACGGACTTTGTACCTCTGTTTTCGACAAGCGAGTTGCGTACAATTGCTTCAAGAACGATGTTAAAGAGGTTGCAAGATAACGCCTCGAATCTTTTTCGACATCAAAGGATACGGTGGTATTTTTACCGAGGAAGACGAAGCAGCGAGATTTCTCCATCATTATCCTGAACAAGCGGACGAGTTTGGCAGGGATGCCGCGATGCGACATTCGTATAGTGAAGGACGTAAAGGATTATTTTTTTTTCCAGATTTTTATACATTTTCAGCCGTATTTATTAGAATTCCCTAAACGCGTGAATAGTTATGCAATGCATAAGGACTTATTCATCCACTGTGCAAATTCATATTTATAAAACATTTGCCTACCCTGCATAGTTATAATGAGCTTGTGTCAAATAAAGTACCAAAAAGTAAGAATCTATTACATTTAGCCTTCATAACACTCAGCTGTTTATCAAAAAAACAAAAAAAACAAAACATCTTGTCTGTCTATCGAATTTAATAAACAAAAACGAAACTACCAAAAGCTAAAAGAATTCCAACAATTAACCTTGATTCATCAGATAAAGTATGTAATTACATATCTCTAGCACAATACTGGAAATCAAATTGTTATTCGTTTCATTATAGCTGGAATACTCCTCAGACAAGTTCTTGAGGATAAAATTCAATAATGCAATATAATAATTACAACACTAACACACCGGATAAAGATGCGTGGAGAAACATCACCAACAAGTATATTTATCTATTTAATTCTAAACAATTTTCAATTCAATTTGCTTTTAATATATTAGCATAACATTTTTGTTTCAATAAATAAAACTAACACAAAGTTTTAGTTTCAATATCAAGTCAAAGGCATTTTTTTTTGTTGATAATCTTTATAATTCAATGTGATGTCAAAGTGAATGTGACAGTTCAATACTAAAATGTCCTTATGTAGGCACTATTCAACCTCCAAACGCGTTTAGCTTATAATGCCCCTATTCAACGTCACATAAGTTTTATAAATAACAATTTTGCGTTTAGAGGCATTATAAGGGTTGCATAGCCTTATGTACTCACTATAATGAGTTTATAAATATGGCTGTTTGTATATAAATCGGGATATATCTACGCACCTGTGTGTAGGTATCCATTTAAAAAAAAATTTAAATACTAACCATAAGTCTAGTGCTTAATCCGCATAGCGAGACAAGCCAAGGCTCAAATATAACAGTTAATTTTTCCTTCAGCAATCATGGCACAAATGTCCTGGAAAAGATTTTGTTTTGGTGGTGCAGTGCTGTCTTACCTACTAAAATGCCCAGTCGTTTCTCTTCAATAAATTTAAAGTCGCCTTTAATAAAATTAAATTTTTCATAAATTTTCACAGAAATTTTATTAAATTTTCATTTTTAGAATCGAACTAAATAGAAGAGCACAGGAATGCAACACATTCAGGTGGGTTCACTTTCATCTGAAATCCTCATTATTCCTGATAACATCTTTATTTGTATATTGACGATTTCTAAGGGATTCCTTATGCAGACTCCATTAAAAAAAAATTGTGACTTGTTTGTCACGGATTTTCCACATTATGATCCTTTAGACAGTGTTCCACGTGCTTCTTTCGAAAAGTATAAACACGGTGGAGAAATAGAGTGTACAAAAGTGAACCTGTATGGGTGGAAGAGCGTACTCCCGGGATCGAAACTCAGAACAAGACACAGGAGGAAGAGTCTGCAGGAAGGCATCAAACGCCAATGCCAATGATCGATGAAGTAAGTATAAAATTTACGACGTGAAACTGTTGCTGTTTTTATATTCGATGGGTTTTTGTGTGCAACATTCTGACCTTAGTTTCCTTTGCAGACATGCCTAAATGTCTATATAGGGGTGCACAGCAACTGCACCGACTAAAATATATACACCCAGAGTACAACTTTCATGGGTAAGTTGCAACAGGGCAACTAAGCGTACAAAAAAAGTTTAAGAACAAAAAAAAAAAATAAACCATAGTCTCGCATTCCATTTGAACGAGCAAAAGGAACAAGGGCACTTCCCGTTCCTGATGCAGTTTAGACCGAACGGAAATATATGACTTAATTTAATGTCTCGTGTGTTTCGTACGGCACTTAGGTTGACTATTGTTGTTGTTTTTATTGGTCTTTTCGTGGTCTGGTGCCTTGCTCGCTTCTCTTGTCGCCCGCCTGCCTGTTCAATTCCACACACACACAATCGCTGAGCGCGCGTGCATGAATAAAAACAATCAGTCAATTTGATCAGTGGAGTCAATAAATATAATTCCATCGATCGATGGAGTCCTCAACAACAACTTAGGAAAATAAAAATAAAAACACGTTTAACTTTAAATTGTGTCGTTCAATGGGACATGTTTATTCAGTTAATGGCGCAAGGATACACTGATTTGATTTCTTGTATAGGACCACAGGATATGAAGGATGCTAAAACCGAAATAATGTTTTGGACTATTCAAAAGGTATATATATATAAAAGGTATATATATAAGGCTATATCTTTGTTTAACTTGTCTATCAATGAAATCATGATTTAATTGAAAAATCTTTTATATTCAGCTTTTAAAAGATTCGTTGAAACCCTTACATGGGCTTTTTCTAAGCTTTAGAGTGTGTTGTGCGCTTTTTGTTTTAAATTTTTTAATAATAGCAACTTTGTGTTAATGATTTTGGGAGTATTCATTTAATAAATATTTTTTAACCTTAAATTCTTTATTGAATTATTATCACTCGAAGCCACAGAAGGAAAAATATTTTACAATTTGATTTATAAGTAAACAGATTTTTAGCATTTAGTTTATGATCAATAGAAATAAAATAATGATATAAGGTATGAGAGCCAAATAAGGCCCAGTGCCTAATAAGGCCCAAATCGTAGAAAACACCGAAACGAACAAATAACGGGACTTTTTTTGCTTTGTATATGTTACCTCTCTATAGAAACTCATACAAAGCAAAAACAGCCAGCTGCGTGATTCATGATGAAACCTGCAGTTGAAAGAAGTTCGTTGAAGGGTAAAGATCACTCGATTTATAAAAAAACGCGTGTTATTTGTGTGTTTTCAGGAAAATTCAACGAAGTACTCGTAATTACATTTTTATTATTTTTCCCATAAAGTAAATTCAATTTTGACTACATCACGATATTTTTTTATTAAAAAAATCTAGAATGTGGTTTTCGAAATATTGAGTTTTGAAAAAAAAATTTAGAAATTTTTTTAAAAATCCAAAATTTTTATTTTGAAAATTTGAATACACAATTATATTCAAGTTTTTGGAAGCTTTAGCAAAAAAAAATTATCTAAATCGGTTGTACAGTTTTTGAGAAAATCAAAAACAAAAAAAATGGTTCTATGGCGGGAACCCTCAATAACCATTTTTCGTAAAAAATTTTTCAACCACTAAATGAATTTTTTTTGTATTTTTGTTTTTTTAAATTTGTCGAACAGTTTTTGAAAAATAAAACAGATTTTGAATATTTTGTATAGCAGGTACCGTCATTTTTGGTTTTAAAAAAAGAAAAAAACGTGTGGGGGGAAAATTAAAAATGATATCTCCCAAGTTTAAAAAAAATCGGCCAAGCCGTTTAGGCTGTAGTCGAACAGACAGACAGACTAGCAGACAGACAGACAGAATTCCGGGAAGCACTTTTTTAGTCTTCGCTATCATCGTAATGTCAACTTTGATCAAAATCTCGAGTTCGAGTTTTTTCCGAATTTATAGTACCTATAAGTCGCAAGTAAAAAACTAATAGATAGATATTATCAATGATTTGTCAAATAGTTGAAAAGTAAACATTTAAATCTTCTTATGCTTCTTACACTTCTCATACTTATGGGCAGGACGCAGGGAGTTCCAAAGGCGAATAATATGGACGAAAAATTGACGCTCGGCACTGAGAAAATTGTATCGAGGTAGTATAAGAGAAAAAGAACTTGTTGAATGAGGGAAGTTCATATTACTGTGTAAATAGTAAATTGTCTAGGCTCAGGCCAAAAATGCGAACAGCAAAAGAGAAAACGAGGTCATAGCGACGTAGATTATAGACATAACGGGCAAAGTTACTATATGCGACATGTAATTAACGGTTAGTGGCTGAGTCCAAGTTGCTACACGGAGACTACCATAAACTTTACCGATTACTTTAATTAGGTGGTCGATCGTGAGAGAATGTTTGAAAACCATTCCGAGGTTTCTAGCTAACATATTCAATTTGACGGCGCTTAGGCACAGATGGTATTTCTTAGACCAACGAGAAATGAAAAGAAGGTCCTCATTCATTAATGGAACCGCATCATTCTCTTCACCAAACGGTCGACTTATCAGAAGCTGCACATCATCAGCGTAAAGATGAATCAGACAGTGTTTAACAACTTCTGGAAGCTCATTTATGTAAAGTGAAAAGAGAATTGGACCAATAATAGATCCCTGAGGCACTCCATTCAAAAATTGAGAAAGATTGATGATTGACCATTAGCCACCACGCGTTATTGCCTACCGCTAAGGTACGAGAGAATCAACTTACAGGACTCTATAGAAAACCCAAAGAAATTACTCAGTTTTTTAAATAAAATTGAATGGTTAAAAGTGTCAAAAGCCTTTAAAAAGTCTAAAAGCGTTAGAAGTGTAATATGATCCCTGTCCATTGCGGTTCTTATGTCGTTAGTAGCAAAAAGAATGGTGAATTTGCAGCTGCGTTTAGGTCTAAAACTAAGACGGATAGGTAGTTAACAGGTAGTTAATCGATAGATATTTTTCTATCTGCGTCATAATGGTTTTTTTAAACACATTTGATAGAAACAGGAGGCGAGCAATGGGTCGGAACTTCGTAGCAATCCCTGTTTGCTTTTTAGGAACGGGAATAATTTTAGCCTTCTTCCATTCTGAAGGAAACTCGGATGTAGTTAAAATACTATTGAATATGTAAGCTTTAAAGCGCAGTATATGAGGACGCAATAACTTAACGAACTTAGGTTCCATTATGTCGAGGCCAGTAGCATTCGATTTAATTGATAATATTGCCTCAACTGTCTTCTTCTCGTATTATCAGCAAACTTCATAGAATGCTTCCCAATAATGATTTCTTGCAGGTTTTTTCCATAACTTTTTACCAGAAAATAATGGACCGACTTTGTGTTCGTAGCAAAGCCTTTTTGCTGTTCTGATCATTACGACGACTTGAGTGCGAAGTCTGCAATAAGATTTGTGGAAGTAAATACTCCAATTTGAACCGCCTCCATTGACTGTAGGATGGCATCTCGTTTTAATATTAGCTACAATCTATAAGGCAAATATCCCAATCCCAACATCCAACAAAAACTTGAAGATATCTCTCATATCTGGACGGATGACCCCATTACTCATTTAGATATGTTAGATAGAATCCAAAACGAATCTCTTGAATGCAGCCTTAAAGTATCCTTATGTAAATCATTGTTCTATCACTTTTTCTATCAAAAATTCTTAAATGAAATACCAAGTTGCATTCCTCTTCTCAAACAATTCCACCGTGACATTAGTGAAACCATACGAATACTCAACAAGTCAGTAAAAAATAATTAGGTAACATGTAACTCCCACCGTTGAACGAAACGTTGTTGCCAACCTTATTTTCGAAGAAAACTGGTCCAATGATGCCACCACTTCACAATCTCTTTGGATGCATTGGCTTTTGGACAATAACTTGCGGGTTTTCCGAGCCCCAAATGCGGCAATTTTAATTGTGAACGTAGCCGCCGAGATGAAAATGCGCTTCGTGTCAGAAAAGATAACTTTTCGCCCAAAATCGTTGTCCAATTCAAGCTGCTCTAAGGCCCAAACTGCGAGGCGATGGTCTTGAGGCTTCAATTGTTGAGTCAATTGGACCTTGTAAGCGAATAATCCGAGATATTTGTGCTGAATTCTCCGCAAGCTAGCAGCAGCCACATTCTCGTATGTGCGAACCGTACGACGACGGGGACCATGGACCATAGCATACCAGTCTCAAGAACTTTTTGCACAAATTTGCGTACAGCAGGTGCGGTGGGTGGTTCATTTCGTGGACCTTATTCGGAATACCCCCCCCCCCCCCAAAATGATCTTTTTTTTCACGAATCGATAAAAAAGTGTTTGCTGTTGATAAAAAACATCAAATTATGGAGGAGAAACACTTTTTTATGGTAAAAAAGTGAAGTATAAGCGGACCACCCACAGTACTATAACTAAAACTACTTTTTTATGGGATATTTGCCTTTTTTGCTTACTTACGCATTACGGCGTATAAACAGTGAGATATGTATGGGGGGGCATGTTACCCCCCTGCAACCCCCCTACTTGCGCACACTATAGGATTTGGGGTAGGTGCGAGGTTGGGTGTATGCAAGGTTTCTTTTGCATTTACAGAATCTGGATTTAAAGAAACTTTGAATTTACCCTATGGCCTATATTAATTTTTTTATACTTCACTTTTTTACCATAAAAAAGTGTTTCTCCTCCAATAATTTGATGTTTTTTATCAACAGCACACTTTTTTATCGATTCATTAAAAAAAAGTGCATTTTGGTGGGGGTGGGGGAATTCCGAATAAGGACCACACAGCACTTTGGAAATAAGTTTGCAATATTTCCCCAAGTTGTTTAAGCGTAAAGCGACTCATTTCATTCCGCGGAGGTATGATACTGACTTTCTGTCAAGATTTCGAGCGGGAAACAGCTGTCAGTGTAAAAATAACCTATGATTTAAAAAAGAAACAACTAGATGGCCCACCCTTTGTATTGTAGGTAAAGGTATCATAAGAAGGAAGCTTACAGAAAAGTTTCTATCCACAATTTAAGAACAATTTCTCAGGCTTCCCGATTTCCCCTTATCAGAATGGACCTTTAAAAACATTCAGGTACTTACTTATCTTGATTTCGATGTCAGAACTCCTCTTCGTAAAAAAAACAGTCTGAATTTTGTTTTAATTAGATATTACTCAATTTCTTTTGCTTCATTTCTAGGTAGGTAGATATGAATGTACTCGTATGTAAGTATATCTACCTATGTATATGTAGGAATGTACTCTTCCTTACCTTACCTGATGTTTCCGAAAAATATTCAATTATAATGTAAGTAGGTACCTACCTGCTTTTTCTCCACAGTCCAAAAACTTAAAACACATCATTATTATTGCGATACCTAAGTAATACCTTGATACATATAAGGGGCTACCTTCGACCCTAGATTCTTAACAGGTAAAATAAAAAAAATTTCCTTCAACAAATTACCAGCGGCTACCTATACTTTCCTACAACACATGGTAATAAAACATCCCCCAACCAAACCCTTTTCCTATAAGAAGAAAGTTGAACGCAAATAGGGTAGGAAAAGCCGAATGTACCTAATTTATACTTACACATTTTTCTGGCCCTTTATTTTCGGCAACACAACAACAAATACCAATTTCGTCTAAGCGCGCGGCGAAATAAAAAGAAAATAAATAGGTACTCGTACATACACCTACATTTCCTACCTACAAGCAAAACAGAAAAGAACTCTCCATATACCTACGTGAGTAATTCCGCCATCAAATTTGAACGCATTATAATAATACATCATTCGCACACAATTTTCCTTCATGTCTTACACACATAAATTTCTCTCTGCCAGTCACTCACTCAACCAGGCGCACACAATACACAACACAAAAAGAAGACCCATCAGCCATCCGTCTGTCCCTAGAGTATAAAAGTTCTCAAGTCCCCCAAATTCATCGGATTTGTGGAAAAACTGAAAAACTCAGGAAAACTCTGCTTGGAAAAATATTACTACCCAACCCATGCATGTGTACGGGACACACAAACTCAGCAAAAAGCAAGAAGATAGCCAACAACAGTAAAAATCCCACACAGCCACGTTCTTTTCTTCACACTCGTTCACTTTCTCTCGCTCATCGGCAACAATGTGTGTGTCAGAAGGAAGAACTCAGTGCACCAGCCGCCCCACTGAAGGATTTATGTGTGAAATATCATGGCTCTCACATAAAGCATAATTCGTCACACTTTACGCACTTTACTCCTGTTCTTGCTCTGTCCCTATCTCTGTCCAGCACTTAAGGCATCCACATATAACTGCTTCCCTCGCACAACACATCCATCTTTTTAAAAGTCTCTCTCCTTCAGAGAATGCTTTATGGGCTCGCTCCTCCCTTTTTATTGCCATTGCCATCCCAGCGGCAACGCGCACTGCTGTGCAACCATGTTGCCATTGAAACCAACAGAAGGAACTCAAAGCACAGCACACAGGTATGTAGCCAGCTAAGTAAATTTTATTTTCCCAGAGGGATTGTGTGTGTATGGGCTTGCTAAGCGGATGAAGGCGAATTGGTATCCAATGAAGATATGAATGGCGGGATTTTTGAATTTACAATGGATTCCCGACGGCAAAATGGATTTCATGAATGATGACTAGAAGGATATGATAAGTGAGAACGATACAGCTATAAAAATGAAGGATTTTTTTCCTTTACAAAAGAAACTGGAATTTTATGACTTTTTTAAATTTGAATTTAATTAAATTGATGTGGGATTGTAAATAAATAATACTTTTAAAAGTGTTCCTAGGGCAAGCCTTGCTAGAATGTGATTAATAAACTAAAAAGTTTTCCCTTGATTTTCTAAAGCTTTTCTTCCACTCCAGAAACGGAGTGGAAGAAATGATTTCAATGTGAAAAGAGCTTCTAGGTTTAATTAAGCTCAATAACTTAATTTTGTACTTATTGTGACTGTTTGTGTATCTATGTGGGAGAAATATCCTATTTAACGAACTCGAAAGGATATCTTACGAAATGTACCTACTTGGGTGAAAGGAAAGGGTGCAAGAATGGAGATGCTTTTAGGAAAAACTCTTTGACTCATTTATTAGTTTCGTTTGCTATTGTTTCATTTTGTGGCCCAAGACGAGTGGAAAAATTGTTTGGTGTGCGAGCTGGAAAGAATATCCGAAATTCAAAAATAATTACGCTAGGAAAAGTGTTGCTATTGGAGTGCATTTGGCTAGGTAGGTTAGGTACCTACGAGTATAAGAATTTGATTTAATAGAAGAGTATTTTAGAGTTCTGTTATTCAATCCCGAATTAAAGATAGTACCAATCTCTAATTCAGTTCGTAGGTAGGTATAAAGATTGAAAACCAAATTATTTTCATAAATAAAAAAATTATAAATTTGGTACTATTTTTTTTCCTGATTTTGAGAATGAGTTTTGTTGTGATAAGGAAATTTTGAGTGCTTGTATTTATTCAAGATCGTTTTGAATAATACATTTGGACAACATCAAGACCTGAGCATCTTTGTTAGCTTCGTGATAAGAGAATCCTGTTGGTCCAATTGTATACCACCCTTTGAAGAATTATTATAACGCCATAAAGAAATTGGCCAACCCCACAGCGCTTATAGTCTTTTCGGTTTTATTACAGCTTTGTTAGTGCTCGGAAACATATAAAATATGTTAATGTTTATTATCTCACCTAAAACTAAATTTAATTAAATAATGGAAAGATTTTTTTTGCCTAATTTTAAGCAAGTTGTCACCCCAGTTGACCCTTAAGCGCGTTATAGGTTATTATATCCATCAAGATCTGCTGTACTAAAATAGATATTTAGTTTACTTAAATATAGCATTTAAGCCAATTATAATTGTTTTATTAATTTAAATGTGAGAATAATTCTGTGAATAATAGATAATTATTATTCCCAGAATTATGCTCACATTTAAATGTATTAATCAACTTAAACTAAATTTCCATCTAAAACATTGTCATCAATTCATCAATTTTATATTTTATGCTATGCTATAAATTATATAATATGTACCTACATACATTTATGTCCTTTCCATATTCAACATTTTTATATTTTTTTTTCTTTAATAAATCAGTCTTTGAAGAATATAGTTGTCTTTAATTCACGCACTGAAGGGATTATGATTACCGTTTAAATGTTTGAGTGGTGTGAAACTTTACGCGTTTAGAAAGGCTGGAGAGGAAGGTTATTATATTGCGTCACACGGTTGAAAAAATTGATAGTTTTTTCTTAAATTAAAAATTTTGTATGACTACAATTCTGTTGTCCATTATTCTGTAAATCGAATATTAAAAAAAAAATCCAAAATCTTTAAAATAATTATTCTGTAAGTGTAAAGGTATGTTGACCGATCACAATTCAATAACCAAAAATTTCAAAATCCCTTAATTTCAAATAAACTCAATTCTTTGTGACTTGTTCTTGTTACTGCTTTGCTTTTATTGGATTTTAACAAAGTTTAATGCTTATCATAATTTATTATCTCTTTTTAAATATTAGCGTTACAATAACTGTAATTTTAAGAAGTTAATTCTTCAGGAGTACTCCATTAGTTTAAGTAACTACCTATAGTCCTGCCATAAGTTCTGTGCCTGACAAAAACACGTATTATTTAAAAAATAAAAAAGCAATCAAAATTCTTTTTACGCCATATATTAAGTATTAAATTTACAATATAAATATATAAGAAATTATTCAAAATGCCACCCCTTACCCTTCAAACACTTTCTTAAACGATCCGGCCACTCGTCTACGCCGCACGCGCGACTTCCAGTGGAAACGAAGCTACTGTCTTCAACAAAACAGCTTTGAGAGACTCAATATTTCGGTGAGGCTTACAGCAAGCCCTCTCCTCCAAAATGTTCAGCGGATTAAGATCGGGGCTGCCCGGCTGGCAAGCACTGGATATTTCAGCAAGATTCTGCGCCGGCCAACAAAGCAAAAACAACACAACAATGGCAACAACTTAATAAATGGCGTAAAAAGAATTTTGATTGCTTTTTTATTTTTTAAATAAAACGTGTTTTTGTCAGGGACAGAACTTATGGCAGGACTACCTAGGTATAGATGCTTATAAATCCTGCAAAGATAAAGACATTTTTCATTTACAAGTTTTTTTTTAATACGGACTTACAGTATTCTGAAATACAGAATTTTGTATTTTTGGTGCATTTAACTTTGGGTTTGTAAAACTTTGAAATACTGAATTGGAAAATCTCATGTATACGCAAATGCAGAATAATGATTGCAACCCGTTTGGGACAATAATTTTTAGTGCTACAGGCAACCTGAAAAATCTTAATTTATTGTTTTTATGATATCCATAAATTATCTGTAACGCAAATTCTAAATATTATGTTTCGGACAGCTGATTGCAACATTTTGGAACATCCCTCTAAAAATTTTTTTTTGTAACAAAGAAAATTAAATGTGAAAGTTATTCTTCAATAAAAAACTTTAGGAACTGGTTATGGGGTCTTTCTTGCGTCGGTACGCTCTTGCACCAAACTCAAACGAGTTTTTTATTGTTTCAAAGAAAACAAGCCTCTATTTTTGAGGCTCTGAATTTGAACTCCGCGAGCTCAAATTTACTCCATTACTTCCGGTTTTCTATGTAAGTTCCAAAATTAAAATGAAATAATACTATTTAAGTTTACTATTTTTTGTGGTAATTTTAAGGTTCTGAAAGTATATCGATGGGCAGACATTACGGAGGCCTAGCCTGGTCTAATACCCCTTGCCAAGAATTAGCAAGTCCTTTAAGAGAAAAGGGCATCTCCTCCCTCTTTAATCGTTTGGAGTCGAAAGGTCTCTTGCAATTGTTACTTACCAACTCACAAGAAAGTCAGTAAGTCTCTAGATTCAAGTTCTCCGCGACCTGAACAACAAAATTTATTATTTTTTTTTACCAAACTTGTTAAATTTCATCAAGTAGTAGAGAAAAGTTTTAGTATAAGATATTTGTATTCATTCGGAAATTCAAATAACCTGAACTCCATAATGCGTTTCGCCCTGGTACGACAGTGGGTTCATCAGTTAGATGCTATCATCTCTTTCTAAGACGCTAATGTTTGTCGATGTTTACCGACTCTTATAAAGAATATTCTGTAAATTCTATATAATACATTTATATATTATTTACCTGGACGAAACGTATTTGAACTTTCAATTGAATTTAATTCAATCACTCCACTTAATAAGAAGTTATTTCTAATTTCCTCATCTTCGCTAAATTTGTAAGAGCTAAAAACACAAAATAAGCGCATACAAAATATACACGTAAAATGAGAACATAGCGCTTATAAAGCAAAAAATATGCACTAAAAAAGTTGTGAGATAATTATTAAACCACATTGAAAATTAAAAAAAAATTGTTATTTATTTAATATTGAAAACATAAAAAAAAACAAATAAATTTAAAATAACCTTAAAAAATTATATTCCGATCTCATTCAAATATGGACTAATTGTATAGATTCTGTGAATATGTCTTGTATACCATAAAGTTTTTTTTTTAAATTTTCAAAAATAAAACTTTGTCTATTAGGTGACTTTTAAAAATTAAAATTGAACTTTCACATAGTGAATAGTTCTCTTCTTCGTTAATATTCAGCGTCAATATGGTTGAGATTATTTTTATTTTTGAGTACCCATCGGTTTTATTGAAAATATTTTAATTATTTCAGAACTAATTTCTGCAAATGTCCTTTTTTTCTATCAGAAATCCACAGTTTTAACTTATAAAAATAATTTTTTTTATTTTTGTTTTATTTGCGATATTGTTAATAGAAAAAGCTTCCGAACCATCCAACTCATTGACTACTCTTTGAAGTTTACCGTTTCTTATTTCAAGTAATTTGTTTTGATTAGATAGAATTAGAGTGAAGAGCACGTGAATGAAAAACATGACAAGTGGAATTGTGTTTAGTGCTGCCAGATTAGCACTTCTATGGAAGTTGGAATTGATAGTGCTAAGATGCGCATGTAATTTTGAAAAAGTAAATACAGTGAATCACAAAAGTAAGTAAGCACCTCTTAGTTTAAAGATCATTTCCTTAAAACAATCGATAGTAATGTAAAAAAAAAACTTAATATTTTTGTCTGTAATTGATATGTATTACGAACCAAAAAGTAACATTTTAAATAAAAATTTAAAGAAAACTTAAGAAATATTCGACCTAAACTAAAAAAATAACAAATTTATATCACAAAACTAAGTAAGCAGTTCAAATAAACCTTAAATTCATTACAGTTATTTTGAAAATCTTATCCATTTAGTACTTTGTTGGATACCCTTTGGCTCTTATAACTGCTTTCATACGTCGAGGCGTTGAGTTAACCAAATTTTGCATAAAGTTTTGTCCAATTTTAGACCATTCATCCTGAAGAACACGCTTTAAATCATCTTTCGTCCTGATTTTATGTTTTCTTACTTGTCGGTCAAGATGTCCCCATAAATGTTCAATGACATTTAAGTCGGGCGACTGTGGTGGTGATTTGATCTGGATTCGGACGTTATAAAGCAGCCATTCTTTGACAACATACTAGGTATGTTTAGGATTATTGTCTTGCTGGAAGACAAATGACCTACCCATACCCAGCTTATTGGCACTTTTCTGAAGATTGTTCTTTAAAATATTCAAATAGTTGAACCTATTCATCAAAGAATCTATATAAACACTAAATTGCCGACACCAGATGCTGCCAAACACCCCCACAGCACAACGTTTCCACCTCCGAGCTTCACGGTTCCTGACATGTTCGATGATTCAAGCTCTGTGTTTTTTGTCTCCAAACTTTTTCGCGTCCATCTGAGCCATGGATATTAATTAGCTTTAATTGGAGCAAATAACTATGTTCTAAAATTCTGCTAACTTGTATTCATGGGTTTTTACAAAGAAGAGCCGCTTTTGACGATTTATTTTACTTATGTAAGGTTTCTTTCTAATGTTTCGACCATGATAACCGGATTGGTAGAGCACTCGTCGAATAGTTTAAGGGTTACATGACTTACCTGTTTCCTTGGTTATTGCGGCTGATATCTTTGATGCACTTACTTTGGGATTCCTCTTCACTTTCCTTACAATAATACGGCACTTCCGTTGAGTGAGCTTGCGAGAACGTCCAGATCGAGGGTCATTTTGCAAACTTCCAATGTTTTTATATTTGCTTATTATTTTGTGTATAGTAGATGGACTTTTGTTAACAATTTTACCATTCTCGCTCCCCGATTTATTTTCCAAATAGTGTTTGATTATAATTTTTTTAAATCTTCGCTAAGTTGATTACCCCTTAGAGCCATTTCCTTTTATTTATTATTAATTAATCTTAAACTGAAAGAAAAAATTATAGAAAAGAAAGATAAGCATCCAAAAACTAAAAAAAAGTCGAAGTAAACTACACCATTAAATATTTAACCCTAAAATGCTGCAGGTGCTTACTTACTTTTGTGGCATAGAAAATGCGCTTAACTAAACAAACAGTGATGTTCTGCAGATAAACCAAATGTTAAACGGTAAAATTTGCCTACAACATGATTTTCACATGCTAACCATAAATATGAATGCATTTTTTCTAATATTCATAACGGAATTTAATTTTATTTTAACAAGTCTATGCGATAGCAATGAGTGCTTACTTACTTTTGTGATACACTGTACCTATTTAAATTTTTTTTTTTTTTAATATTTCGATAATATTCACTTAAAATAGTCATTTATTTCAAATATACATATGTCCAATAAACCGAGAAAATGCATTTATAGTAAGATATGCCAAAAAATGCTCTAACCATTGAATGCCATTTTTAAGGAAATTTACTGATTCGAAAAATTAGTTTCTTTGCTTTCTTCTATGTGTATAAAAAAAAAAACAAATGTTTTAACATAGAAATCCTAGCACTGTTCATGAACATACATTTTAACCGTATACGAGTACTGGCACAAATTGGCCCACGAAAATGCACTATTTTTACGTAAGTTATTTTAGTTTTAAATGTTTAAAAGCGAGAAATTTCAAATATATTTAATTTAAAAATTAAAAAAAAAAAATATATATAATGAAATACGATTTGACCAAACGAATTTTAAAGCCAACATCCGTGTAAGAAAATGCGTGAATTGCTTAGGTATTGGTTTACTCTTACATATTTCCAAAAGGTCCAAATCAATATTTGTTTGTGTTTTATTATAGAGAGAAGAAATTTTTATGCAAGCTGATGCAAATTGTTCTTTAAATAAAATTTTTGGAATAACTATTTTTTAAAAAGCATTTCTTGTGTTAAAATAACAATCTTTTACTTTGATTTAAGAGATCTAAGTTATCCAAACGACCACATTTCAATAGTCAATATCTTTAGCGCGTATAAATATGTAGTTAATTCAAATATCGAAATCATGAACATGTTTCTTACTTCGCAGTGCTTATCAAAATACTGTCCAATTGAAAATTTCAAAGCGGTTTTCTTAGAGGTTTTCGAACGTTTTAATCTATTTTTTTATTCTTAAATTTCTTACAATAGTTTTTTTACTATAATTTTTTTATGTAATTTAATGTATTTGATAATATATTCTTCATTTTGCTAAAATAAATAAAAATTAAAATTTTATGTTTAATTTAAATATATGCAACACCACCCTGTTAACCTGTTACCCTGTTGGGTACTACAATTGTAGTACCCATTACTGATGGTTTTATCTTTAAATAACTTGTCCTAGTATTGTTGCTTCTGAAAATTTGCACCACTTACCATAACTAGTCCTAAATACATACATAATGTACAAGTATATTGTACGTAATATAGACATTTATAACCATTATTAATTAAATTAATAAATTTTTATGTGGTTTCATTTAGTTTCAAGATACAAGTATTTAAAATTTGCGATATTTCTATTCGATTTTTATTTATGCATGTATGTACGAACAAAAATTATAAATAGTTTAAGTGGTTTTTGTTTTTATTGTTTTCAAAGTTCTTATGTATTTTTACAATTTTTTAAACATTTTTCAGATAAAATTTTTTACAAATAAAAATTAGATTTCAAAAACAAAAGTACTGACCCGTTTTTAAAAATGCTATCTACCAAGCTTAAAGAAAATTCGCCGAGATTGTATTCAAACAGACAGACAGAATTACAGGACCCATTTCTTTGGTCTTCCCTACCATCTTAATGTAAAATCTGATCAAAATCTTGAGTTCGATTTGCGTACTAATTCATAACTTGCCAAAAAAAGAATTAAAATATACTAAGACTAAGAGTGCTAAGAGGCTGCAAACATTAGATCATATATTTTTCTATGTGAGAAATAAAAAAAATAGTACAACA
This sequence comes from Philhelius festivus, assembly GCA_963931855.1. Classification (NCBI taxonomy): domain Eukaryota; kingdom Metazoa; phylum Arthropoda; class Insecta; order Diptera; family Syrphidae; genus Philhelius; species Philhelius festivus. The sequence goes on along the minus strand of OZ007555.1, from coordinate 140,996,735 downwards.
ATATATGTATGTATATATGTATACCTATTTACCGATCATAAGTAAAATGGGCCTTCTTTCAAACAATGAAATGTTCATATATTTTTACATCAAAAAACGAATATTTTTAAATTTCATTGGGACCAATAGGTCATAACTCTACAAAGAATATATTCCTTTCCTACTATAATATGGTCCTTCACATGTCAGAAACATGTGCACTGCGCTTCTTACATCTTTCCGACTTAATTAGTTTGGTTTGATATATGTACCTATGTATATTTTGGTATTCCATGTCATTCAAAGAGAGGTAAAAGAGGACTGCATTCCCTTTAGTACAACATTTAAACACGATATCATGCAATATTCATTTTTGGGCATTCTATCTTTCTGACAGGAGGGGTATGATATAATAAATTTAAATTACAGAAAGATGATAGATCAAGGATAAAAATAGTTTTAGAATAAAAAACAACTTAATCGATTCCCCTAATTTTTCAGAAATTATTACTAATTTGGGGGACATATCGCCTATATCAGTCATTTTGTATCTTTCTCTTGATATAGTAGAGAGGCTGCAAAAACCCTTAATAGCCTCGTGGGCTGCTAAAAATTTAACAGGAGTTCAAATGCCCTTCAATAAAGGTATTCGATCATTTTCGTGAATATCTCTCAAATGGCTACTGTTACAGAAAATATGTTAGGTACCTACTAACTTGTAGCTTAGAAAATGTCAAACAGAAAATACTTATTAGAACAGTTTTTTCATAAGACATCGGTTCAGACAAAATTGTGCCAAAACTTTGTGTAAGTAATATGACAAATTTAATGCCCAAATTAGATAGATACGGATATACCTGCAATCTTCATCAGGAAAGATTTTAATAGTAGAGTTGTTAGGTTCTCTGACAGAAGTAGTAGTCTGCAATTCCTTTTTATTGAGGTTGCGGTAGCTACTGACAAATTACTGGTTGGGGTTACTTACAAGCCACCAAATATCGCTGATCCAAGTTTCATTTCAGATATTTTAGAAGACCTATCTGTAAACAGCAATCACATTTTCATTGCAGGAGATTTGAATGTGGACCTCTTATATTAATAATAGTAGCGTCAAAACTTTTAACGATAGCCTTGTCTCCCTTAACCTCTTCCCAATAAACCGGAAGCACCCAACACATTTCACTTCAACAAGCTCAACCTTGTTAGACGTTTTTCTCGTTAACCAGCCTAATTATGTAAACTATTATGGACAGCTTGATATGCCAGGTTTTTCAAAACATGACCTTATTTTAGCTTTTTATAATCTCGATACTAACCCAAATTTAAACAAACAAACATTTTCGTTTAGAGATTTCAAATCCTTAAACATGCAGGCCTTAGTATCAAATGTTTTGAATTCTAACCTTCAAAGCATATATCTTCTTTCTGATGTTAATGATCAGGTTAATTTTTTCACCGACACAATCAACAACCTGTCCGATATTTTTGTACCAATAAAAACAATTCGAGCAAGAAATAGTGAGCTGGGATGGTATAACAACACCATTGAACAACTTATAGCAAAACGAAATGCGATTTCGGGTCCAGGAATTCTTCGATTATTATAAAAGATTGCGTGATACTGTAGTTGCTGAGATAAAAAATTCTAAACGAAGATTCTATGCTTCAAAATTTAATAATCTAACCTCCAAAAAACTTTGGCAAAATATCAAATCACTTGGTATCTCCACTCAGCAAAAGTGTACTGATGAAGAATGCGACGTTAATGAGCTGAACAAAATATTTGCGGCTTCCTGCTCCTACACCAATGATGATGCGGAAGTGGATATAGTTTTAAATAGTAATAGTGATATCTCGATAGGTTTTAGTTTCAGAAGAGTTAATGAAATGGAAGTGTTCAAAGCTATATCTGTTATCAAATCGGAAGCTATTGGCCTTGATAACATGAATCCCAAATTTGTTAAAATAATTCTTCCGTTTATTTCGCCATTCATAACCCATATTTTTAACACTATTTTAACCAGTTCCCGTTTCCCTAAACTTTGGAAAGCTTCTAAAATCATTGCAATTCCTAAAAAATCAAACTCAAACACTAAAGAATATCGAACAATTTCTATTCTGCCGTTCTTTTCAAAGGCGTTTGAGAAGGTAGTAAGTCGACAGATCACTACCTTTCTCGATACTTACCAGTTGCTTACTCCTACCCAATCAGGTTTTAGACCAAATCACAGTTGTATCACAGCGCTTTTGAAAATTGTGGATGACATACGGTTCCAAATGGATAAAAACTTAGCAACAACGTTGATTTTATTAGACTTTTCTAAAGCTTTTGATACTGTCTCGCACAGAATACTTTTAAAAAAGTTAAAGCATTATTTTTGCTTCGAAAGCTCGGCCGTATCTCTCATTGAGGATTATCTTACAGAAAGAACTCAAGCGGTTTTTGCAAATTCCAAGTTATCCGATTTCGTTTCAACTCATGCTGGTGTACCCCAGGGATCAATTTTAGGCCCTCTCTTTTTCACGCTGTTCAACAGTGCCTTACCCTCGGTCCTAAGAAATTGCGAAATTCATATGTACGCTGACGATGTACAAATTTATTTGAGTTACCCTATTGGAATGGTTGAGGATGCAACTTCTCGAATTAATGAAGATCTGATGCGTATATTGCAATGGTCACATAAAAATCTTTTGAAACTGAACGCAAAAAAATGTCAGGCTATTGTTATAAGCAATACTGCTATTGACACTATACATGCTTACCTTGCGTTGAGCTTGATGGATCAATGTTGAACTACGAAAGCACAGTAAAAAATTTAGGCATAACTTTTAATCAAACTCTGACATGGGATAGTCACTTAGCATGTGCTTTTGGAAGAACATATGCCACTCTTCGGATATTACACCTGTCTGGTGGCTGTCTTCCAATTGCAACAAAAATGACGATTGCCAAAACCCTTGTCTTTCCCGCTTTGTTCTATGGTAGCCTTATTTTCTGCAGTGTGGATCATGTGAGTAGAAGAAAGCTTCAAGTTGCATTTAACAACACCGTCCGATTTGTATATGGCTTGCGTCACTTTCACCGCGTTTCTATGTATGCTAAAAATGTCTTTGATATGCCCTTAAACAAACATCTAGATTTTCTAGTACTGACTATTCTTTTTAAACTAATGCATAGCAAAAATCCTGCATACTTATTTGAAAAACTTATTTTTCCTGTATCACAAAGAAGTAAAGTTCTTATTTTACCTACTTTTAAACACAGAAACTCTAAGCAACAATATTTTGTGCATGCGGCTGGCCTTTGGAACTCCCTACCAGCCGACCTGAGAGGACTAAACAGCTATAAGACTTTTGAGACTCTTTTGAAAAATCACTTCAGATGCTAAAATTTTTCTAAACTTTTCTTTAATTCTTTAACTTATCGTATATAAGTTATTCTCATTTATGTACAAATTTCTCTTATATTTGAAAATCTATTTTATTTATATTTTTTTTTTAATACTATAAATGTTTTTAATTAAATATTTCTTAACCGAATGTACTAAGCATAACAAAAAAGACACCATGTCTTAATATGCCTATGATTTGATACCAATAAATAAAAATAAATAAATGTCTAAAAAGAACTTCACAATTCAGGCTCTAATTTTTGCGGAACTACCTAATGTCTTAAACTTTAATATATGTGGACAACATGTCAAACCTGAAATTATAGTGAGATAAAATTAGTTGGTCATTTTATGGCCAACGAGCAAAGATATGAACTTAACATCCCTCATCAGGCACAACGTGCTAAGTAATGTGTCTAATACAAAAATTAAAATAAGACAATTAAAACAGATCAGTCAAATATTATCGTCTATCGTTCATTAATAGACACCTGAACTTAAATAGGTTAATAGGTATATTTCGCCAATAAAATCAAAAGAAATAATACCTAATCACACTGGTCTAATAAAATATAATCCTATTCACTCATGGCAACACTTTTTACTATTCACACACTAAAGTTTATATATGCCTGTGTCCTCATAAGCACACAACAACTGCTACCCTCACCCACCATCAATCTCCCCCCAATAGGAAGAGCAAGAACAAAAACAAAACCACAAGCAAATAAATACTACACAAAATTTACGAGAGTGAGCGCGCATATAGCACTCAAGAACTCAAGAACCGACACACACAATAGCTCAAAGCGTCGGAGCACAAAAGAACTCTGGCGAATGAGCAACAAATCGCACAAAATTGAATAAATACACGAGCTAGATCCACTCATTCAATATAGACTCTGGGTATCTGAATCCTAAAAAAAAAAAATCTCTAATCTCCCTCGCCCCCCAAGATTGGAAAACGCGCCGCACCGAGAGAGAGAAAACTGCCACACCACGCCGCCCGGCCCTACGTCACTGCCACCACCACCGCCGCCGCCGGCCAAAAGCTTGTTTCTCTATTCCGTCTTCGTTTATCATCATCGCCATCGGATTCAGATTGTAGCGTAGTTCTTCTTCCACTTTCGCAATGTTTATGGCTCATTTTGTCAGCTCTAGAGCACCGAGCTAAACTCGACGCTCGACCAACTCGACATATTCCTCCTGCCGATGCCGGGCCGGAGCCGGATACTCCGCACGCACGCACACCAAAACAACCCCCACATCTTTCGAGCTCACCTATACAGCCATTTGATGCAGAATTTTTCCTTCAGCCATAGATATCCTACAAGTCGGAGAACGTAATACATCTACTATGACCATGTGAAAGATACTTTATTACGTGTGTACGGTTACGTACGGCAGTGGCGGCACGGCCGCACCAAAAGAGGCCCTCTGCGCTCTGTGTCCTCTGGCTTTGTGTGATGTGTGCCTCTCGTATATTTTATATTCAGCCACCGCCAGAATGTATCTAGATACTTATTTATGTATTATATGCCATCACACCATGGCAATTTCTCGTACATTGGCGTAATATCAGTACTTTTTTTCTCTGTTCCTTTCTTTCCACTATAGATACTATACTGCTGCCGATGTTGGTATTGTTGTTGTTGTTGTTGTTGCTGCTGCTGTAGTTTGCCTCTATAGAGCTGGCGCTGGCTGGCTGATGGTGGTGCCTCTGCCTCTTGCCTTTACTTGCTGCTGCTGTATGTCGCTTTTTTGGTCTTTTTTTTTTTTTTTTTATTTCTGGATTAAGGAGTTCTCGGATTTTCACATGTATATGGCACGAATTGAATGCTTTATGGGTTTAGTTTGATAGAAGTCGTAAAGAAATCAACATCTTTTTTGGGGAGCTGTAGTAGTAATAAAAATAATCATAATCGTAATAATAATATCCATCTAATAGTTGTAGGACACACATTATCAACAACAACAAAAAAAGGATTTGTTTTGATAGTTTGAATTGCAACCATCATAATCAAACTGTTTACGTACCCAGCTTCATACTTAACTAACTATAAAAAAAAGATACTCGAGACGTCTGTGAATAAGTTTTGTTTATGTTCAGTCCAATGTGGCGTGGGAATTTGTTTTTGTTGGTTTTTTTCGTAGCTTGATGGACTTGCATTACTATTAGACTTTGGTCATTCTAATTGGAAATAATAATTATTGATGGACACACACCTCTAAGGAGTTGTACTTAATTAAACAAACATACATGCGGTACTTAACTTAATAAACTATATTTAATATCTACGTAATATTAGTGCAATAAAATAAATAAGAGTGTATTTGTATCTTTTAAGGACAATATTCGTGTTAGAGTCGAATCTTTTATCTCAGTGTGTCATTCAGTGTTAAATAATTTCTATACAAGCAAAAAGATACACTTTCAAACACTCGCAGATACAGTGATTCAGTCTGGTTACAGTCGGGTGCGCGCCAATTCAAAAATATCCATACACACGAAATTGAATTCTTTCTTTTTGAATAAATGTCAAAATTATAAGCCGACTCTCACTCTTGCGCTTATACTTACTCTCCATCTCTCTGCATTGAGACAATTAGTTATGAAATAATTGCGCTGCAATCGGTATTCTTTCGCGTAATTCTGGTGTTGTTGTTAATTTGATGGATATCCTTATCTTTGATTTGCATCCAATGTCAATCAAAAAGTGCTAATTCAAAAAAGCAGTTTATAAATAAATTTTAAGTGTTCACAAGTGTGATTTGTAATATTTGCAATATTTTTTGTTGTTGTCTTCTTAAATGTTTATTTCTTAAATTTATTTTTCTCATTTAAATCAATTTGGTTTCTCGGAAACCTGTGGTGTTTCTAGTCCTTTTCCTATAAGTAAATTAAATTTGAAAAAATCTTTTCATCGGTATCCTTGTGAATTCGGTATTTATCACAATACAACATGGAAATCGTCGGTTTTCGATCGTGGAATTCATTCGTTGCATATCCAATTGTTGCCACCGCTCACGAAGAATAGAATAATCCTTGCGTTGAAAGCAACTTTGGCGATATACCTACCTAACGTTAAACGTCATCGGTTTTCTTTGTTTTTTCGTTTGTCAAATTGCAAGTGAATATTGCATTGTCAACGCGCAACTGCAGCAGAAAGGATTGTCATCAACAGCTTTTCGAGAGGATAATGTAAGTAACATCTTTATATATGTGGTTTGATGTTAGGTTCCTATAAAGTTTTTGATTGAATATGAGAAAGCTACATATAAGTAAGGAGAATTACTCGTAGTTTGCACATGTTATGAATGGTTCAAAGGAGCTTAAACAGGAGTTAATGAGCAGGAAAAAAGAAACAAAGAATATTATCAATGAAACTGGGCAGACACTTTAGACATAGTTTGCGTATAGTTTTGACTGAGGGAATTTTTCTCAAGGCACCAAATTTTTTAGTATTTTTTTCAAACTTCTCCATTTAAACTAGATTCAACATTTTATCTTAATAATGAACGAATAAAGACTAAAGTATAGTACAAGCTAGTATTTATAATATTATATCGGTATCTACCTATGCTAATCACAAATTGTATCCAATGAGGCCCGATTTGTAATTACAAAAATGTATATTAAATATTGTAGTTTATTAAAAAAAAATACCTACCTACTAAAAATAAATTTTTTTAAGGATACGTAAAAGATAAAAAAAGCTTATAGTATATGCGATAGTACTCTTTGGCATAATGGTTAGTACGTTGGGCTTTTATGTAGAAGGTCCGAGTTCAGTCACTGCTGATTACTGCAAGATTGTCTCAAGTTATAAAAAGTTTTTCTCATCTAAGCCGCTCGGACACTAGGGGATATTGTACGTTCCTACATTACTGGTAACACGCACGGAAATGGTTGAGAATTATTGGTCCTTAATAGGGCTAGCATTTTCATGCACTAAAAAATGCAAAATATGCGCTTAAAATATGCTCTTAAAAATGTAAAATATGCATCTAAACTATGCATTTAAAACTATATCTCTTGCGAACCATCTGTATGAGGAAAAACATAATATTTAGGTTTATATAGGTAACAAATTCAGTCTTTATTATCAAGGAACACAAAATATTATCAATAAAAAACAGAAAAATCAAAGTCTTATTTTCAATAAAAATAGAAAAAAAAGAACAAAAAATAATATTCAAAATAGTAGCACAAAATTTGAATTACATCCATTATTGTATTAAATCTATTCTTCAAAATTTTCGTATGCTTTATTCGAATAAATCATAAAGTTTTTTCTCAAATTTTCAAACGTCAACTTTGACGATTCGGTCTCTGAAAATTTGTATACTTACATAGAAGTCAAAACTGAAGTTAATGGAGCATTCTTTAAAGAACATATTTCTTTAGGTATTAAGTGCTCAATGTAATACTCATTGACACAACTCAGTGTAAATGCCTTGTACTTATTTTTTTACTTTTGCAAATCCTTAACTTTTTTCCAGAACATTATCCAGTTATTTTTTTTTTTACTTGGCACCAAAAGGTCCTTCAGCTGCACTAATTTTTGAAAAACTATTTTTTTTTGTATTGTATTTTTTCCTTCAATCATGAATATGATTTGACTCCTTACCAAAGGCTGATTCAATGCTTCTTTTATATTTTTAATGGCAAAGGCATTCGAGTCATCAAGATCATTCACAACATCTTCAAAATGTTCCTAGTTTTTGGCGTAGTAAGCAACAGCTTCCAACTAAGGTCCCAACTGGGTAACAATTGCCTGGGGAGGAATAGGGGTCAAAGGGATACTTTGCTTTGAAATGCTCAACGCGAGATGTTGCTTTTAAAAATATTTTTTTTTCCATTTAAGATTAATAAATCTACATTTTTAAAATTACTTCTTATCTGTTCTGCCACTCTATGTACTGCATGTCCTTAGCACGTTACATGAATCAATTTCGGATATAACATTTTTAATTCCTCGAGCGGCTTTTACCATGTATGTATATTTTTTACTTCAGGACTATTTTTTTTTTTCGAAAATATGCACAAATATTCATTTATAATAAAATATGTAAAAATATGCACTAACGATTAAATGCCATTTTAAAGCAAATTGATTGATTCGTGTTTGTATTTTATTCCTGTGTTTCTAAAGTTTCTCAAAAAAATATGCATTTGGAAATCGTAGCCCTAGTCATTAAGCTTAGAATCTTACGAGCCGTTTGTCTCGAATTTGTTTGTATTTATGTACCTATTTGTTTTAATCAACACATAGGTATCTCTTCTATTACAAAAGTTCTTTTTGTTTATTAACACACCTATATTTTTTTGAAAGAAAATAGTTTTTTTGTACCTTTAGCTCACAAAAATTGCCTTTCATCCCGGCTATCTCACTTTGACCAATCAGTTGACTAGTGAACGCCTTGTCAATAGGCAAATTTTCTTAAACTTAGTTCATCTTACATTAAATTTTTGATAAAAATCCAATGTGACAAATATACAAGGTAGATTAAAATTGTTATTTATTAAAGCTGGAAGATTTTCCCTGTGGACTGGCATTGTGTCTATATGAAGGTCTTTTTATAATCTAAATTATATCCCTGCTACTAAAATAAATCAGACAAAAAGTTATTTTCAGTAAAAAAAAACCTTCAAATATTCAAATATTTTATTAAAAAAATAACTTCCAAAGTGGACATGACAAACCATGAAGTAAAATCTGTCTCTGAAAATTCAAATAAATTACTGTTTTACTCTTTCGTATTAAGAGTTTTAAAACGAATATTGTTTAATCAAATCAAATTAATAAATTACATGTGAATATGTATCGTTTGTTTCAAATTTCAAGTAATTCCAATATTTCAATATCCTATTCCTCGAACTTTCAGTATTTGTATTCATAATTCAAACTCAAAAGAAACACTTCAAGTCAGTTGCATGTAAATAAAGACATACTCAAATTTTTAAACTGAATTATAAGTTAAATTTAAAATTTTCAATAAACAGTTTTCTATTGATTTGAAGTCAGGACATTGCAAATAATTTTTATCATTTGAACTCTTTGAAATATCAAAGTGAATGCGGGCGACTTTTTCAAGTTTTATAGCTTAAAGAAAGTTCGTTAATTTAACTTTTAATGTTTTTAAGGTTATTATAATACTTCAACTTGTTGAACACTATTTAAGGCTTACATTTAAGTTTATAAAATTACAATTTCTGTTAGCCACTCGCTTTCTTTAGCCCCGCGTAACCTATTTGCATTTTGAATAATGTATTCCAGGATATAGCTAGCTATTCTACTTCTATGCCAAAATTCATTAGAATCGGTACAACCGTACGAGGGTTTTTGTTAGAAAAACATCCAAACAAACATATCTGTGGTGTTTGGTAGAAACATGATAAGTCCATAAAATAATTTGCTGGGGCCTAAAGGGGTTAGCTGATTTTGTTCAAATTCGTAATATTTATGAGAATATTCTTTAAAAAATTATGTTCCAAACTTTAAGAAAATCGGTTTATCCGTTAAGGTTCTAGCTCGATGTAAAGTAAACTCAAGGACGATAATTATTTTAGGGAGTTGTCATGTTTCTACCAAACACCACAGATATACTTTCACATTATTTTTTCATAAGGTCAGCTTAGTAAGATCACTAAAACAAGGATAAGAATGAATTACATATTTAAATACTTATTTACCTACATTACTCGTATATATATTAATAAGCCAAAAGTAGTGTTCGATCCATAATCAGGCATTCTATAAAAGGTAAATAAAACAGTCTTTAACATCTCAGGGACAGCCCTTTAAACATGTAAACTTTTATGATAATTATGCGCGTATTTGTCCGTTTACTTAGTGCACAAACTTTTTGCGTAAGGCGCAAAGCTCAAAACAAGTCTACATTTCGCCCTGCCAAAGATAACATATCGCTAAGACACATTTTAGTTTTTAACTCTTTTCTTTTGAGGTCGATGCATTGCTTTAGAAATAAATTACTGAATTAAAACCATTTCGGCTAAATGTAAAATATCATAGTTTAAAAGGGTATCGACATGATACTGCTTAACAGTTTGCTAGTGTAAAAGCAGTTAACTTACATTTTTTCGTACTTTTAACCAATTTTTAAATATAGTTACATATTAAGATTACTGTTTAAATACATACATTTATTTTAAAGATATCTAAAATAACGACAGTTAAAACGACGATTAAAACTCGCAAAGCCACTTTTTGACCTAGTATCATACTAAAACAATTTTAACATCTTACATCATTTGAGCCGTTATACCATAATATCTTTTTTGAATCTCTTATAAGAAAAATATGAATTTTTTTAACACAATGTTAAACTGGTAGCTCCAATGCAATGAACATTTTATTGAAAATAACTATTTTAATTTTGATGAAACTTCATGCCGACAATGTCCAGCGTAGTTCTTCTCAAACTTGAAATCTGGTTTTTGCTGAAAAGTTCACATAAAGAAGATATGATTTTGACGTTTCTAAGAATTGTGTTATTTTCGGGTTATTTCCGTTTTTATTGATAATGGCTCATCAAATTTTGTTTCAATTTTGGTAACGCGTACGTCGTAGAAATACAAACCATATTAAATTCCAAAATTTTGAAACACAATAAGTTTGTATAAAAAAAATCAAAGAAGAACATAATCAATGTTTATTCAAGTTAAGGCTCTAAACCACTGGACAAAAATCATGGGTTAAAATTGTGCATTTTATTTGAATTAAGAAGTTTTTTTTTCTTAAATTAAATTTAAAAGTCTGAAAAACTTAAAATATTACTATCAGTATATACATAAGTATTGAAGCATTCCACCACTTGAACAAATCAAACGTAAAAAATGTGTTTCTGGGAATGGCAATCAGTCTAAATTTGAAGTTACTAGTACGTTAATTATGAGATTATTTCTTAACCCACCTATTACGGTTTGCGAATCGAACGTTCGAGGTGAGATTTTTTCATTAGCGAACTACACATTCGACATACTACGGTTGGCGAACTTTACAATTCGAGTTCGAAATTTGATTGTTTATTAAAAATATCAAATATATGACATTTAAGTCGAATCAAAGGTTCTCGATTCGCCACACTCACATGTTTATTTGTTTGACTCGCCAGCCGTAATAAGGGGTTAAGTCGCACTTCATGAATGTTGAAAGTTTGTCCGGTCTAATATTTCCCTCCCATTGGAACATTCGACATTCAAAACATTTATTCACCGGTTTCTTCTTTTAAATCTTCTCTATATTTCCAACACGCTAGCTCGTATTATGGTCTTACATTTTAAGAGCAGTCATAATCCGCTGCGTGGAAAATTTAAGAAATAAGAGAAGTGTATGAGAATAACCGAGGATCCGTTTTGGAGGCAAATATAACCGAAATAGATTTCATTGAACAATGTGTAATACAACACTACTCGTTTTTTCCTGCATACACATTTTAAAACGTTTTTATTTACTTTGATTGATTTCAACGATTTTAAACTTAGCTATGTGGAAATATAAACTACAAAACTTAAATTTTAAAACATGGCCAGAACTGGATGCAAATGTGTTCGTTGGTGGTTTCAAGTCTTTAGGTCATCATCTTACGTCTGTCTATTTGCTCATTTGTTAGAAATGTAATCCATGAATAATACTTTTTACCCTTTATTATTGATGAGCATCTGTGAAAATTGTTAAAACATTTTATTAAAACAATTGTTCAACTGTAAATAGGAGAAAATTACGTGACTTTTATGGTGTTAATCATATACCAAGCAAGTCAAAAATTTAGCGTATAATTTTTTATTTGGAAAGAGATAAAATAAAGACAGGAAAACAAGTACTCGTAAGCCAATGTAAGCCAGAAAAGATTGATACACTAACGGCGGCGCCGTACACAATAAATGGGGAATATTTACCAAAAATTCTCTAAAACGATTAGCATTTATTGATGATGATTTGACGCTTCTCTATTTCTTCTGATGGGGTCCCCTCGATGAGTTTCACCTTGTCGTGGTGGGGGGGCTTACGTCTTTCTCCGGCTTGCTAGAGTTAGACAACTAAGAAAACTCGTAGAACCTAAAACATAGGGCACGTGACATACATAACAATAAGCGATCGAGACATCTCTTTCGTTCGATGTATGCAAAAGCAATCTAAAGTAGTAATATAAAATGATGTAAAAATGAGATTGCTAGATAAGAAAATTGAAATTTTAAACGCTTGGAGGACATCGGTTGTAGTTCAAGCCATGTCCGAAAAAATCTCGGTGCTATACCCAATCTCAGAAATCGGATAGATCCGATCAGAAACTGAGCAACGGGTCCCTGGTGCTGATTTATACAAATCTTGAACAATGTGATGTGGGGGTCACGGCCAATGACGAAAGGTAGTTGAGCGAAGTGACCGTCTCTTTTGCTTAGTAGTCTTGGTAAAGCAATACAATGGACGGTCCTTCCCGGTACCTGAAATTAAATTGCGGGGAATGTCTCTATCCCTTTTGGTGTAGGACGAGAAAGACTAATCGTATTCGGTGCAGGTTGTGGTTGGCTTCGGTCAGCTGTGATCTGCACCTTCACTTTGCTTAATTTATTAAGCGCATGTAATATTATTGGTGATATTTCTAAAATAACTCCATAATATTTTAAAGTAACAAGTAAGAACAAACAAGATAAAGATATCTTCCGTAGAGTGATATCTATAAGAGAACACCCTAATTGGGTACCTCGGGGATAGTGATTGCTGAATCCCCCGCTAATTATAGCCCCCATGGAGTAAGGACCATGGAATCACTGTCACTGGGAAGGCCCTCTGTAAAGAGAGCTCGAGGTGGCTGTGGTTATACCAATCAATTTACGCGATTGGCTATTGTGGCATGCTGCAATAGTTAGATAAAAAACAATTAGATCCGTACCAAAGGGTAATGAACTGCCTACACAGTACAAAATTTGGAACAGCCTGGAGATGCCTGATTCGCACTCCCTTGACAGGACCAACGATGATGCATTTGAGAGCGATGCGGAGAACAGTTTGTCTTGGGGGGCTAGTCTTGCACGAGGCTGGAAGGGAGTGGCTGCCTTTCATCCAGATAAAAAGCAACTGGGACCCAGTCCTGGGCCGTCAGTGCTTGAGGTTAAGCAGTGGGGTAAAGGCTTAACAGCTAGGTATCCACTATAAGCTTAAATTTCAGTTCTTCTGATGGGGGGTACTTAAAAGAAACTGTCTACATCGAGAAATCAACCACGACCTCGATGTTTAAAGATAACATTAATAACGAAATTAATTAAATTACAACAGAAGTCTGCAAAATGTGCTTAAAAGAACTCTACTTTGCACCACGGCTAGCTGTGCCCACTTGACTTACATCATATTCTATACATAATGTTAAAGACCATTTTAATCAATCAATAAGATAAAGATGAAATTGTATTTCATTTAAAAGTTTATTGGAAAAAACATTGAACTGTAACATAAAACGCAACCTGTGCAAAAGGAATACAAATAGATTTAAACAAAAGACCATATACTAACAAAATGCTATTTTGTGAACTGACATACTGAACTGAAAATAATGAATAATATTCAAATTAATTATTAATATTATTAATGTTAGCATTCAGAGGAAGATTTAAATACATACATAAGTAAAAGCTATGTCATCTGCGAAGACTTCGATTACCAACAAAATTGTTGTTGAAAAGTAAGTTTATGTAAATTATTAATAATACTGGACCCAGGACGAAACCCTGAAGAACACCATTTATAAGCTTCAGCACAATACTCAATATACCATTGACTAGCAAACTTTACTCCCTTCCAATCAGATATGATTTAAACCATTCATGTATTATTTCTTCAATATTTGCTAAGGAGAATTTTGTGATCGAACATTTTAAACACCTTTGCCAAATCAAAAAATAGTGCCGTTGCTGATTGACTATCATTAATTCTCTTATCAAAATCACAACAAACTTTAAGGAGTGCATCTTTCGTTGATCTACCTTATCTGAGACCAAAGTGGTCATCGAAAAAAAAACTTCGTCTTTTCAAGAAAATTAAACATCCGTGTTTTAATTAGTTTTTTCAAAAAGTTTGGAAAATGTGGGAAACAACGCGATAGGCATATATTTGGCTATACCTATTTTAACGGTTGTTGTTTTTTTTAAATTGGAATTGCTTTATCAATTTGTAATGAACTATGAAACATACATACCTTTATTCTTAGGTCCTGGAAACGCTGATAAGTTATCGGCTCAAAAAATATCTTAAAGAACGAAAGCTTTTTAATGACTGGCAATTTGCCTTTCGTAGCAATAGGTCCTCCGGTACAGTGGCACAAATCTTTACAAGGTTTTGAAGAAAATAAGATTATTGCATTTGTTAGAGTTTGGGATCAACTTCTTTTATAGGAATTGGGTGCATTCGGTGTTGATGAATCTCTTCTTCGTTGGATTAGAAACTACCTTACGAACCGCTCAATACAAGTTGTATTGGATGATTTTAAGTCTGAAATACATAAAATAAATGTTAGTGTTCCACAGGGCTCGGTTTTGTCTCCAACTCTCTTTCTAATATTCATCAATGATCTTTTGTCTGACACTTGTGTTTTGCTGATGACTCACAGCTTCTCATATTCGTTCCCAGATGCATGTCCTTGTTCTTCGGGTATGGATGTAGAACGGCAGCGTATGATAAGCTCATTAAATTCTGATCTCGATAGCATTGTCAAATGGGGAATTTAATGCTTCAAAAACTCAATGCTGTCTGCTGTCGCTAAAACGCAACCCATCTCCCATCTATGGGCAGCACTTGTATTGAGGAATCCGAACATATGCCACCTTGTGTGCAATGACACCTTGAGAGTGCGTCGTCAAAAACGGTGTTAAGTGTTTGGGTTTCATTCGCCGGTGCAAGAAATTTTGTACCCCTTCTGATGTGGCTGTAATCTATAAGGCTTATTTTTGTCCAAAGCTCAAGAGGAATTCCTAAATTTAGGCAGGTGCTCCAATAACACATTGAGTCTCTTGGATAAAAGCCAAAAAAAGCTTTAAAAATGATAGATTATAGAAGTATGTATAACAGAAACATTTGCCCATAGGTTTACCCTTGAGCCTAACTTTAGACGTAATTTTAAATTCAGAGATTCTTTCTTTAGCCGCACCACACGAATGTGGAATGCTTTACCCGACTCTATGTATCTCCCATTATAATATTCAGAACTTCAAAACCAATGTACATCGGTATCCTCTTTTAAATACTCTCCAGCTTCCCCAAACACTCGCGCTGTGCTCAAGCATTTTATGGGCAGTCATAACCCCTTTATTAGAAATTAGAACATAGGACATCCACAACTTTCCAAAAAAATTTTTAAGCATTACAGAAGATATACTATCACTGGTAAAAGAATTCTTACTTTGCAGGCCTTGAATTAATTTACAAATTTCTCTAGACGAGAACTCTGCAGAACAAAGGAGAGGCATTTAATTTAAGATTTGCTGGTACATACTCGTACAATGTGAAGGGGTTAAATGAATATAAAGAGATCCTAATCCAAGGAAGCTCAATATTAAAGACTTTTGTTCAGTCATGGGTTCCCAATACTTCACAATGTTGATTCTTAAAACTTTCCTATCTAAGCTTCTTATGCGAGTCATCAATTAAATTACTAAGTTTCAATATATTTTTTTAAATATGCTTAATTGCTATAAATTATATCGTATTATCTTGCCATACAAAAACTTGCCCTGCTTCAAACGTGATACTTCATCGTTTCAAAAAAAAAAAAGAAAGTGGAAAATTACTTTTCCTGCTTTCAACATTGCTAGTTTTTTGTGGTTTTGAATTAATTTGTTTTCATTCAAATGTTTCATTTTCAACTAATTAAAACGTTTAAAGATTTTTTTTTATTAAGAATATCTTATTAGCATACAGAATCTGCCGATTGAGATACGGTTGATGGTCATACTGTCTGCGCGTTGGGATTTTAATTAATTTTTATTATTTGTTTGTATATGATAAATAAATAAAAAAGAAGAAACTTTTTTAAATAAATCACTCAGCTGAAACAATGGACTACTTAATATATTTGGTTTGTATTTCACGAGCTCTGTCATAAGAAAAAACAAAAAAACAAAAACACAAAATACAAAATGTATGTATGTATATGTATACAAAACGAACGTTTACATAATTATTTCGTGGTTTCTTTTTTTACCAAATTATTCAGCTGAATTAGGGAAAAGAATTTTTGGAAAACAAAAAAAAAAATCAACTCGGGTCTTGATTGAATTAATTCCCCTTAAAAAAAAACTCACACTGCTTTTCGTAGTAATATGTATGTGTGTAGGATCATGGCTAAAATATTCTGATTTATTATTGCCTATTTCATTCTCCTGCTGGCACAGTTTTCTTTTTTTTTATTCTGAATTCTGATGGCCTTTAAATTCCTCTCTGTGCCAGGAGGAAGACAATTGAATTTGGAAGTTTCAACTCACAAAAAAAAAAAAATAGAAAATTGTGTTTGTAGGTTTGCGTTCGCAGCGTTTTCTATGTGTGGTGTGACTCCCTTCTTCTGTAGATACAATAATTGTCACAAATATTCAAGGAATAAAAAAGAAGCAAGTTAAATAGAAAAGTTTAAAGTGGAATGAAAAACTTTGCAAAGCTATAAAATAATTATTGATTGAGTTTTTAAATTGAGCAAAAGTTTCAACTCATTTTACGAGACTAGCTGTTGTTATAAATACTTTCAGAAATTTAAGGAATAAATTGTGTCACATAATTTGCGGTGTATATTAAGTTATGAAAAATTATTGTTATTTTGTTTAGGTCTAACAAAAAAACTTTTGGACAAATATTCTTTAGAAATCCATCAGGTTGGTGCCATGTTTCTGATAATCTGTCTAATATCATTTTCGATTGAATTCTTGGAATGTTGGTCTGCTTTTGGATTGCAATGGAATTCTCTTGTTATATAGGAAGTCATTTTTCAAAATGTATGTGTGTTAGTACTTTGTCCGTCAAAAAATAATCGTATATCACGCAAATTATTATTTTTCGGGTATTTTCTGAGTTGGAATTCGCAGCCTGTCAAAAAATTCGTAGTAGGGATAAAAATCTATCAGATAGAAGACAAATTCCGGTTTTTGGAACTCAAAATGTCAAGGTTCCATTATTGTGGACAGTCCGTGACCACACGTTTAACATTCAGAGATTTTATAATTATTATCTTTTTACTGAAACATTATCTTGAAAAAAAACAGGAATTAAAAACTTTTCGAAAGAAAATACGAAAAAAACCTTCATTTTATTGTTAAAAAAAGAAGATAATTAATAACATTATCATAAACGCAAATATAAATACATAGACATTTTTTTTTCGGAATAATAGCATCACGAAGGAATGTTTTCCATATTATACAAATATAAATTGACTACAAAGTTTTATTATAATCAGAAAAAAAAGTTAGCAAACAAAAAATTTAGTTCCTTTTAAATCATTTTCACCTACGTAAGCAATAATACCAACCCCGATGTCTTAACGCAACGTTCATTTAATTTCGGTAAAGCAAATTTTGAGAATTTAAACGATCTTATTAATAGGATAAACTTTGAATTCATATCTGACTCTCGCACCCATATCGATATATAACGACCGCAAGATTCTTACTTATATTTGAGTATTGTTCTTATTCCCAATCAATCCCAATGCTTTCTCAAAAAAATCATATAATCATGCCCGCGCTGGTACAACAAAGAACCTATACCCAGGATATCTTCAGCAAATGCAAATTTGTTTCCAGTTTATAAATAGCAAAAGAAAGTCCAATGGTTACCCTTCAGTATGAAAATGGTATGATTCTTCATTTGCTGACCCAACAACTATATATAATCTTTTTGTTGAATTTTTCGGTACAGCTTTTTCGAGTGACAGTACTGAGATATAGATCCTTGTCATTTTATTAATATGAATGGCTGTGCTCAGACCTCTTTAACATCCATTGACATTGATTCAGTGATCAATAAGACGAAACTCCTCAAAGACGATATTTCCTACGGTCTTCCTTCTATTGTGTTGAAAAAACGCACTGAACACTAAGCGCAGCCTTTTACTTCCCTCTTCCAACTGTCTTTTACAATATGGAGCCTTTTCTAAGCTTAAAATAAGATTCTTTCACTAACTACAGACCTATTGCATAACTGTTATGTATACCAACAACTCTTTGAGATTATTATTATTTATAATACCCTTTTCTTTCACTGTAAGATATTTTTTTCACCTAAACGCTTTCCCTAAGGGCAGGCTTGTAACTACTAACCTTACAGAGTTTGTGTCTGCTTTAATGTGTGCTCTTGAAGAAGGTAAAGAAGTCGATGCCGGCGCTACTGATTTCAAAGCCTCTGACAAAATATCCCATAATTTAATCTCATTTAAGCTCAAAAAGCTCGGCTTTCCACATCTGGTAATTTTATGGATCCATTCTTATTTAGTTAATCACCAATATAGGGTTATATTCCGATCATGTTTATCTACATCAATCAGAGAAATCTCTGGTGTTCCTCAAGGTAGCCATCTAGGTCCACTTACTTTTATTTTGGACACATCTGATGTTGGACTTATTTTTTCTGATTCCGATCTGCTAATCTGCGCTGATGATATGGGAATATTTAAACAAATTTCATGCTCCGAAGATGCCCAATCACTTCAAACAGAACTAGACAAATTTTATACTTGGGACCATAAGAACTTTCTGGACCTCAATATTAAAAAATTCCAAGCCATTATACATACTCGTATTCGCGAAAACGCCCGCCATTATCACAGAGAAACTGCATTATAAAAACCGAACCCATTCCTATTGTCCCCTCAATCCATGATCTAGGTTAAATATGCGACTTCTAACTTAACTGTTGATAATATCATTATCTTAATTTACTCTACTCTTTGATTTATTGAACGCTGGTCAGAAGAATTCTCCGATCCTTACGTGACGAAAGTTTTATATACGACTTTTGTTTGACCACTCCTCGAATATTCATCTCAGGTCTGGTCCCCGTATTACCAAGTGCATATCAACCAAATTGAAGCTGTCCAGCGAAGATTCATTCGTTTCGATTTACGTCGGTTGGGACGATTCTTTTATCCTTCCTCCTTATAAAGACATTTTAAAGCTGTTGACATCGCAAACATTATATATTCGCCTTAACAATGCTGACATTACGTTTATTCATAAGTTATTCAAAAGGTCTCTCTTAATACCAACCCGCGCCGTTTAAGCTTCTTTCGTCTTCAAAACCATCGCACTGAATACGGCCAAAATGAACGTTTGACTAGGATGTTACATAGGTAAATTTAATAATTCTAACATATTTGATCTTAACTTTAGTAAAATTACTTTCGAAATTTAATTTTTTTGTGAAATTGGAGTTTTCAAGAAGTATTTTCTTTTTAATTAATGATGTTAGTTGCGTTTAGCTTTTTGCTCGATCTGCTCGAGTGAGGACCGATCGAGCTCTGAGAAAAAAGAAATGCAAGTTGAGCGCTCAGAGCACTCCGAGTTACACAAAAAAGCAAAGAAGTTCATTTTTTGGCCGCTCAGTGATTGAAAAATTAATAAATCATTTGTGGTTTCTGCAAACCTAATAATTGGCACCGAACTTTAAATAAACAAAATGGTTTCTTCCGTCACTTTTACTTTGACAAGTAATCTGACGAAAGTTCTCGTTTTTATGTGAGCTCCGCTTGAACTCCGTTTTAAAATCGGACACATAAAAAGACTCCGAAAAAATTATCGAATGGTTTTGGAGTTTTGGAAGGGCTTTGGTACTCTGAACATCTTACCGAAAACGATAAAAGACATTTTTGTGGGCTGGAATATCACTAAAATCAAATCTATTTATCTATCTATCTATTTATGTATGTAGGTATATAAAAATAAATTGCTGTTCGTTTGTCTCGCTAAACTTCGAGAATGACTGGACCGATTTTTCTAATTTTGATGTAGAAATATTTGTGGAAGTTCAGGGAAGGTTTAAGTGGTGAGAAACATAAACAATAACTAAAAACAACAATTTAATTTTCCATTTGATGTCTTTACACTACAAATTATTGCAAAAATTTGCAATGACACATTGAGCATGATAGAAGATACATACATATGTGTTTATTGATGGTAAATAAAGTTTTGTCGTGTTTGGGCATGACAGCACCCAATCTTCCTATGCGCGATGCATTTAACCAAAAGTTGCAAAGAGAACAACAATACGATACTGAAGTATTAGCCGCAACAGTTCGTTTTAATGTTCCGCCTTCCGCGATTGAATGAACAACAAAGCTTTGCGTCTACGATACTTTGATGGAAGCTGTGAACAGTGGATTTGGTGGAATTTACTTCCTTTATGCTCCCAGGGGGAATGGAAAAATGTTCCTTATTTCATTGCTGTTGGCAAAGATCAGATCGTAAAATGAAGTAGCCATAGCATTGGCTTCATCTGGAATAGCTGCAACATTGTTAGAAGGTGGACGAACTGCACATCCTGCCTTGAAACTACCACTAAACATGCAAATCAACAAAAAGCACCAGTTTGTAACATCGCTTGGGATGAATGTACGATGGCCCACAAGAGGTCGCTCGAGGTACTGGACAGAACGTGAAAAGATCTACGTGATAGTCAAATCATTTTTAAGGAGCCATCATTCTGTTGTCAGGTGATTTTCGTCAATTATTCCCCGATCAACTGTTGCTGACGAACTAAATGCATGATTAAAATCATCTAATTTGTGGCGGCAGGTAAAGGCACTACAATTAACAACTAACATGCGAGTGTTTTTGGAACAAGATCAACCTGCGATTATGTTTTCGAAGCAGTTATTAGATATTGGAAATGTTAAGGTATTTTTGTCACTTCATCGACTCAAAAGAGGAGCTTATGCATTCGATTTTAAGGGTCTACAATTTCGAGCAACATTTCGCGTGCTTCGGTCGAAAAGTCATATTCATATTCATATTCCACTATAGACATTTTACACGAGTGATTTTTGAGCATGGTTATCTCACTCGGAGGCGATGTGAATTGTCTAACGAGCTCGTGGGATATGACCTTTTTAGGCTTCTTCTTGAGGGGTTATTTTGGAGTCACAGGTCTATGCCAATAAACCCAAAATACCACTGTCTTGAAAGCAAATATAATCAATGGCATTGGTCAAATTCAGTCTGATTTCTGCACCAGAGTTATGGAAAATTGGACGTTTCTTATGCACGCCCTTCAGCGAAACCGCGGCGGACATTTGAATAATCTTATTTTCCATACCTTATGGTATTACATGGGGCGTTTTAATAAATACAAAAGCCCAATTATAACTCACTCACAGTTTCTTTTATTAAGATTTAAAAACGGAATATGCTTAGCACCTAGTGACTTATACAACTCTCAATGATTCCTCTATTTGTCTTACCAGAAATGGAGCGGACCTATAATTTTCTGCCGATCCCCAACGGCTAAGATGAGGCGCACTATTCATGACAAGTGATACTCTTGGAGGATCTGCCATTTTACAAAATTTCAAAAACTTTGCTAGAAATTGTTTTGAAAATTTGTAGAGTACTTACGAAAATGATCTTCATGTCTTCCATCCGAAATATGAGAAAAAATGATCAAAATCAACTTTCTTACACAAAGTGCTTGGGTCTCTAAGAAAACAAATATTCCTATTAATAAATTTAAATACCATGTTTCCCAAGGAATGTGAAAAGGTGTTATTTTCTTCAAGGTTCTGAAAGTCAATAACTTTCGTTGTGTAACAACTATATAAACCTCAGTTTATTTTTGAACTTCTATGAACGTCTAGACTTCTCAATCAACACCAGAATAATAATTGATCGTAATCACCTGCAACGCCAAGTAGGTATAAAGGTGATTCCTTTAACAATAAATATGACCTTGAGCACAAATTATATGACTTCGACAAAATTACCAAATTGTGTCCTTGATCTTGCTCTTGCATAACACCTATTGTAAAGCATAAACACAACTTATCTTTATTGTAGTATCCACCTGCAATTTATCAAGGACACTTTGGAATTTCCATCATCTTTTTTTTAAACAAAATTATGTCCTTGAAAATGAAATCAAAAGTTTTTGTAAGGAAACTCTCTAACAACTGTGAATACTTATTAGAAAAGACCTCCTTAAATATGCAATAAGTCCACCTGTAAGTATAATTTGTTCCGTAATGCGAGTATACGCCAACAAGAGGTAACATAACGAGTCCCATTAATGGCCCAAATTTAGTTATGCAATCTCATTATCCTTGAAAACTATTTACCCATGATTTAAAAGGATACTATAGATATTGTGTACCTGTGTAAACGTTTACCACACCGCGAGTGGTTAGCATGTAGACTGCATGCAGATAATGTCCTTTGAGATATTTATGGTTATTATGATAAAATTGTTTTAGGATGAAGGATTTTACGTGATCTTGTGAACTGAGTCCATCGCAACAGGTATCTTCCATTTATAGAATTCATGTTTTTTTTTTGTGTCGAATCATTCGTCGTGAGACATTTTTAACTTGTCTCCGGAAAGGTTGCTTATGAGAGAAACCCATCGTCAAGATAAGTAATGAGCTCGTTACAGGTATGAAATCATATTTTTCTGACTTTGTCAACTTTCAAGCATTCATTCATGGACATTGTTCCTAACAGCTTGACCGAAAAGTTACAGGGAAAAAATAATATCGTGTTGAAAAAAAATTGTGAAAAAAGGTCAAGTTCTCGTTCATTTAAAAATACATTTGTAGGTACCTATAGCAATTTTATCTAGATGCGCGAAATTTTTATTTTTTTTTTTTTAATTTTTATTACTTTTTATTGCCACCTTGAAATGCTGACATGAACAGAAGGCAAAATGTCAAAAGGAAACAAACAAAAATTGTCGGACAATGCAAAACTCCTAACAAAACAAAAACGTATTTTGCGAAACTTCACAAAAAAGGTTGTCGCAGTCGCTGTTAGATTTTTGTATTCCTCTTACTGTGATGCCGAAAAATTTTCTACGAAATCGCATTTTTTCGTTGATTTTTTTTTCTTCTTTTTTTTTCATTTTGAAATTTTGTTAGCTGCGTGATCTTGTTCTTTTGTCCGTTGAACTATTTCGGGGCATTTTAAGAGGAAACAAAAAAATACATCTTTTGTTTTAACATGTTGTGTTTGTTTTGCAAACATGTTTTGGAGTTTTATTTTTCTGGCTAATTCTTCTTTACTTTGACCGCATTATGCAATACCTACTAGTTTCATATATGCAAATTTCACATTCATAGGATGTCATCTAAACAACGGTTTTTATGGTCTTATTGTTCAATAAAAAAAATAAATATGATGGCATGCAGAATATAGTCCATTTTCGGATCACCGTGAAATTTTAACATGTGTGATGGAGATATTAGTTTTTTTTATTCTTTCAAAGAAAAAAAAAAAAATGATAACAAAAATTGGTTCAAAAAGAACTGTTTGTATGCAATAAAGATTTATTGCAAAACAACACGCGTGGGAATTGATGCACACTCTTGTGGTGGGTGCTTCCAAGTTTTATTGCTTGTTACGAAATTGTTTACCTACGCATGCAACAAATAAATAGGGTGGCACTAAGAAGACATTAGAAACAATTCAAACAGTAGCGTGACATATTGGTGATTATCAAGAAGCTATTTTTATGAAGGCATATTTTGATAATTTTTAGTATTACCTACCTTTTCGGTGAATATGAGATAAGAAAAATTGTTTTGTTCTTCTAAAAATATAATATTGGGCCTTGATCTTAATAAAACAGATGTGACCATCTGGTTTCTGAAGTTCCAATTGCAACTTCTAGGAACTTACGCCGGTGTTTAGATGTCTGTTTTACATTACACTAGGCCAGAACGTGATTTTCTAATATCTGATGTTGAGTTCGGAACGATCTCAACATCAACATGCAATCGGGATTAGATGTTGAATAATAGAATAATAGAGCACTTGACTTTTGTTTCTTACTTTTTACGAATGAACCACGAAAGTACAAGAAATTACTAAAAACAAACTTCCTTTGATATCTCTGCAAATAAGCTTCATGGTTTTAATCTTACACTCTTGTTGTGAAAGATCAATAAATTGGAAATTGATAAAATTTATCAATTAATTGATAAATCGGTATTATGAACTCCATTTGATTAATTTTTGATCCATTGTAAACAACGATCAAAACTCTATTGTGAAAAGTGCCTAGTTTGATAGTGGTGTATATTTTCTAAATAATTTGCCGCCAATCTGTATTAAAATTTGTATCTTCTGTGATTTCTATTAAAAGTGTAAGTAGTTTGCATGCTTAATAGACATTGCTATTTCGTTTCTATTGTTTTCTTTACTTAGGAGTAAAATTGCAAGCAACAAAAAACAGCTCTCCAGGTTGGTCGAGCTAATGGAAGGGAGCCCAAAACAAATAAAACTTCTTTCAAAACGACCGACACTGTGGGTTGTGCCTTACCAACGTGGAAGTCGTTCCCAACGCTCAACTGATAGCTTCCTTGTGCAAGAAATTTTAATTTTCTTTGGAAAGTCTATAGCTTTGTACGAATATAAATTCGTTCCAAATTAGTTATCGTCATACATGTGTTCTTCTAAATCCAGTAAACTCGAAGCATCGCGTAATTTCCTTCGAATGTTCGCTTGCTCCGAAGTATTTCTTCTTCAACGTCATATTCATCTAAAAAAAGTTCTATCGTAGAGATTACACAATTAATTAATTTACACGATCCCAACAAAATAATTTTATCAACAATAAGTTTCTGGTTGGCTAAGAATTTGATAACAAAATAATATTTTGACAACGATAATACCAATTTTGTCAATTGAACCATTCACAATATGTAGATCTTAAATCTGAAGAACGTTCAAAATTCATTAAAAAATTTGATTTTTGACAACGATAATACCGATTCATTAATTTTTTTGATAAATATCAAATATCGTATTGATCTTTGATAACCGTAATAAGCGCGTTAGACTTTCCAAAAATTTCGGTAGTACCTAATAAAAATAGTAGAAAGTTTTCTAAACTTAAAAACTTTTTAAAAACTTAATTTAACTGAACTTACGATCTACACGATTTTTTAAAAACCTAAAGGACAGTATAATACTTGTAAGCCACATAAGACCTACGGGTATGTTTCGCTTAAAACAGAAATAATCCTTAAGGAATTTAGTTATATGTTTTTAATCGTGCTCAAAAATAGAGTTTTTAAGAATGATTTTAATACTTCTCAGAAGAATTAATATCAGTCAGAACTTCATTGCTTAACGGCAGAAGCGATCACTTTCAATAAATTTACTTTTAACTTATGGTCGAAAGTGGAATAATAAAGGAGCATGCTGACACTTTTTATAAGAACTAATAATAGTCATTATTTCTTTCAAAAAATTGTCATAGTGGAAGTCTTACCGCAAAGTGGGATCACTAGTAATAGCCATAAAACAGTTGACTCCATATTTTATCAACGGTTATCCTTTCATGGCGTACTTGACATGAAATATTCAAAATGGAAGAAAATTCTAAAGAAATAGTGGAATTGCCTTGGAATGGAATTTGCTTGGCAGAAAAACTCAACAATTTTTGATCTGAATAAAATGTTTTATGTATATATAATATCTAATTAATTGCAATGAAATTGGATATCGTTTTTCGATGTCATTCGGGATCAAAAGCCAAAGCTTGATAAGTATTAGAAAAAAAAGGAAAACATTATTGAAAAGTTTACATTTTATGATTTTGAAACATTAATAAGGAGTATACCGCCATTTTTTAATTATACGTCTATAAAACGGTTTGGTATAGAATAATAAAGCTTTTTTTGAATAATAATGTGAAATATCGACATCACGGATAGCTCCGATTAAGATGTTCTTGTTTTCAATCTGTATGCCTTCATAAACAATACGAGATATCCATGTCCAAACGTTTTTGATTATGGTTAAGTCTGGTGAATAGAACGACCATGGAAAAACTTCCATGTCTTCTAATTAAGCCCAACTTCTAACAACCCGGGTGTGGGTGAGTGCATTTTTTTTTTTGTTGTAAAATCCAAGGGAGAGGGGCCAAAAGATTTGTTACTTTTGAAAATGACCGTTCCAGTGAAGATTTTTACTTACATATTTCCGTTCATTCTTGTGGAAAAAAACTCCCAGCCATAGTATGTGCTAGTCTCCCACAATATGACAATTGAGGAACGGCTCTGATGTCTTGCCAAAATAAGCTCATTTTTTTTTTTCAAATCATAAAAATGGAAGTAGTATTCATCGGGACCGTCAAGGTTAAACTTTATATCATCCGAAAAGACAACGCTCCAATGTTCTCTTTCGAAATTCATTCGAAATTCTCTTTCGAAAATCATTCATTGTGTAGCAGCGTTGTCGCCAAAAAAAAAAATTTTCGTGCCACACTCTGAAAAAAACGTGTCATTTGTGACATTTTCGTGCCATATGAAAAAAAAATCAAGTTATTTTTTTAAAAATAAATCTTAATTAAATACTATTACAAACAAATAACAAACAAAAAATCACTTCCTCTATTCGTGTATAGGTATTTTCCAAAAACAGGAGTTTTTGGCAAGTTCACAATAATAATACATAAGTAATAAAGCTTTGTTATATTAAGTCAAATAAATAAATTAGCTGGGGGTTTAAAATTTTGACAATTATTAGGCTTAATAATTTCATTGACATTAGCATTAATTGTTTTGTATGACAGTCAGTTTTTTTTGTTTGTTTTAATATTATTTAGCCTTGAAAACACTCGCTCTGCTGATGCACTTCCGTGGGGCAAACTAAGAAGAATCAACATAAATTTTGAAATGTTAATGAATATTCCTTCGTCAGTATTGTTTTTTAATTTGTACAACTAAATCTAGAACGTTTTTGAATCTTCAAGAAAAATACTTTCGGCTAGTCCAATCTCAAAAAATTTTGTATTTCGCCAAAAAGAACATCTTTCGCGCAGTCTATAATAGATGACAAAATTCTGATACCAAAATATTGAAGTGTGGAAAAATACTTTGTATGTTTGTTTTTTTTTTTTTAAAGGTCGGGTCAATTATCTTAAGCGCGTTTAGGTAAAATAAAAAAAAAACGTTCTGGTTGCCTCAGAACAGTTTCCTGTTTCAGTTTCCTTCGCTGGATACTATCACTTATTTTATCACCTTTGGAACCGTTGGTATGGTGGCTTTATTTTAGTCGCCGCCGGTAGAACAGAACTTAGAACCCGTAGAATTAACCACTTTTCGTGTGATATTGTTGCTTTGGTTTTACGTTCTTTTTTAATTTTTCCCATAGTTTTGTGGATCCGCTAGATAATTATTTACAACAGTTTTACATCTATTCACCTTCACTATTCACTATTTCTCGCCCTAAGAGTCTCCAATCCTTAGGAGCATCTATTTTTCTGCCGTTGTCAACGTTTTTCTGAAACTCATTTGTATCTTACATTAAAACATAGAAAGAGTTCTTTTCAACACTTTTCTAAATATTCTACCTAAGAGATTGAAAAAAAATCGCTGATGTAAAATCCTGAAATGAAATATTCAAAATGGATTCATCCAAGTGGCACATCTTTTGTATACCCTCTTAAGTAGTCATTAATTGATCTTGGGAAACCCTTATGACCATTTCTATTTAATCCTTCAATTTCATTGTTATATACAGAACTTTTATTAATATAACTTAAGTATAACAGTTTGACCTCTCGTAGCACATACATATATTATTGTACTTTAGTCTTAAGTCATATCTTGTTTAATAAAGACATATATCAAAATACTACATGGTGTCAGATGTGGGGACCTCCTTTTGAGAAGAATGTCTATACTCACAGGTAATAACTGTTTTCAGGTAAAATATTTCCAACCGGCTAAAATATAAAAAGTTTATGTTGTACTAATTTTAACTTTTTCGCATTTTTTGTTTTCCTTTGAAGCCACTGATTTACATATTTTTGAAGGTCTGGAATGAAACCTTAGATATACAAAGACATACATCGCCTCTACATAAATTGCGTCGACATGATTATTTTTTGAGATCAGCACTGAGATAATTTTTGAAACTAAGTTTTTACAAATTGGTCACAATTTTCTGAACAATTGTGTCCATATAGGTTTGTTACACTGATGATAATTTGATCATTTTTGCCCCTTTAAAACTTATGAAGTCTCCAGTAGAACTTCTAATCAAAGGTAAAAGATTAATTTTTTGCCTACAACTTTCTTTACTATACTTTCTTAACTATACTTTCCCGACTAAACTAATGATTTCGGAGCCATGCATAAAGTCTAGTTTCCTGAAATGGTGTGTTCAATCCAGTATTCATCCATTTAAATGATTTCACTAATAACCGTTTCTCAGTTGTGATAAGTAAGACCTTCCCGTATTTCGTTAATCGAAAAGACTTTCCCGAAAACTAAATGCTAACAACTTTTATAAACAAACTTCAAGTAAAACAGTCAGCAAAAATGGTTGTCCTTTTAGGTATACATTTTTTGTTCGATCTATGTGCTAGTTTTCTACTTATCTTTCCAATTAACGAAATACTAACTTTGACTTGTCCGACATCATCTTGACAATCTGGTGTTAACAAAGTTGGCTATTCGTCAGTTGCGGAAGTATAGTGGAAACCCAGAATTATATTTATTTCGTGTTTTTTTTTTAAATAATGTAATAATTAATGTCCACTGTCAAAGCATCCACAATCTGACCATTTTCGTTCTGGCACCCAATTTATATCTGCCAAATTATTTCGATTATAAGACCAAAATCATTAGTCTTTTTCGTTTAGGAAAAAAAAATGCTAACCAAATTAATTCGATCCTCCTTTCCCTTCCACTTAAAACCATCCACCATCATTGCACCGTCATCATCGCAGCCATTATCCCTTAACGCATATGTATGTAGGTATGTAGGAATAATCATCATGGCAACATCACATTAATCATTTCAACCAAAAAGATACTATAGATGGAACTCTTGGTTGTGCGTCCAGCTTACTTTTTTGTTGTTGCTTCCATATTTACGAGTATTTGAAGGGGGAATAGAAAGAATAAAAATATTTCCCTAAACCGGTGAATACTTTAAAACCGATTAAATCGTCACGGACGCTGTATTGCCTTGGTGTTCTCCTTAGAGGATTCCAATCGTATAATCCAACCGAAAATAAAAATAGAAAGAAAGAGGGTGGCTCTGGATGGTGAAGTTGATTTTTCAACCACCACCGACTGTAACAACGTAGTGCCGCCGCCCGCCGCCGCCGACGGATGAAGACGCTCGGGCGAATCTAATTCAGGTACAGAAACAGAATCCGACGAAAATTTTCGTTCGAAACAGAATGGCGGATTCTGTTGATATTTTGTTTTTGTTGGTCTGTCTGTCTGTTGCAATAGTTTTCATTCAATTGTTGTTGTTTTTGTTTCAGTAAGGATTTCTAATTCGAAGACCAACCGTTTGTGTTCTATTTTCATTTTGCACCAGAGAAAAAATAAAGTAACATCTGTGACAAAAGGCTGCTTTTTCTGGCGTTTGTTGCTGCACATATACAAACCTATACAACCTACCTACAATGGCTGCCAACAAAAGGAAGTGAGTGTATTGAGAAGGGGACAAGGACGATTATGGCGACGGCAGCGGCAACGACAACACAACGATGAGATACACCATAAGCATTAGAACAGCAGCATGGCCGAAATAGATTACAAACAATACCTACTGCAATGCCATGTGGTTCGTTGTGGGAGGGGCCATCAGGTCAGATACATTTCACAGATAGTTTTCGCAGCGGTTTATTTGGAATTTGATTTCAACTTCGTTCAATGAGTTCAATTTAAAGATTTATCTCACTTTAAGTAAAATATCTACTTCAACGTTGTGTAAATTTAGAAACAAAAGAATTCTTCTTCAAACGTTCTCATTGCAACATGAACCCGAATTTGCTTTCTGGAAAATGTACCTATGCTCTGATTTATGTTTTTACACAATATTGTCGTGAGCTCATCAACTGCGGTAAAAAATGTGTAATCAGTAGCTGCCTCAAATATACTCGTATCTGAGTTTTCCCTTTCAGAAATCAAGCATAAATATTAAATACCTATAGAATCGGAAGCTAGTTGTATGAAGAAGGCAAAGTCCAAAGGCTCAAAGTTCTCCACTTATCTTCAACCCGGATTTATGACGTACATTGTTTATGAAGTTGACTGTAGTCAAAGATAAATAAACTATCCCAACATTTTGCTGTTTAAAGTACAGGAGATCGTAAGTCGTTTTTGTTTATGTTTTCAGGATCAAAAGAAAAATGTTTAAATCAACGTTATATATAATTATGCCTCACAAGTATAGCTAAGGTTTTACAACTTTTGTAACTTTTTCTTGCTCGATTCTTCTTAAACCTTCGATAAAGAATTATAGATAATCATAGAATTTTTAGGATCAAAATTATTATAACATTTTAATTTGGCTTCACTGGCTACAAAGTTAATTTAAAACCTACTATCTGGCAGATCTCAACGAGCTAATTTCTGATTATTTTGTTCTACCTCAAGGAGTCCCAAAAGGTTCAATTATTGGGCCTCTATTCTTTAGTTTATGTATAAATGACATTCTTATAGTGTTGTTTCTTAATGACTCCTTTGTATATAAACTCTTTTATATACAAAGATGACTCAGAGGAATGAAATGATAAAGTTTATATGGTCCTTACCGAAGTATGCTTATGGAACATAGTTCTAACATCTTCCAAGTTTTGAAAACTGTTCTATGTTTCATTAGAAGAAAACTGCAAATTTGGTAAAAGTTATGAATCGAACTGTTGTGATCATCTAAGGGCTTTGGCACGAAAAATTTATGGTTTTCGTTATTCGGTTTGCTTATCTGTGGGTCTGTGCGTTCTAGAGACGTAGCAAGTGCTAAAACTTAAACGGATGAAAGAATTTGCTTCAAAATTTTATACATACAATTTTTATTTGATACAAAATCGAGGTCAACTAGATCGTAGTTATAGCTGCCATGGAACAAATAATAAAATACTACAAATTAATAAATTAATTAATAATAAAATAATTTGGATAAATATGAGGAGGGGTAGCGTAGGAGGGCATGTCTTAGTGAGGGCTTACTAAGGTTTAATGCCGGTCGTCCACTAGGCGATCAACGCACAAATTTCGAATTCAACGCATTCAACTCTAATGTACGGTGCCTTCAATTCTGTTCAACCAAAGGGTTGGATCTAGTTTTTGGCAGTTGCTCAACGAATTGCGCAACAAGTGTACGGGTAGTGTACGAGCTCGTGTTGCTCTTTGAAAATGTTCGATCAACACGTTGAGCAACATTTTCAAGATAATGTGTTGCCCATTATTTGTTCAACGCGTTGATCAACTTTGAAATATTGTGTTGCGTTGCGTTGGTTCCAGTGAAATGTGTCTACGTGGTTGAACTATTGCGTTGCCATGAACTTGCAGTTGTTACAACTTGCAAACTGTAGTTTATTTTGGTTTTTCGTCATGGTAGGTGATAAAAAATCAGAGTGGACCACGGAATTTATTTTACAATTGATTTCAGCAATTGAGGAAAAGCCCAATATATGGGACATTAAGAGCCTCTCTTATAAAAACGAGATGCCAGGGAATTGGCTTGGTCTCACATTTCCTCCAAAATGCAATTGCCTAAACTTTGAATTCGAATTCACGGGCGCGGTGGGATCAATCGATTTTAATTTCTCATATATTTCATTGAAAAAACAATTTTCTTCGCGACTCAAGAAAAAATCATCTACCCAGAATCGTCTTGGCTGTTTTTCTTCCTTTGTCGTTCATTTTCTAATATTATTAATGCGGCAGCCACTTTTTTTCTTATAGGAAATCATACTCATACGGAACAAATTTCAGAATATTTTAAAGCGAAGACGTGCGTCGACAATAAATGTATGTACCGAAGTTCGAACTGAAGTCAAAATTATTTCAGGTTTGACGTTTGAGTTTTTTGTTTATCGTGGTGCGTTCAACGCGTTCCCCAACGAGTGATCCTTGTACGAAAGTATCAACTCGTTCATCAACTGGTTGAGCAACCATATCGAAAACGCATCAGATGATCAACTCGAAAAACTTTTTTTTTCTGTCAAAATCGAAGAAGTTTATCAATTAGTGTACGAGGTTATTCAACATTTGAGTAACTTGGTCAACTAGGTGTACGGAGCTATTCAACACTGGAATAAGTTTTAAGAGTTGATCAACTAGGTGTTGATCAACTAGGTTCATCAACATATGGGAAAGTTGGTCAATTATGTGTACGGGGCTCCAAACGCATTTTGTTCAACTTTAGTTGCTCAACATGAATTACCTAAGTTGCTGCACTAGTGTAAGAGGTTGTAAATTCGTTTGTTCAACGAAAGAGTTGAATAAAAAGTTGAACGAAGTTGGTTGAACTTATCGCGAATATAGTGGACGACCGGCATAAGTCAAATATGTTAGAATTATTTACCCTATTCAACATTCTTCACAGGGGTTCGTTTCGTCCGTAGTCGGTACTATGGTATTAAAGTCGAAAAAGAGTCGTAGATCGAGAGCAATGTGGGTTAATATTAAAACCGATCTGGTGTAGAAAACATAGACATTCAATTTTACATGTTAATAACTGATCAACGAAGGAAGTATCAGAAGTGTTGCGGCGCGTATATAAAGATTGTAAACTTAGCTTTAGACGTTCTTCATATAGAGGAAGGTTAAAAGGATCGTCCCAGCCAAGTCCACGCAAGGCAAAATACGATCAATGTGAACTTGATAATATGACAACCAGAACTGAGATGCATATTCTAAAAGTGGTCTGACGAAAGTCATGTAGAGGGATTTTGTCACATAGAGATCGGAGAATTATTTTGACCTGTGTTTAATAAATCCAAAAGAAGAGTTAGCTTTGTTTATAATGTTATCAAATATGAGAGCGAAATATCAGTTGGGGGTTGCATAACAAACCTAAATCACGGATCGAAGTAACAATGGGAATGGGTTCGTTATTTTTAAAATATTATCTTTATATAATGGAGGACACTTATGGGTAGATATATTTTATGGCTTGACATTTTTTAATGTTAAATTCCAAGAGGTTTTTTTTTGGCCCTAAATGTAGAATTTGTCCAAGTCAATTTGCAGAGATTTGGAATCTTCGGTACAAGAGATCTTTCTGCATATTCTCATGTCATCTGCTTAGGTTAACAGATCAGAGTTCGAAAATATTTTTTCAACGTCATTAGTGGTTCAAACTAAAATAAGTGGTCCTAGGTGGCTACCTGGCGGAACTAAAGACGTTGCACAGATGGAGGTTGATATACACGACCTGAATATAACGTTGTATTGTAGTTTCGATAAATATGATTGAATTCATGAAATCATCAAAGCCGGGAAGCCGAGTTGTTTTAGCTTAAATAATATTAAGTATAGGTATGAATTATGGGATATTTTTTCTTGTTAACAAGTTTCTGTGATAAAAAAGACAAATTAAAAAGCAGGAAAATGTCAGAAACGTTGTTTTTTTGTGACTTAATTCAAAAAATTCATTTGTATCCATTTTTTTTAAGTATCTATTTGTTGTTGTTTTCTTGCAATTTATTTCCTTTTTTTAGTACAAATTGCAAAGGATTAATTATGTTTGTTGATACATTTTTCAATGATTTAGAAATAAACACATATTATTATTTTGTTAAACTCATAATATTGATACTCGTTGATATAAAATTAATTACATAGTAAAATTTATGTTTTTCGAACCCCTTTTTGCTTTTTTCTCATGGGAAATACATTGAACGACAAAGTGTCAGTACACACACTGACTTCCAGGTGGTGTGGAAAGCAACTTACCAGGTGCCAATAAAGCAATAAAATTGGATATATTTTTTGGAGTTGTTTTTTGAAAAGAAACATTAAGTTAGTTGACTGATAACTTAGCCCATTTGTGCATTTCGGAGAAATAATTTTTCCAGTATCAAGAAATTGTTGCTATACATGGACTAAAATATATAAACATAAATTCGCATAAAAGAAACTTGGAATTCGATCACGTTCCATATTTTACAGTTCAATCCTGAATGGCATAAATAATCAACCCATCATAATGTCAGATAAGGTGTTGTCCTAAAGTGGTCTTGTGCTCTCTTTTAATCGTCTTTAGTAGTGTTGTTGTGCATTCAATCAATGTGACGCTCCTAAAATGTAAAATCCAAAAATGCATATCCATCATGAAGTGACCATTCATTTAAGTATCTTGGACGAGTATAATTCGAAACCAATCTTTTCCAATAAAAATTATAAGATGTTAAGAATTTCTTGTTTGTTGATGTTTTAAATTTCGAAAATTAAAAACACAACAATATATGTACATAATACTAAACTTAGATTTGAAATTTTCTAAGAGTTTGCTCATTCCATATTTTACCCAAATGCTTTATCAACTTAGAACCTCAAAATGTCCATTTTAAAAGGAAATTTAAAACAAATTTTTACCTAAAAAAATAAAAAAACACTTTTCCATCAAATAATTATCTTTAATAATGAATAAATATAAAAGATACGAGTTTTTATTTTTTTAATATTTTTTGGGAAAAAAACCCACAGATGGTCACCGCAACCATATTGCAGATGAAATTTTGTACATAAAACATTTTTCTAACGTTGCATGCAGAATTGTTTGTCTTGTCTCTTTTCATTTTTTAACGTCTGATGAATAATAATTTTTCATATCGACTTTGAATGAAATAAAAATTAAAAAAAAAAAAAAAAACAGTCCCAGACGAAAATATTAATGAAATACCGTAAATCGTGATTGAAATGTTTAACTGGCTGTAATTGCGGATGCATTATTGTCAACATCGATCGCACGTTATAAAGTATAAAGGCAAAATTGAAACCATTCCACTACACACATACGAGTATGTATCTACATAATAGTACCTACACACACACAATCAATTTGAAACCAAAGAGACTTTAAAATCCTCCTTTAACAGGGCGTTCATGGGTCGTAGAATTCTGAAGGGCTGTTGAAGTAGCTGTTAAGCAAGAATATACCAACAGCTTGACGAAAGGATTGACAGACGATTGAAAAGTTTTATGGGACACCCGTGACAACGTGAACAATGCCGATGATGATGAAGATAACGATTGTGGTAAGCCGGAGCGGTAGCCGTAGTTATATATGGATCTGTCTCTTCTTTCGTTGGTGCGGCTGTCCGTTGGTTGGTGGCGTTGTAAGCCACATGATGGCGATCATCATCATGATAATACATTTATATAATAATAATTTTGAATTAACTTACCTACCGCAACGATATTCTGATAAAGTCGTTAACTTCTGAATTAAACTAGGTAGGTATACCTACCTTCCAATGCAAAAGTGGGTATGTCTTGTTTATAGTGTTTGTTGAAAATAGAGGAGCTTCGTCGTGCAACAAGCGGTCATGTTGTCTGTTGCTCGTTAAAGAATAAATCTATTTGGAAGAAAAATAAACAAGTACGAGTGGTTTTACGAGCCGTTTAATGTTCGTTTTATGCGTTAAGGTATTTATGGTATTCAAAACGATATCTGATCATAGCGCTATGTAAGGAATGTTTGTTCATTTAAGTATTAAATGTCTTTTCCTGATGCGAGATATCTCATCTGTTAGCTCCATCAAATAAAATCGGATATGTAATTGCTACCAACATCAATAATCTTAATTTATCAGAGTCCAAGGCTTATCGAAAAATTGGTGTCGAAAATACTGTGAAATATTCTAAGAGCAGCATTACATCCAGGGCATGTTGAAAAGGTTTAGGATTCTGCGTTGGAACTTCTAGCATACCTATGAAGATGAGACCAAATTGGTGTTGCACTATTTGGATATCATAACCCATAATTTGTGTTGATTATGGTTCGTATCTTTATCAGTACGTATAAGTTGATTGATCCGGGGATACCTTTATGGCACAAACTAAATTTCGTTAAGACTGTGTGAAGCTAGTCTAGCGAAATGGGATATTAAAGGGACATGAGATTTTTCAGACACACTCCCCAATTATATATGTGAGTGTCCAAAGTGCACCAGTCTATCTAATGGGCATAACTAGACCCATTGAGCCGACCATGTTCTTTTAAATAATTTCTTTGAGAAAAAAAAAGTAAGGCAGATGTTTTTTTTTAGCGATAAGATTGAAAGACTAGGGAAGTCATCAATATATTTTAAACATTGCCACTAATGTGGCCCTGTGGGTAATAGATTTGGACAAATCTATGTGCTATTATTTCGTGTCCAGTAGAATATGTCGTCAGATTTAATTCTACTCTGGATCCTCGGATTCCTTTATTTGACATGACTTATAAATATGTATGCAGCTCAAACTCGGAGTTCAAAATTTCTTTATAGGAGGTTCATTTGTCTATCGTTTGACCAATCATTCAAGTCCTATGATCTCCCATAGGAAAATAATATATTTCATTTTATGGCTTATATTGGGTGAGTTTTTTGCTATTTTCTTTTTGGCAACACTGGTTTTGACAGCTCACGCACGTTTCGTGTTTTATATGTCACTGTCAAACATCTTCAGTTTGGTCTATAATTTAACCATGAATCGTCTTACAAGTGAACAACGCTTGCAAATTATTGAATTTTATTATCAAAATGCGTGCTCTGTTAAGAAAGTTCATCACGCGCTTTTTCCATTTTATGGTCAGTTTTATCGACCTACCGAGGCGGCTATTCGGACTATTGTGACTATATTTGACTATATTTGAAAAGTTGGCCGAATATCCACTTTTTTATCGAAAAATTGTGTTCAGCGACCAAGCTCATTTCTATTTGAATGGGTACGTGAGCAAGCAAAACTGCCATATTTGGAGTGAAGAGCAGCCAGAAGCATTGCAAGAGCTACAAATGTATCCTGAAAAAGTCACTGTTTGGTGCGGATTATAGGCTGGCGGAATCATTGGGCCGTATTTCTTCAAAGATGATGCGAATCGCAACGTTACTGTTAATGGTGAGCGCTACCGTACGATGATAACAAACTTTTTTTCTGCTCAAAATGGAAGAGCTTAACTTGCGTGACATGTAAAGGGTGGTTAAATTTTAAGGGCCGATTTTGAATGTGAACCACACCTAAACGTCAAGTTTTTTTCTGCATTTCATTTGACATTTCTCAATTTCAGACTAGCTCAATTTGAACCATGGAAAGATACACAATCAAGCAACGCTCATTATGAAAATGGGCGTTCAAATCAAAATTCATATCGTGCACTTCGTGATTTTTTCGGTCAATTTAATGAATTTAATTTAAAATTTGAGCAAACCGGGTCTGTAGGAGATGTGAAAATACCAGTGCATGCTCGTTATACAGTTCGTACTGCAGAAAATATTGCTGCTGTTCGCGATAGTGTGGCTGAAGAGCCGTCCACCTCAACTCGTCGTCGTGCCCAACAATTGCACCTCTCACGCTCGTCGTTGATGAACATTATGCATAAAGACTTGCATTTACACGCTTACGCTTACAAGGTGCAATTGACTGAAGAACTAAAGCCTCTTGACCATTTCAAGCGTGGTCAATGGTCAGAATGGCTCTTTTGCGCGACAAATTCAATAGCCGTGTTATCTCACGTGGTGGCGATGTCAATTGGCCGCCAAGATCATGTGATTTGACACCGTTGGACTTCTTTCTTTGGGGTTATTTGAAATAAAAGGTGTACGTCGATAAGCCAGCAACAATTCAAGAGCTAAAGATGAGATAATTCGGCACATTAACGGCATAGAACCTCAATTATGGCTCAGCGTCATCGAAAATTTGGACCATCGGATGAAGGTGCACCGCCGAGGTCGCGGCGGCCATTTGGCCGATATTTTGTTCCATACATAATTTAAATTTCCGATAGCTCTTAAAAAAATCACTAGTTATAAATATTTGAGTATTTCCTCGACCCTTAATTAAACTGGAAAATAAATATTGAAGAACGGGTTATGCGCGAAATAAAACATTTGGTAAAAAGTGGGACCAGCAATCGAAGATGATTTTGTCGAATTTTGTATGGTTTCCTATAAAATAAAAGTGTTGAAGATTTTTTTTAACTGAAATTGGACAGAGTAATATTAAAAGTTTTTATTCCCAAAGCTGGCAAACCTAGCCATGTCAACCCTAAAGATCTAAGACTTAGCATATCATCATTCATTCTTAAAACTTTTGAACGTCTGATTGAAATCCACTTGAGGGCAAACATTGATAAGTCTTTACTATCCAATGCTCAACGTGCCTACAATAAAGGAAAATCTGTAGGAACCGCATACACTAGTTCGCACTATCGACCAATCCCTCCATCACAAGGAGCTCACTTTAGTTACTTTCCTAGATATAGAAGATGCTTTCAGCAATGTCGACATATCCGCAATCTCATCTGCGCTGTCATCTCTGAAGGTAGATATATTGATCAGTAAGTTGATAAATCATATGCTGATAAGCAGGATTATCAATTCAATACTGGGCGATTTTACTACTCGAACCTAGTAGTAAACGAACTATTAACAGCGAGTACAGAGTACAGAGTGATTGCCTATGCGAACGATATTGCAATAGCGGTATCTGAAAAGCATTCTAACACACTGAAGGAACTCCTACAAAATTCTTTAAACAAGCTTACTAACCTGGGCAAATCGGCGTGGACGCGGTGTCAATCCTCACAAAACTGAACTTGTCCTCTTTACTAAGAAATACAAAATCCCACACATAGACTCTCCCTATATCAAAGGTATACCGCTTAAATTTTTAGATAAAGCAAAATATTTGGTTCTTATTTTGGACAAGAAATTAAGCTGGAAACCCAATATTCAAGAGAGAATCAATAAAGCCACTGTAGTCCTATTCTCTTGTAAAAAGGCCTACGAATCCACATTACATACCGGCTTTACATCTCGGTCATTACACCGATCCTTACATATGGAGTAACAGCATGGTGGACTGCGCTGGAAACAGCAACAAACCTGCTTAAGCTCAGCAAATTTCAACGAAAAACCTGCTTAATCATGGGTGAAGCTCTCCGCTCAACTCCCTCCGCTGCACTTGATGTTCTGTTTCATCTTATACCACTAGATATCTTTAGCAAACAATCGGCCGCTAACACAGACATTAGGCTTAAGGCCTCCTGACCGTGGATCAATAATTATATAGGCCACTCCATTATACTAAACTCGTTCAGGTCTCTACCTATAGTAACGTCGATTAAACCTACCCTCATCCAAAATTCAATAAAAACTTCCAAGTGTCCATCCCTTCCAGGTCTACCTGGGAGAATGAGTCATTTTTGGCAGACGAAGCGATTTATTTCTACACATACACAGATGGATCTAAAACCGATGACGGGGTCGGTGGAGACGTATACTCCGAAAGATTATATCTAAGTCTCTCATTTCGTCTTCCCAATCATTGTAGCGTGTGGCAGACAGAACTTCTAGTAATCAAAGAAGTTCTCTCTTGGCTCAAAAAAAAACGTGATATCGACCACTGATATATACGCATGTTCACAGACAGTCAAGCTGCCATAAAGTCATTGGACTCTGTCTCCATAACCTCACTAACAGCCCAAAATTGTCGATCATCTTTGGTGGAAATGGCAAAACAGTTCAACATTTACCTTATATGGGTGTCAGGTCATAGAGACATTCCAAAATGGAGCAATCTTACCTTTGTCGGATAGAAAATCTAACATAGGTATACCTCTAGCTACTTGTAAACTTATGCTAAAGCATGATACCATAAAGAAAACGAATCACCGATGTACCAACACCTCCAGGCTTCACTTAGGAGACTTCTACTATAATAATCCTAGTGATCTAAGGAATTCCGATATTTAATGTCTCAAACGCTCCATTACTGGATCCAAATGGCTTAACGAGTAAGGGAGATCTTTAGAACACTGTGATATCACAACGAACCAACTATTGGTCTAAGTGTGTTGGCTTTTCCGGTCAGCAGCCACCTTAACCTAACCTAATCTTAAAAGATTGACAAAATCAGCATTTTTCAAACTTTTTCTAAATTTTAAACATTTTTTAACTATACTGTGTTAAGATTATTTATTTTAATGAATCGCTTCTGAACTCACATGAAATACTGATAATTGTCTGTTATTTGGACATACAAATTGTTTTGACATTGGGAAATGTCAAAGATTTAGCAGGATACTTAAATGATAAAATACGAGGAGATTATTGGAAAATTTTAACTTATTATTATTATTAATTAAATGTTAGAGAAAACCTGTTGCTAAATTCTATTAAAATTAGCAAAATCTTCAATTTAACCTAGAACCGTTCTAAAATAGATTTAACATAGTACTAATTATATGTACTAAAATCTTACACCATTTATTTAAGTCAATGTAGCCGATACCTCTACCCATAGGATCCTATCTAAAATTTATGGTAAGATAATAGAATTTCCACTAAAACTTTTGATAATATCTATAAATAGAGGTCTTCAAAAAGGGAAATATTTTTTGAACGACTATTGTACTCGATATTTTTACAAAAATTCGGAAATAAGGACAAATATGTTTGGTTTCGAATGATATTCAACACAAATCCAATAAAAACCCGTACACATATACTCACATCTAAATGTATGCACCTACCTAAGTATTACTCGAAAAAAAAGTCCATATTCTTCACATACCCACTTCATATTATCAGATATAAGCATGCGGTATACAAATTAATCCCAAAGTCAAACATGTGGTGCAAGAAAATAACTCAATTAATTTCTGTCACCTGATTTATCGCTGTTTGCTGAGCTGTTTTTCTTATTTTTTTTTGTTTTTACACTGCCCTCAGTTCAATCTGTAGTTTTTTTTTATTTAATTTTCAAGTGAAATCTTCTTGTAATCACACCGTCTCGTCTGGTCCGGCCGTCTGCATCACATAGCATTTTACCATCACAAATATGAGAGGACAAAAATTAAAAAGAGTATCTTTCGCCCGAGTATATTAGCTTATGCCTTATGGCCATGTATCCATCTTGGACATTGAATCCGATCAGCAGGTTAATCAAGTGGTATGACCGGCGACAACTTCCAAACCAACCATAGCCTGAGGTGTCTCTTAAAATGTAGACTGTGCGAGAAAAGGTATGTGTGTGGGGTGAGACGGTTTCATGACGACATAAGCTACGGCTTTTAACATCATCTGGGGACATTATTTCAAGTTTCCTCTTTCCGGGAACATCGATGAACAGCAACACACAGTGTGTTGTTACAACCTTTTTTTTATACATACCTACCAAAAAAAAAATGAAGAACTGAACAAAATTTATAATCAACTTCCATTAAAAACATGTTTCATCCGCAAGTAATCCGTCAAAGGTGATGCATATAGATAAAAACTGTGCATATGCATCTTAAAGATACATTCATCTTTTTCTCGCATCTGCTTTAAGTTTTTTTTTTTTTCTTTTTTTTTTTGATTTTGAATGAAACCGTGTGGATGTCCGTGTGTATTTCTCCCCTTGTGAATCAAAAATTATATGAAAAAAAAATGAAATTCAAGAATAAAAATGGAATAAATCTCAATCGGTATAATAAATCATGGCGACTCTCCTTTATTTATTTATTTTGTGTACAAATGTTTTTTACTTAATAAACCGATATAATTGTTGTGGGTTGAACAAAATTTATATATTATATTCACATTTTTTTTATTGATGGTATGGGTGAAGAATTATTTTTTATAGGCGTTATAGCGTTTACCTGCATTTGAGTTAAGTAATGTTTAACAATATAAAGATACAAATTATGAGAGATATGGCACCACGACAGATATTGCACCCTTTCCTACCCTAGAAGTTCCTCTTGAAGCAAATATGTCTGCTTTTCTAATGGGGATTTCCGAAATTTTACAGGTGATTGCGGCCATATTGTTAAAACCATATCTGCCAAATCGGCTGTCATTTATTAAGTCTGTCTTGCTAAATCAAACTATTAAATTATTTTATGAAAGCTGGTCTTCTGTTCGAGCAACATTTCGGGTGCTTTGCCCATTTTACAGTCCCATAATCGTCCTTCGGAGTGGAACATTCTGGATGAATGGGTTCGTCAACAAGCAAAATTGTTGAATTTAGGACGGTCACAATCCAAGCGAGATCTTTTTTTTTTTATAATCTACACACGCTCAAGGGAATATGATTACCCTTCAAATGTTTCAACACAGCGTGGGCGTGAAGTTACGGAAGAGAAAGAAGGATAGGAAAGATGTGTGGCACGATGTTCTGAGACTGTTGGTGGTTGTCTCATATATTTTTATCTCCAGGGATGGCGGCTTTGCTAAAGCGGAGAATTGCCGTGTCTTTTTTCTATGTCCCTTATAATTCGCATTATTTTATTCGTTTTTCATCCTTCTTGGGCAAACTAGTTTAACTCAATCACAGGTTGTTAGTGTTATGCCTAAACAACATGTAATGAGTAAACCAGCATCCCATTGATAACAATTTATAGAAGGTTTTAATGGAATTAAAGACGACATAGACGACGGCAGGGATCGAACCTGTGATATTGAGGTTGACAGGCGAGCATACAACCATCGCGCCACGGCCACCCCCAGGTACATTGATATGCTTCCAGAGAAAGTCACTGTTTGGTGTGGATTTTGGGCTGCCGGCATCATCGGTCCATAATTCTTTGAAAACGACAGGCCATCAGCGTCCACGGCGAACGCTATCGGAGAATGATAACCAAAAATCATTTAGTCTGTATTGTATGATAGGGACACCGGAGACATGTGGTTTAAACTGGACGGCACTACGTGCCAAATAGCCCATGCCTTACCATGCCATGGTTACCTAAAGCGAAAAGATATCATTTGACCACCGAGAACGTGTGATTCGACCTCTATACACTTCTTCTAATGGTTTTTTTTTTGAGTCACAGATCTATACCAATTCACAAGCCAACACTGCCCTTGCAGGCCAAAAAAATGCCATTGCTCAAATTATACCATTTGTGAAATTCAGTCTGATTTATGTCCAGAGTTATGGAAAATTGGACGTTTTGGATGCGCGGACATTTTAATGATGTTATACCTATTCCATACATAATGGTATACATGATGGGTCTTC
The DNA here is from genome assembly GCA_963931855.1 of Philhelius festivus. Taxonomy (NCBI): domain Eukaryota; kingdom Metazoa; phylum Arthropoda; class Insecta; order Diptera; family Syrphidae; genus Philhelius; species Philhelius festivus. Next base: position 140,953,185 of record OZ007555.1, on the reverse strand, counting down.
TTAATAAATAGATACTAAATTTTAATGATATACATATCTTACTCAAATTTAAAGATATGAGATATTGGAAAACGCTGCTCCCAATGGTTATATTTGAAATCCAGGGCCGCCGCAACCGTTTGTGCAATGTGTGCGGCGCACAAGGGCGCCAACGTCTAGGGGCGGAAAATTAAGAGATCGATCTAACTCAACCTATACAGCATACTACAAAAATTTTCCTTAAGCTATTGGAACCTGTTTACATTTGACCGTTCACTACGTAGTGTCCACACACAATCTACAACAAATCTTTATTCATATTTTGTTTGTGACTGTCGCATCTCACACCAAATAACCTCTTCGATAGCAGTCATAGTCTAAACTGCTTAACGCCATATCGCCATATAGATTGACACCAGGGTTCGGAGACCCACTCTTTTCGTCTTCGCTATAATCGTAATGTCAACTTTTAACAAAATCTCGAGTTCGATTTTTTTAAGGAATGCATAACTTGCCTATTACCTATAAGTCTCAAGTAAAAAGAGTAAATAATCTTAAAAGGATGCAATAACTATATATGCTATAACAGAAACTCTCAAACTCATTTACAGGAGACTCCCCCAAATCCTAGTCTGACTATACGTTCATTGTAACTATAAGAATTTGGTGTAGATTGGAACGCGACAACAACAATGCACGTTTGCTTAAATTTTTCAACTGCGAAATGGAGAATAAATAAAACTTCCACTTATTCAACGTAAATACCCCCTGCACCCGAGATATGGGGTCGCAATTTAAGGCTCTAAACAAGACCTTTACATTTCTCACCGCAAGACTTTACCAGCCATTTTTTCCCTTGAATTGGTCAATATTGCAAATTTTTTTTCGAATTCAACATCTTTCTATATTTATCAATTTTACTGAATTAATTAAAAAATAAAATTATGTTTTAAATAAACAGGTTTTCTTGCCATCAGTTCTCCCGACTTTGCCGCAAGTGGATGTAGGTAAACAAATTTTAAATTATTTTAGTATATTTTTCAAATATTTATAGTTTCCTATATTTTTAAATACATTGTGATTTATTTTATTTTAAATCAAAAAATTCATATTATTCACTTCAAAGAACGGATTTTGAAATAAAATTCTCATAAATTTTCCTTCAATTAAAATAATTTATTGATAGTGTTGTTGGTTCAAAAAGCAAAAACAATATAACAGTCTTAGATTTGTATATTTTTTTCTCATATGCTGAAACGTTTTACATTAAATTTGATACTTAGTGTTTCACAAAATTTCATACAAATTTGTATTTTTTTTAAACAAATAATGATTTGGTTTGCGAGGAAGGCTAAAAGGAGAGGATTTAACAGCGAGCTGAATGTAGTCCCAAAAATGTATGTCTTTTCAACATTGCTACACCCAAAAGAGTCTTCACACAGCCAGATTTAGGGCAACAATAAAGTTCAAATCCAAACTTGCGGTTTAAAGACTTCGTGGATTCCAAAGCACTTGGTCTGAATGCCTAGAAATAGCTGGCTTTTGAATTTGTGATGAGGGAAAGTAAACGTATCTAAGCGCCCTTTTAATAATTAGAGATGTTTTTGCATTCATGGTATTACTTTTACATATTACAACATTTTGCGAACGAACCATTTTTACTTGCGACTTATAGGTACTATAAGGCAAGTTATGCATTCGTAAAAAAAAAACGAACTCGAGATTTTGATCAAAGTTGACATTACGATCATAGATAAGACAAAAAAAGTGGGTCTGGCAATTCTGTCTGTCTGTCGGTTCGACTACAGTCTAAACGCCTCAGCCGATTTTCTTCAAACTTGGTAGATATGTGTTTTGATTTTTTCCCCAGACACGTTTTTTTCTTTTTTTTTAAGATCAAAAATAACGGTACCTGCCATACGATTTTTTTTCGAAATTTTATAAATACAGTACAGCCTCGCTAGTCCGGACACATAAGGTTTCTACCGTGTCCGGAATAGCGAAATGTCCGGACTATAGAGAAAAAATTAAATACAATGGACAACCGAAAACTTTTCAAAACCTTTTTATTACAAATAGAAGTACATATACACATAGTTTAAATATATACATGTATGTACGTATGTAAGCACGTGTTAATTTTTAGTTGGAACGCTTTATCTAATAACATCTTTTCAGCTTTTTCGCGTAACCTCTTTAGGAGAAGGATAACCATTTGAGATGCATTATTTTGTTCGGCCCACTGAATGCCCTTGGCAAATATCCTCCTTGCTTCATTGTTTGAAATTTTCGAAACTTCTTTGTTTACATTTTCATCTTCACTGTCTTCTTCTTCATCTTCATTAACAATTCGTTGGATTTGTAAAGCGTACTGAAAAATGTCATTATCATTTCCAAGCTGAATCTAAAAAATAAACAGCATCTCTCAAATTGAATTTTTTTAAGACTGCTGCAATGTTTTTATCATCTTCCAGTAGAATGTGGGCCAATAGATACAAATTTCCGAATTTTCATCTTATTCATTTTTATAACAAAAAACAGTTGACTTCGAGACTTTGAAAATTTTTGCAACTTGCCTAACTGATTTGCCAGTTTCAATATTATCTAATATTTTACATTTCTCAGAAAGTGTCAAAGTAACATGCTTCCTTTTCTTTGTAGAAGCCATAATAAGTAATAACTTATATTTAAAAAAATTTTCAATGAGAAATTCAATTTACACCAAAAAAATATGCCTTATCCTTAAAGAAAGCTCACAATAAAATGTAACAGAGCATGAAAAATCAACGACCACAAATATAAACTTCGAATGAGTAAATTTGCAACGATTAAAATGTCTAGATTTCAGAGCCAACTACAAGCGACAAAACTAGTAGGGGATTCCCCGTAATCGTGTGAACAAACGTTTTTTCCAAGAAAGGGAGTCAAATAATACATATGTATATGAATGTACATTTTACATACGCATTTTAATACGCTGTCCGGACTGCAGGGGTAAAATTTTTAAAGTGTCCGAAACATAGAGGTGTCCGGACTACTGAAGTGTCCGGGCTAGCGAGTGTCCGGACTAGCGAGGCTGTTCTGTATTTTTTTTTCTCAAAAAATGTTCGACAGATTCAAAAAATAAAAACACAAAAAAATTTCATTTAGTTGAAGCTAGGTAATGATTGAAAAAAATTTTCCAAAAAATGGTTATTGAGGGTACCCCCCATGGAACCATTTTTTTTGTTTTTGATTTTCTCCAAAACGGTACCACCGATTTTGATCAATTTTTTTCTGCTAAGGCCCCCAAAAATATTAATAGAATTGTGTATTCAAAATTTTTTTTTCAAAGCTCAATATTTCGAAAACCCGACACTAGATTTTTTTTAAACTTGATAAATAAAAGATTCTTAATATAATATACAAGATGTAAGAAAAAAAATTTTCATTTTACCTAAAAATAAAGGTACCCACCATACAAATGTTAAAAAATTTAAAAAAATGGTTTTCAAAAATCGTATTTTTCTCGAAAACGGCACCTAGAATTTTGATAAATTTTTTTTTCTTTCAATTAATTTTTACGATCTTTAATTTAATAAAAAAAATTTTGAAATTAAGATATTACAGCTTGTACCTACCATAGAACCATTTTGTATAGAGAAGCTTTTAAAAAGTCTAAAACACATTGCATTTCAAAACTTTAAAATAAATATTTTTTGAATTTTTGAAAAAAAAAATCTATTTTTTTCTTTTTTTGAAAATTCGATATCTCAGAAACGGCTGAATATTTTTTTTGTAAATTTAATTTTTATTCGAACAATAATAAAAACTTTAAATTGGCGTACCAAAATTTTTTCTTAAAAATCTTTTAAAAAGTTTGTATATAAAAGCTTTTTTTAAGAAACCACTACAACGACTTTAATTTTTGCTCTTGCATAAATTCATATTTGAATAGCATTCTGTTTTTGTCTCTTACTACTAAAAGAATTTAAAAAATTAATTTGATCCTTATGAACAGTTTTCTCTAATAACATTCGTTTTTAAAATTCCTAGTCTATTACACATAGGAGCAAGTTCGTGCGACCCAGTCGTGCATTTTATTTTTTTCTGTGACTAATTTTCTGATTGTGACTAATTGTTACGTAAATTCATTTACAAATACAGGGTGAGTTTTATGCTCCAGGTCGCCATTTTTGTGTGAATAAAATTTGGCATTTTATAATTTATTTTGGAGCATCTAGCGCAGCAACAATGTGTCGGATTGTAAATACGAGGAGAAAATTGAGTGACTTTTTCAGTTTTCAGGTGTTAATTATGTTACACCCTGGAACATAAAACGCACCCTGTACCACCAATTAGAATTAAGAAAATAATAAAAGAATTAAAAATGATTCAAATAAAACTATTTCATTCCTTCTAGACGTTTTGTTGGTTTTTTTTACAGTGTTGCAATAAAGAAAATTCTGTAATATTAGCATTTAAGTTTTGTCTATTTTATTTTATATAGTATATTTATTATATTTATTAATTTTTCTCGTTGTGATTTTTTAATGTTCAATGTATAGAAGTGATATTTTTATATAAATAATTAATATCAATGTATAAAATATAATAAAGACATATCTCTTGAAAAAGTTGGAAAAAAAAACAACGAAACATCGAAAAGAAATGAAATAGCTTTATTTGCATTCGGAAACTACGGATCTGTAAGACTGTCTTTTAAAAATCATTTATTATTTTCATCACCAATTCCAACAAATTAAAAAGTTTTATTGATTGAATTAAACCTTTTTTAATGTTTTCCCTTTAATACAAATTTAGACCAAATAATGTCTGAAAATTAAAGGTAGAAGAATTTTTAACAATGGGCTATGTTGATTTAACTTGATTCAACCTTAAGTATACATGAGATACTTTTATTTTAACAATGGATATATGATATTTATATAATTTGTTTAGTAAATCCTTTGTATTCGACATCATTGAATTTTTCCTTATACCCTTGGAAATTTATTTAAATGTCTTAAGTGTCTTTTAAGACTTAAGAATATTTAAATTAAACAGCCTTTATAAATTTTGGTTTTAAATATTTGATATTTTATTTATGGTTACAAATTGTTGGCAGTAAATTTCATAAAACTCAACTTAGTAAAACATATTATAAGAAAAAAAAATTAAAAGCCATATACAAAAAATTGAATTTTATTACTTTAATGCATATAATAAAAACTATAATGGAAAATTTGTCGTAAAACAAAAAATGGATTATTTTCAAAGCTTAATATATTTCAGAATTATTTAATTGTCAACCAAATATTTAAATAAAATCTCATAAATTTTTTCTGTCGGTGCACATCTTCCTTAAGAGCAACGTGTTCCAAGAGCAAGTGGCTTGAACGAAAAATATACGTTCAGAGGTTAGACATGTAAGACGTGGCTGTATGTTAAAAAAGTCGTTGAAACGGAAAAATCAATTTTTTTAAACGAATACGTGAATTGTTTGCTTTTCATGATTTTTGGTCAAAAATATTAAAGAACAAAAATCAATGTGCAACATGCATACCTCTTTCACCTATAGTGAAACATGGTGATATCGTCTCAGATTAAATATACATAACGAACTGTATTGTTGAAAACTACTTTAAGTTTCGTTCTGCATTTTGCGTTATAAACTAAACAAAAATTGGCAGCCATATGTAACAAAAAGTAAAATATAATAATTCATATATAATTCATAATACCATCAATTTTGTACCTTAAGTTGTAAAGGTTCATTGAGATATTTCTTGCAAACCTAATCTAATGATTAATTTAATATGTACGTTCCATTTAAGTGCTCTATTGATCCAAATTCCAAGATTATAGCCATTTTCGTTATACTTCAGAACCGAATCTCCAAGGTACACTAAAGGGAAACCATTTAGCCCAAACTCTGATTTGTAAATCACTAAACAGTTGGATTTACTTGGAAGGAGTTGTAGGCAGTTTTTCTGAGCCTAGAGGTAGATCGATTTGAAATCCTTGTTTATACATCCTCGATATGCAGTATCTTAACTCACTTCAATTTCGCTGTTTATGTAAAGTTGAATATTATCAGCGTACATCTATACTGATGTGTCTTTCAGAATTTGAGGAAGATCATCTATGAAGATTAAGAATAAAAGGGGACTTACAATTGATCCTTGTGGAACTCCTACTGAAGTCGAAACAAAATTGGATTTTTTTTTATCTGACCGATCTGCTTTCTTTCCAATGAATACGAGTATGATTTAATTAATTTTTGTGCAGAATTTTAAAAACCAAAAAGTGTCCTTAAATTTTGGAGTAATAAGCTATGATTTATATCAAAGGTCTTGGAAAAATCAAATAAGATTAAGAATGTAACCAAGTGCTTATTAATAGCAATGTCATCTGGGGCCTATTGCACCATCTTACAAAATTGTGATTACAAGCATTTTTTTAACAAATTTGTAAAAAATCGAGTTTTTTTCATATGTAATTTTTTTTTAATCACAAATTTGTACTTGTAATTTGTAGTTGGTGCAATAGGCCCCTGTTATTTTTAAAATAACTGCCACTTTAGTTTTTGCGAAAGATGGAGTGCGTTACATAAATGAATCATATTCTTTGTAGATGGCAAAATATTTGCTGTTGTAAAACTTTTTCTAGGAATTTTTGACAAAAAAAAGAGAGAATTGAAATAGGTCTATAGTCAGGAAGTTATTGAGCATATGATTATTTTTAAATTCTCTACATAGAGTTAAATCTGTTTTAAGGAAATGAAATTTCAAAACCCTTCAAATAGTCACCTAATTAATTAAAATATCTATTAATTCGAAAATTTTCTGCAAAAGTAAAACTATTTCTTGACCATGTAGATATGTATGCATTAAGATTTGTAGTGCCAGATACGAGTATCAAAACTATTTGGAATAATCACACATGTGGTATTATAGCATTTCAATTATTTCGAAAATAAAAGTTGTTGGATATTGCGTGTGATAATAGTGCACGCAATATCTAAAGAATTTTCACCCTAAATAAAAAAATAAAAATAAAAACATGAAAAAGAAACCAAGTATAAGAAGTCAAAAATTTAAATAAGGTGGTGGTATCAGAGGCTCGCCGCATTCCAAAAACTAAATCAAAACAACAGAAATGAATTAACAAAAAAAAATAGAATGATTAATACTAAAACCTAACTTAGTCGTTATTATAGTCGTAGCTATACATATACAAAATTATTTATAAACATCTATCCGAATTCCAGTTGCCTACCGACCACACCAAGTTGAATTCTGGTTGTTTTTAATATTTTTGTACCTTCGTGTGGATCTATATATCTACACTATAGGTACAATACAGAAAACACACCCAGTCCCAGTGACCCTAATTTTATCCTTGGAAAGTTTTTAGTTTTATTTTTTTTTTTTTTAGTTTGCCCTTTCGTTGGCTTGAACTTCCGTATTTTGGACTTGGCTATGTAGACTTCAGAGAGCTGCTCCTTTTTATATATACATACATGTATTTGTTTTATGTGCATTTGTACATGCAAGCATTTATCTACCTAAATGTTCTCCTTTCCTCGCACCTCATTATAATTAAGAACAAAAAGAAAACAAAATCCTCTAGATTTAAAAAGAGTACGGAAAATTAAATCTTAGACGCATCTTTTTTGAAAAATAAACGATTGAAAAAAGTCTCATCACTTTTAATCTATGGAAAAACAAGTATTTCTATGCAGACCTTTTTATTAGTACTCCTTCCATGATTTTTCTTAAAATCTTGCATTAAGCTTTATATAAAACAGAATTCTTAGATAGAATAAATGATAAAGTTCAAATCCCACCTCGGCTTCTTACAGTGGCACGGATCCGAGTGGTCTAATTTTCAACGACTCTTCCCTGTAGATCCAGCTGAATTTGAACGATGGCCTGTGTTATGTTCTCCTTTAAGGCATGATATAGGTCGATTGTGGTTTATTTACATAGACCTGCAACTTCAGGAACTCCATACGAAAAAGTCTAGCGAAGTCAAATCACATGACCTTGGTGACCAATTCACATCACCTCTGCGAGGGATAACCTTACCATCCAATAGTTAAGGCAGAATGTCAATCGTGCGGCGTCCGCTATGTGGCACGTAACGCTATTCTCCTGGAACGATATGTCGTTGAGGTTCTTTTGATTCATTTCGGGCCACAAGAAAACGGTTGTCGTCGTTCTGTAGCGCTGGACATTGACGGTGGCCGCCAATAGCGTCGTTTTTGAAAAAAGGAACCAATGACGCCACCGGCCCGAAATCCACACCAAACAGTAACTTCTTGAAGATTCATTATCACCTGGTGAGCTTTGTATTCGTTAGTGCCGTCCCTTATACAGCAATTTTGCTTGTAAACACAGCAAACATTCATCTAAAAATGCGCCACTTCGCTAAAGATGATTTTGCGCCAAAATTTGGGTCATCTTCTTAACGCTCCGAAACGCAGTCAGCTAAAATACGGCCTTGTCTCTTGTCATGAACTTTGAGCTCCTGGTGTAGGTCCAAGTCCTGACGCAAAATTTGCATAGTTAAGTCTGAGAATAGCCGAGTTCTTGTGCAGGCGACTGCCTGATATAAACTTTTACGGACCGCGGAGACGTTTTCGGCTGATCTTGCTTTCCTTTGATGTACGAATATTGATTGACCGATTACCAAATCGATCGTTTCATTTTAGGGTAAAAAACTTTGAAGAGCGTACTACTCGTATGAAGGGTCACCATTTTGATAATAAAGTTTTTTCATTTAGACAACATGGCCGCCACAAGTTGCCAAAATCTAACCGCGCCAATTGAAAAGCTCTTTATTAACGAACTAGTCTCAGAGCAGATATAAATGTTGGACAACTGCAGTGGGCTATTATAAGGGAGCGAATTTACAAACCCTTTGTTATTTGCGTTTCAAACGATCGAATCCTTGGAGTGTGGAGAGAATCGAATAAATTGTTTTCACATTCGCTGTCATGCATTGCTTTCACTTTTTTGATTCACTTGGTTCAAATAAGCGATTCTGGTTCCGTGAATGAAAATGGTGTGGTCAATTCAATATCATTTGCCGTGGTGGATGATTTTTTGTTGTCTCTTATGAATTTATCTACTATTGTGAATGCTTTATTTCAAAACGAAATTATTATTTTTCATTGTTGTTTCAATTTTGCCAAACGTTTGTGTATAAATTTGTGAATTTGTTTATAATATAATTAATACATTAAATTGTTTGCATACGTTTTTATATATATAAGAATTCTTATGGAAACAAATCGGAGAAATGCTCATAGGTTTGATAATTATTTGTGCTTTATATAGATGTATTTTTGTATTGTATTAATATACATTTTTGTTTTGTAGGAGAAATATGAGGATTATTAGGAGAAATTTGAGAAACACCGAAAATCCTTTCGAAATGATCACGGAGGAGCATTTCATACAATTGTATCAACTGAAACGTCAACTGAAACAAATCTACAAAACAAATTAAGACGCGATGAAATAAATTTTCAAAACTTGTTTTCGTACCTATCATGAGCAATCTCCAAATTTATTTCCAAAAAACTAATCAAAAATTCTTTTTGTGCCTGCGTCACACTCTTTCCTTTATTTTTGTTTTTGTTTTCAAAAAAATCTTCATATTTTCCGCTTTCACCTATTCACTTTGAACATTCACCATCGAATAAGAGCGTGAAAGCAAATTATTCAAAAATGAATGTTTTCGACGTTTGGTTTCACTTTTTCACAGAACGAGAATCGCACTAATGCGTGAAAGAGTGAAAAGCCTTTCGATTCACTTTTTCACAGAACCAGAATCGGCCCCCAGGCCATCTGAAAGCACTTGTTGAAGGAGGTCATACAGGCCAGATCCAATTTTGATTTTTTCGTATATTCTAGAGAGGTTTTGATTTTTTTTATGACCAAAAATAAGCATTTCTGACACAGACCTTTTATGAAAACCTCCTTTTTCGGTGAAATCTACGCTTGCCAACAATTTTTATCAAGAAGAAGCTTCTTAGTAAAAATTAATTTAACCATATATTTATTGCAACACATTTTTTTTGACGCAAATTCAAGGGGATATGACTCCCTTTAAGTTTTACTCATATTTTTTAACACCTGTTTGACAACTTTGAAAACAAAGTGAGAATTGAGTAGGAAATATCGATTTACACTTCTATAAAATCGAAACGAAAAACAGAGTTGGGTAAGAAATGTCACATTCGTGTAGTTCGGCTAGTTAAAAAATTCAGTATTTTAGGCTATGTCGGAAGTTAGGCTCAAGGTGTACTGATAAGTGTTCGTTCCTTAGCGAGTATTTCTATAAAAGTGTTTAAGGGACGAATACATTTAGATATTCCATTAGATCATTGTGCAAGAGATATTTCCACAATGGTCCGAAACGAAATCAATGATCTTGAACCTATCAGCTTTGGAGCTCGATTCTGTCCGAAGTAAGGTTGAAGTTGGGGGACTGATGTTTCAGATACATCAGTCCACATATCGGAGTTGAACTCAAACGTTGGGCATATTTATTCTTCATATATTAAATGAAGATGAAAAGGGTTACCAGGTTGATGCTGTTTATACTGATTTTAGCAAAGCCTTTGACTCCGTTAACAATCTTTTACTTATTAAGAAACTAAATATGTTTGGATTTTACTCTGCAATGTTGAACTAGATGTCTTTTTTTCTCATTGGTAGAAGCCAAAGAGTAATACATCGATGATAAATGTTCAATGCCTATTTGCTATTCTTCCGAAGTACCTCAAGGCAGCCATCTTGGACCATTGCTTTTTATTATCTTTATCCATGGAAAAGTGTCGGTGTTTAAGTTTTGTTTTTGTCTGATATTTGCAGACGATCTCAAGCTCTTTTTGAAAATTAAATCCATGGACGATTGCCTACTTATTCAACACGACATAAATCAACTGTCAAATTTGTGTTTAAGTAACTGTTTGAATTTAAATATAGCCAAATGTATAATGTAATTACTTTTTGTAAAGGTTATAATATTATTTTATATTATTATTCCCTTGGGGATAGTCCTCTGGAAAGGAAAGATAAAATTAAAGATCTTGCCGTCATTATTGATTTCAAGCTTTCTTTTAATTTACATATTGACCATAAGGCTTACAAAATATATTTTTTGGAAAATGAGTTGAAATTTTTTACCATCTTATGATGCAAGATGTAAACTTTTAGGATTCCTGCCACTTTAAAAAAGAAGACCTGCACATGATGCCATGTTTATTAGAGATTTGCTATGTTATAATATAAAAAAGAGCAGCTTTTGCTTATTATATCCATTTGGCCATTTGCGCTCCTTCTAGAAATATAAGGGAAAGACAGTTTTTTTTTTCCAGCCTTTACATAGAACATATTACGATCAAAATGAGCCAATATCGAGGGCTATTTCAACATTTAATGAACTATGTCAAAATATGGACTTATATCTGCTTCAAAAACATTTTATATTTTATTTTATTTCACTCGTTGTCTTAATGAATTAATGGTAGATTAAGTAATTTTATTCCTTAAGTACATTGTAATCTGTAAGGCTTTGCTGGTAGATGAGATAAATAAATAAATAAATATTGTCCTATTTTTTAATTTATTTTTGCCAGTCTTATAAATTGTCAACACAACAGAAATAAAAAAAAAAACGTAACTATAACTAACGAAGTCTAAATATTTCGCTGCATTCATCTTTTTGAAGCTTGAATTGTGGAAGCATTTAATTTCACTCGATTATTGATACATACTTCATATATAACAATACTGTTTTGTGATCAGAGTTGAGTTGAGTTCCACATTCCAAAACATTGGAAGCGAAGCTTGAAGCTTGTATTAAAATCTAAAGGTGCTTTTCTAAGTTAAGAAGTTTAGTGCATTAGAAGTTTCAGGCAAGAAATTATTTATGATGATGAGAAAAAGAGTCAGAGTCAACACGCAGCCTTGTGGTGCACCAGCATTTGATTTGTAAATGTGAAACTTGAAGTTGAAACTATTTGATTGAACTCCAAACTCTGATGAAACCAGCAGAATATAAATATTTCAGATAAACCATCTTAATGATAATATGATATATAAAATGAAATAAACATGTATTTTCGATAAGAAAACTAACTGCCAGGTTCCATTATTTGCTGCAGAAATAACCATAGAAATAATTTTCATTTAATTAAAGCTATGTAAATTTATGTAGATATTCCACGTTTTGGTGAGATAGGCCAATAAATCAGCAGTAGGATCCATTACTATGAAAGTCTGGTCATTAAGAAAGTTTTGTTCGAGACAGTGCAAGTAGTCGGTAGTTAAAGCACGAAAAAATTCTGGTAGTTTAGGGAGTGGTTTTCCATTCAATTGAAAAGTGTCCCAAAAAAGATAGAAAACGTTACGCAGACTTTTCTCTAAGCTGCAAGAATTCTACTTCAAAAATATTCATCAAGCTCAGCGGATTGTAGTTTTTTTTGAACATGAAGATCAAAAAGATTTCTAAACAAAAACATTTTTAATATCGACTTTTTGAAATTAAGGTCGTATTTAATTCAACAATTACCTTTGAATTTTGATTAAATCGATAGATGTAAATACATAAGTTCGAAACCTATCCCAAAGGATAAATTTAACCTTAAACACATATGAGGCAATGTTTTTGTTGTTGTTATAAGTAAAAGTATATCCGGTTCAATGAACACTTTTTGTTTACCATTAAAAGGCAAAAAAGAATTATGTGGAACCCCAAATACTGCAATTTTCATCTTTATTCACATAAAACCATTCTACATAGAGAAAGCACTATGATAATATCCAGCAACACACGAGGATATTCAGGATACTTTTTTTTGTTGATAGTCGCGGGTTCTTTATATGTTTTTTTTTTATACCTACCTACTACATATATATTTTTGTTCATGTCGGAAAGTATAGTAGCTAAGCTATACATTGCATATATATGTAGGTTAGGTATGTACGTAAATGTACAATGTTCTGTGATAAGGATCACCCTCTTCTTCTTCTGACAGAGCTGTGTCAGCTTGTGTTAGCCGGCAACAGGAGCAGAATACTTTCATACACATATGTATGTATTCTTATTCATTCTGTATATCTTACAGCAACAAGATTCGTCGTTTTCATTATTTTGTGGTGTGAGATGCAGTAGACTAAACTGCTTACCATATAATCAACTGGCTTTGGCTTGTTTTAGCTCTGGTATAGCTTAGTTTGCCTGTGTGTTATAGAATTAAACTCGGGTAATTTAAATTTCCAGGCTACATGTATAGGTATAGTTGTATGTTTTCCTTTTACTTTCTTACATGTATGAGAGTCAAAGATAAAATATTAGATAATTTGTGCTTATCTAAGCATTTTGTCTCAAAGGGATACAAAAGCAAGTAAATATGGTTAAATAAAATGAGGCTTTAAGAAAGACAAAACTTTTGATTGGGCTGGAGGCGAGCGAGCGATAGCTGAAGTTGATTAGTTCTTATTATTATCTACAACTCAAAGCAGTAGAGTTTGACATATGTTACAAGTAAAAGGGGATTTTTTTTTGTCAAGGTGGGAAAATAGTAGATCGTTAAGAAAACAAACTTACCTTGTTGCTTTCAAACACAACAAATATCTACACTAAATAAATTTCATTCCAAACACATATATGTAACTAGATACGCATGTAATATTATCATTTGGGATTTTTGAGCCACAACTATTTGCTCAATTTCTGTCTCAGTTTAAAACTAAATATATCCTTGTAGATACTTTTAATATATTTAATCGAAATATAAAATTTAACTTTAATCGTACCTATGCATTTTAAAACTTCAAGTGCATAATTCTCGAAACCATGTTTTTCAAAGCCACTGCCCGAATGTGTTTACAAATGCCAGCTCGAATCATGTTTTGATATTATATCTTCAAGCATAACTTGAAGTCATGAATCCTGTTTTAGTGGACTTTAAAAATTGTTTTTCATCCATACTTTATCGCGAATAAATAGGCACGTTTGGATGGCACGTACTTGTACTTATGGTTTAAGGCATAAAGTATACCTAGCTTTATATGTATATCAGAACCGTATTATGTTTAACGTGGACTCCTGTCAACTAAGCCTTAATTAAACGTGGGCCTACCCACATCGGAGTCAGATTAAGCGCTGACCATGAGCTCTGATATAGCCGAAGCCACATCAGTAGCAATTCTGTGACATGTTGCGGCATGAACACACACTTTGCTTTAGAGCAAGATCTATCAAGCACCTCCTGAATCCAAGCAAACTAGGTAAGCCCGGTAAGCTTGGAAACCATATGCCTCCGCATTTGGAGTAGGCACCTAATACTACCACTAGGGGGCCTACCTCATAGATAGAGAGAGATAGAGAGGTTGCACTACGCAACCCATCTCTACCTCCTGGACACTACGAGTATCTCCCATGGTGTCAGAGTATAGCTTCTGTTAAAGCTTTCGCAACCGTGAGGTCACTTCCAGATAAGTTCCGCAAAACTCAGGGCCTGTCAACCCTAGAATACACACATCCAGCAATCGATCGAAGCAGAAATCAACAACTAGGAGTGTGCACCCTTGATTTTTTCGCGATACAACGAAACTAGGAACGATAGTCCTAAGCAATATTTTTTAATCTTTTAACTATCCAAATTTAATTAACCAAAATTGCTGAAAACCAAAACATCATAGCAAAAGAGAACACTATCTCAGTTACTTTTCTTTATGTTTTGGCCGCGACTTGCCCTGATCACTCGCCCAAGATTTGTATAAATAGTGCCAGGGATCCATTACTCAGATTTTATTTGAGATAGGATATAGCACTAGATTTTTTCGGACACAGCTTTGGTTACAACTAGTATCCTTTGTCTTGTCTAGTTGGTTCAGCTACGGTAGAAGAATGTGCTCCGTCCTTCTTCTTTTGTAGCCTATCCACAGGCACCACGAGGAGGTCGACAAGACATGCGTGCAAATAGCCCCACGTTTCCAGTAGTATTTTCGTGCCAACAATAACAGGGCTCTTTCGAACCCTGGTTAGCTTTCAAAATACCTTCAACGCAAGTCTACTACACACACACCTGCAGTTTTAAATATCATATAAAAATGTTCTATACCAAATGTTAAGCAAATCCGTACAGGCGCATCAGTGAAAGTGTACGGCAGAACCCGATGCAGTTGATTCCTCGCCGTGCACAAGAACTCGGCTTTTCGCCGACTTCAACTTGTCGAATTTTCTTAGTCGGAACATAGGCCTACAGCCGTACAATATTCAACTGACCCTAGAACTCCAAGTTCATCATCATAGTCAACGCCGTTTGTTCCCTGAATATAGGCTTCGGTGCATTTGGAAGAGGGGTCCAATGTTGATTGTAAAATCATCTTTAACAACGAGGGACATTTTTGGATGAATGGCTGCGCTAAAGAGCGAAATTACCGTATATGGGACGGCATCAACCCACACGATGTTCACCAGGTGATACGTACATCTTCAAACATTTACCTTTTCGTATGGATTTTGTGCCGGATGAGGCGTCATTGGTCAGTACTTTTTCGAAAACAACGTTGATGAGGCGGCTACCGTGAGTGGCAAGCGCTAGAGAATGATAATAACAGAGTTCTCCCAATTTTTTTTTTTTGACGTGACGTGAATTAGCGATCAAGGACATGCGATTTGACTTTGCTAGAATTTTTCTTATGGAGTTTTGGAAAAGTCATTGAAAATTGGACCAGTCGGATTCGTGCCACCGCAATAAACCCAAGAGGGTATTTGAGCGATATCATATTTCATACATACTGGTATAGAACTTTCAAATAATTAAGGATTTTGTTAATACCTGTCAGTACTCTTTGGCAGGGATGTACTGCCTCTAGCGAGGTATTGACAAATTCTCTAAGAGTATCTCTTGTCATGAAAAGTACTGTTCGTTTAGCCGTTCGGAATCGCTAGATAATTGAGGGTACCATATAGGATACTACTAGATATGAACTTCATACTTGTATATGTATAAATTTCGTATGAATGAAAATTGATCTGATTCATACATAAATATATAAGAACACAATAATTGTTCATAAAGCCCAATTTAAATGATCTACCATTAAAAATATAAAATTTTTGACTAAAGCGAATATTTTTAACATGAACCTCGCACGAAATTTAATTAATATTAATTGAGAACAACTCGCAGAGTAATCATTACCTACCCAAACATAGATAAACCACCATAATTCAATTCATTAATTCAGCTCGAAAGTGTTTTATAAAATTTTAATGAACTCCATCACACTATAGACAAACCAAAGTAATTCACAATAATTCTGTGCGCATCTAACATAATTTAAAGCAATAAACAAATGCTTATAAAAAAAACCAAAAATATATACACACTCGTACATACATTGACAATCAGATGAAAAGCACTGAACTCTTTCCATTTGTATCTACATATATGGATGTAGATACATAATTATTTTCAAAAAATAGTGCAATTTACAAAACTCATTTGGAATTTATCGAAATATATCTGAAATCCATGTGCTTGGCGTTCTGCATTCATCAGCACCAAACTCTTTTCCACATTTTTTACTTCTATATGTATCCCCCCACTCTTCCATCTGTATACGGAGCGTTGGGGCCGGGCGGTAGTAGCGGTGGTAGCTGGCAGCGGCTGGTTATTTATATAAATGCTACCCGATGGGCATGATGGGGGAATGATACGTTATGCTGTGCTATGTGGGTACATTTTAAAATTACCCACTTACAGTAACAATACACTCAAGAGCCATAATTTTCCAATTAAGCGAAAATGAGCGATTTATTTGCCATGAAATCACTGAGAATCACCGATAAAAATCTCTTCAACTCTATGTGAGAGTATGTGAATGAATAAATGTATGTGAATGTGGTGTCTGCGATGGGCGCCCCCAAACCATGCCACCTCGACGTGGCCCCCCAAGCCCCAAACGAATATGAATTGGGTGTCCGTGTCCGTGTTGCATACTATTTGGCTTGTGCCGTTTTCTGCCCCTCGTTTTGTCTACGTGTTGGTTTGTTAGTAGGTACCTACATAGGTAGATATGGTGTGGCGGCTGAGTTGCCGCTGAATTATTTATGCTGGTGATCATTGGGCTCACAAATAATACCCACGGGGGCTAGCCGGTGTGGCTCTATACGGAGACTTGGCCAGGGAGTGTGCAGAGACAACACCTGGGAGCTTTTCATGAATTTTCCATTAAATTACCGGAGAAAAAAAAATTAACTGAAAACAGAAAAATAAAACTTTATGTATATCTGGAAACGAGCAACGAGGAAAGTGAGGCCGAATGAGTTCACTTCTCATTCTCATCTAAAAAATTGATTACGGAGGACCTGACAGAATTACAGAGGTGTCTAAAAAAAAAACATTGTGTCGTTACATAGACGAGCATATATTTTTTAATGAAGTAGGCATAGGTACCAATTTTTTAATGTTCATAGCTTAAAAAATCAAGGTTCAAAGCTTACTAGACAAAATTATATTTTTATATTTTTATATACAAAGCTTGTAGTACTCTCATGAAGACGAACGATTGGGGCGACATCTTAAGCATAGCGATAGTACTTGTTAGATTTGTCTCTACTAAATTTAATAATAAAATTTTCTCTTTTATACTACTTGTTTTGTATCTTATCCTACTCTCCACTGTAAAATCTAGCGCTAATTTCAGCGCCACCACCAGGCTAGAGTTCGCAATAGAAAATCACGCTCCATGATAATACTATAGGTTATATATACAAAAGTAAAATTAAATAAATTTGGTGAAATCAACATATGCATTGGGTTAAATTAAACAAGCAAATTGTTAAATATACATAGATATCAATACATAATAAATTTGTTAAATTAATTGAGTCTAATATATGATTGTAAAGAAAACAATCTTGGAATTTGCGTATTATGGGATGGCCCATTTTCTCGATTAATAACGAGTGATTTTTTAAGAGCTATGGGAAATTAAAAAAAAAACACATAAAATTCATAAAAATGCATAAAATTTTTATTTAAATCTATAGCCCCACAAAAAATAGTCTAGAGGCTTTCAATCGCACGATCTGGGCGGTCAATTGATCGGCCCCAAACGTGAAATAAACTGTTCACCGAACTCGCCTCTCAATTACTCCATTGTAACGCGAGCTGTGTGGAATGTGGCACCGTCTTGTTGAAACCACAGGTCATGCCAGTTAAGCTCTTCCATTTCGCGCAAAAAAAGTATATCATCGCACGGTAGCGCTCACCATTCACAGTAAAGTTACGACTCACATCATCTATGAAGAAATATGATCCAATGATTCCACCAGCCCCTAATCCGCACCAAACAGTGACTTTTTATGGATGCATTGGTAGCTCTTGTTTGATACAAAATATGAAACGTGCGTGAGCTGTCAAAACCAGAGTTTCCAATAAGAAAATAGCAAAAAAAATCACCCATTATATCTAAGTTTTCGGATTTAACTTACTTACTTACTTACTTACTTTTCCGGCTCCCGATCCATGGAGGGTCTCTGCCTGAGTTGCGATCCCTCGCGAGCTCCCTCCAGTCGTCAAGACCAAGCGCTCTTGCATCTGTTACCGCCTGGTCCCTGTAGCGGAGGTTTGGTCTTCCTCGTCATCTCGAACCTGGGAGCTGGGATTCGACGATTTTCTTGGCTGGAGCGTTGTTGTCCATTCGCTCGATGTGACTGAGACAGTTTAGTCGACGTGTTTTGGCTCTTTGGACTACATCCACATTTTGGTACAGCTCGTACAATTCACGATTGAATCTTCTTCTCCATTCGCCCTCTTCGCATATAGGACCAAATATCCGCCGAAGAATTTTTCTCTCGAAAGTGCAAAGTATCTATTCCCCTTTTTTACTTATGGTCCAGCACTCGGCGCCGTAGAGTAGAACTGGTAAAATTAGTGTTTTGTATAGCATGCACTTTGTCTTTCGTGAAAGGAGTTTTGAACCCATTTGTTTGGCCAAACCGAAGTAGCAGTGATTCGCTAGGGTAATTCTCCGTCGGATTTCCACTAAGGTGTCGTTCGTGGAATTGATGTTTGCTCCGACTTAGGTGAACTCCTTCACTACCTAGAAATAACTGCTACCGATAGTGACGTTTTGTCCTAGGTTATGGACAGCTGAGGCTTTGTTTGTTGATAGCATGTACTTTGTTTTGTCTTCATTCACTTCAAGACCAACGTGTTTCGCCTGTTCATCAATAGCTGTGAATGCTTCTAAAACAGCTCGCTTGGATCGGCCGATGATGTCGATGTCGTCTCTATAGCCAAGCAGCTAGGAAGACCTGTTGAAGATAGTGCCTTCCAGGTTAACTATCTGCTCCAGTACTAGGTGGAAGAAATCACATGATCTCCTTGTCTGAAGCCTGTACATGTCTGGAATAGCTCGGATGAGCTGTTACCCATTTACACGTTGCACCGCGTATTTTGTAACGTCATGCGGCATAGCTGGATCAGTTTTTCCGGGTTCCGATTTCCGACATCGCCAATAGAAGCTCTTGGCGACTTATGCTATTATATGCGGCTTTAAAGTCGATGAAAATATGGTGGGTCTCGACTTGAAATTCGTTAGTCTTCTCCAGGATTTGCGTCAATGTGAAGATTTGGTCTATCGTTGATCTGCCTGGCCTGAAGCCACACTGGTACGTACCGATCATAGTGTTTCAGAAAGGTTTTAGATGCTCACATATGTAGTACGGTGGATAGGATCTGCTAGGCAACATTAAGCAGGGAAATGCCTCTGTAGTTTTAGCTGGATATAGGATCGACTTCTTTGTATACTTTAGGCATATGGAGCTATTTGACCAGTCGTCGGCCATATACTTTCCTCCTCCCAAACTTGATTGATGAACTGATGCATGCGACTTATCAGGACATCTCCTCTATATTTGAAGAGTTCCGTGTCCCTACTTCGTTGACGTAATGATTGCTTTTTAAATGTTCTGTTAGATTTTTTTAAATTACCTAAATAAAGAAATTTATTTTTTGTAATTCAATTTTTTTAGACTTAGGAAAGAACTGCATATCTGATGCACTCCCATGCACTATTGCTCCCACTAGAGCATACAAGACGTTCATATTTGTAAATAACCAATGAAGGCCTATCTAATTATGCTAATTATTTTTTTTTATCAATCACATTGCTGTGAGCTCTTAGTCTATAACAATATATTCATGATTAAATAAACATGACACTATTTAAAATAACTCTACCTATAGTTGGTTTAAGACGATGCCATGTTATTTCAATATACAATTCTTCTAAATAAAAAACAAGTAAGCAAGATTTCGACATCACTGCAGTGTTAATGTTACCAAGTTTTTTGACATTTTTACATAGCTTTTTGTCAATTTAACAACATTTTCTTTTGATTTAAGATTTCCTATAGTTATTTTAACCAAAATCGTTTATAATTGTGAATTAAACCTAGGTTGAGTTAACTTCGTGGTTTGCACTTGTATCATAATTAATTAAGAGAAGAGAAAGACCCACATACTTTTATATTTCTACTCCTCTTAGAAACGAGATATAACCGTGTAATACGCAGAATCCGTGTGGTTTCCAATTCCAGCCTCTTTTTCCCTAAAATCATCCATTTTGTCTCCACAATTTGTGTCGTATTGGATGGTAAAATGGTCTTCATTCATAATTTAAAACCTGCTGATTTGCATGTTTTTTTTAAATGTAAGATTTTTTATTTTGAACACCACTGTGCAAACAAACTGCCCGGCGAAGCATAAATTTATGCAAACATCCATTGAGTGGTGTGAATTTATTTGTGTGTGCTTGCTTGGTCGGAATTTTTGGGGGCGCTCTCCAGACAAAAAGTGTGGTCACCATGTACTGCACAAAGTTGTTGTTGCATAGGAATACAGAATAGGTATGACCAGACCAACCCTTGCGCTTTTTAATACAGTTTCCCACATAAATTCACACTCCGCATCATGCAGATTCGAATTGTAGTAGGTGTTCAATGTTTCATTTTGTTTCATTGTGAGGGTGGAAATGCGGATATGGTGGGCGAATAATAATATAACCAACTCTACGCTCCAAACTCACACAAAGAAGTCTTCGAGAACCCCTGCAGAGGAATGATTAGGAGTGCAAAGGGGTTGCATTTTGGTAGGTATCAATATTGCAAAAGGGCTGTTTACAAATTTGCATGTTGAATTGGTCGACATGCAACTTGAATATTCGATTAAAATTTGTTTTCGTACAGACAGTTCTTTAGTTTTGTTAAAATTGTTTGTTATATTTTTTTTCTTGGTGTTGTTGTTTAAAACAGCATGTTGTTTGTGTGTGTTGAAAAAAACAAAAAAAACCCAACTTCATGTTGTGGATAGAGTATGTTGCTTGCATATCGTGCCATTTATATGCTACTTAAAGGTGACTAAACGAGAATTTCCTTTTTAAATTAATAATGCGGTGGCGGACAGTGGCAATGGCAACAACTGCTAGTTCAACACATTTTCTACTCTTAGGCTGAGTGCGGCAATTTCAATAATAGATTGTGTGGGATTGCGTTTATTAGCATTTTCTTTTGTTTGAATTTGTGTCTTGTTTGCTGTCGGTTGATTACAAGATGAGGTTCTTGAAGTTGGTTGAATCAAAATTTCACCAATTTCCGCAGCTTAATTGATACTTTTATATTTTGAGCATATACATACATATCAACTTACGGGTTGGAGAGTATATTGTCAAGTGTAGGTAGATAGTGTGTTCACAAGGTTCAAAAATTTGTTTGGTTCCTGTTTTGATAAACTTGCATTGAAAGCCCAGTTCTAAAGAAAGTACCTGCATAATTTATTCGGAACAAATATTCAATGAAAACACCTGAAAGAGTAGAAATAAAAACATAAACTTTTAATCGTTTATTTAAAGATTTTGTAGAAAAGGCCCTTTTACATATAACCACAAGTCAGGGCCAAAGAAGGTCATTTAAAATCCTTGGTATATTCTCTTAAAGTAAATCACATTTTTGCTTATATACATACTTATAATTGCATTACTTAAGCTTCATTTAATTTAAAATAATTAAAGCATGTTTTTTTATAAGACCTTCAATATAAGATAATTATAGAAAGTTAAATTAAGGAAACTACATCCGTCAAATTACCTATAAAATATATAACCTGACTTTATACCAAAATTCAACAAGAAGAGCTATAGCATTCAACAACATGTGAAAATACTTAAGGTATTAGTACGGTCTAGAACGCAAAAAACGCACGATTCTTGGGAATCGGAAACTTTATTAGGTAATAACATACATAATTATTTTTAAATAATGAATACATGAGTCAAGAGTACAAAAAAATTTTGTTTGTCTTAATTTTCGAATTTTGGCCGAATTATAGAGGGCACCAACATCGCACTATGGGACCAAATGGTGCAAACCATTTGAAAAATCCATAACTTTTTCGTTTCTCAATATTTTTTTTTTGAAATTTTGCACACTTTTACTTGTATAACCTAGAATTAAAAATATTAAAACTTTTTAAATAGAAATAAATTATTTTATTTTTTTAATAAAATAAAATAACAAATTTGTAGATTTCGTTTAATTTATCTGGGCAAAATTTGTTGGAGCAAGAATTATTGCAACAATTTGGATGAAATTTGTACAGTTTTTTTTCTTTTACCGGTGAACAAATTTGAAAGTAGTTTTTGTAGAATCCGCCCACTACCACGCCCATATTTTTCTGATTTTTGTTATTTTCTTATTTTTAGTGAACAGGAAGTCGAAAATTTGTACTTGAGGTTTTTTAAACTTAAGACTTCGGATGTATATTTTTTCTGCCCACTTTCCCGCCTAGTTCATTAAAAGCAGGCATTTTTTAAATTAAATTTTATATGTAGAAGTGAATTTATGAAAAGTTTTATTTATTTTTAGTAAGATCCGTGTACTGCCACCCCCCTTTTTGATATATGAAAGGAATTCAAAAGTACACCTTATTACTAGGTATATTAATTAATGTCTAAAAGTTCCTTAGCCTCGTCAAACAATTCTTTGGTATCATTTTTTGTTCTTGGTTTTCCCAGATTAGATATATGCGGATCAGATGTATATAATAAAGTGTGTAGACAGGGGCGAACGCAGGTAGGGGTTTTAGGGGTTAAACCCCCCCCCCCCCCCCGAAACAACCAAAAACTAAGAGTTCATTTTGTTAATGAAAAAAGAGACAAAGTGATATTTTCGTTTTAATATTAATATTAATGTTAGTTCAATTGATTATTAGAAGTTTTGTGTTTCCCTTTATCGGTTCTCTGCGTTTTTCTTACGACTTATAGGTACTATAAGGCAAGTTATGCATTCGTAAAATAAATCGAACTCAAGATTTTTATCAAAGTTGACATTACAATGATAGCGAAGAAAAAGTGGGTCTCGAAATTCTGTCTGTCTCTTCGACTACGGCCTAAGAGCATGGGCCGATTTTCGTTAAATTTTCCTTTTTTTAAAACCAAAAATAACGGTACGAATCATCTTTTGGAAGCCCTCTTGGAACCATTTTATTTTGTTTGTTTTTGATTTTCTCGAAAACAGTAAAACCGATTTTAATCATTATGAAGCTCCTCCAAATTTCAAATATTGAGCGTTTTTCTTTTTTAGTTCAGAGTAGTACCTGAACTGTCAAACAAAATATCGTGTTTCTTTTTTAGCTCAGAGTGTATAACAGTTCAAAGATTGTGTTTCTTTTTTCGTTGAGAGCGTGTTCAGAGATTGTTCAGAGCGCACTCTATGAGCTCGGTATAAAATAGCTGAGTAGACAGAGTTAAATGCTGAAATCATTCTGACAGATAGAAAAAAAACTCAAAAACTCGCGAGTGTTTATAAAATAATTCAGAGCTCTTAGAACACACTCGATTCGGAGAAAGTTCAGAGCATGTTTGACATGCTCATGCTCTGTTCAGTGCTCTACTCTGAATGAAAAAAGAAAAACGCCAATTATTTTTTTTGGAAACTCAATATTCCGAAAACCCCTGCTCGATTTTTTAAACTTGAATAAATAAAAGTTTCTTAATATCAAGATCTGAGGGAAAAAAATTGTTTTAACTAAAAATTAAGGTACCCACCATGCAAGTGTTATAAAATCTTTTTCGAAAATCGTAGTTTTCTCAAAAATGGCTCCGAAAATTTTGATAAATTTTAATTTTAATTTAATAAAAAAAAATTAAATTAAGACATTATTGAGTGTATCTACCATAAAACCAGTTTTTCGAATTTTGAATTTGTCATTATAGGCAGAACGGATTTTAATGAAATTTTGTGTAGAGAAGCTTCTAGTTAAAATTGGCGTACCAAATTTTTTTTTTAAATACATATGTTTTAAAAATCTTTTCCAAAACATATTATGTGTTTAGCTCTAACTACTAAACTACTATTTATAAAATAATAACTTACGGAGTTGTTTTAGTCATTTAAAAAATGAATTTTTTGCTTATGAACATTTTTTCTCTAGAAATATTAATTTTTGTACTTTTTACATAAAAGCAAGTTCGTGCGACCCAGTGGTGCATTTTATGTTGTGTCTTCGTATTTTAACGAAACTGTCCTATTTTGAATTGATCATTAACAAATAGACACACGAAGCCAGCAGCAATTGCGTTTTTGATGATTGACATTATGTGTTTAAGTATATGGGCAGTAACGGAGCAAGTTTGAGTTTTTGATGGCTCCAAGGTCGGAGTGTGTTGTATTGCAGCAAAAAAAAACTAACTCATTTCGTTTGTTCGAAAGTTACAGTTACTGATGAGTAGCACATAGCACCTTCTGGAAGCGTTGTGGTTATAATTCTGTAGTATAGTAGTTAACGTACATAGGTACCAGTTGAGTGTCCTTATGTTTTCGGATAACTCTATTTCGTATGATCGCAAAAGTACAACAAGATATGATTTCACGTATTAATAAACTCCGGAAATAATTTATTTATGAAAATCTCATATTTTTTTGAAAACCCCCCCCGACATTTTTTTCTGCGTTCGCCCCTGTGTGTAGAACATCTTCGCTCGTAGCTGATCTTGAACATTTCCTTGCAAATAAATTCTCTAATTTTGATTTTTTTTTTTAATTTAATCAGAATCCTTCAAACGCTTTATTGAAAATAAAAGCCTAATAATCAACTCATTACATTATCTATGAATTTTGCCTCGTGATTGATTAATGTTACAAAAACAATTTGGATGTTCCATGCCAACTATATCACCTTTTAGACTCTTTTCGCATGCTTTTGTTGTTGCTTTTGGTATTGTTTACGATTCAGTTTCCATATTGTATGCAGTTCTCTTTTAAGTGAACTGTTAACTTTTTGTCTTCTTCTGTTTTGTATTATTTATACCTATAACCTATGTACATACATTTGTATTATATGCAACATACCCCACACACCCCTCCCACCCTCAAATGCTTGGCATTTATTTTTATTTAATTAGGTTTTTTAATATAAATATGAGTAAGGAAGTTTAAAATTGTAAAACAAAAAATATTTTATTCTAAAAATAAAATTTTGAAGTTTAGTAATATTGGAAATAACTGATAAAAACTTATAAATTTTGTGAAAACATAGTCACTTATATGATGTTTATGAAAATGTGTTGCACATGTTTTAACAGTTATATTTTTTAACTTTTGACAAAAAATTACATTTTTTTTCCTTTTTTTTTAAATTTTGAGCTGAAAGTAATAAAATAATGGTCTAAAACTTTTTGGAATACACATTTATGTGCATCAATAAAAGTACCACGTTTTTGCCAAATTTTAATTTTTTTTCATCACTTAACAATAAAGTTATAAGAATACGAATTTTTATTCTAAAAACTTAATTTTCTTTCTCATCATACGTTTTTTCTTCTTAAACAAAAATGCGTGAAAATGCGAAAGTTTTTATTTTTTCTTCCAAATTTAGAATATTTTTAGAATACTAAACAACCATTAACTAAACGGAGGCAGCCGGAGCTAACAGAGAAAACTTTAGTTGAAAACAAAAAAATGAAAAAAATACTGCACCTTACTCATTTTTTTTATTAATTTACTGGTGAACTTAACTAAAAAAAATATAACTGTTTTGTAAAGAAGAGGGCTTGGGCTTTTCAAAAAGGTATAATACTTATACATTCTGTCTAGAAAAATACGAAATAATTGACTTCAAACTCTCACTTCTAATAATTCTAAAAATTAAAAATATCGAAATGTCATTTTTAACAGTAAGTTTAGGTACCTAGAACAAAAGTAAGATACAAAAAATTTACTGTGTTTGGAAGAACCCTATTTCTTGTATATAATCCCATCATTACATTTTTCAAATTATGAAATTCACCAAAACCATTTTTGAGATGGATTTCATCATTTGGTCCCATAGTGCGTCGACTCATCAAAAAATACATTGTCCCATTGCGGACAGTTAATCTTAGGATTGGCTGGACTGAAGCAAAAAAACAAAGTGGGTTATTTAAGGGAAAGTTTCTTAAGAGACAATTTACCACAATTTGTTTAAAAAGTAAAAAAAAAGATGTCAAGCTTTAGAAAAATTTTTTTTTTTTTGGATTGGTCAAATTGTCTTAGAAAACATAAAAACAATCAAGTTGCAATAAGTTTTTTTTAAAATTGATTCAGTAGATCCGGAGATTAACAGTCCGCAATGGGGCAATGTGTTTTTTGATGAGTCGACGTTGGCGCCCTCTATAATTCGGTCAAAATTCGAAAATTAAGACAGAAAAAAAAATGTTTGCCTACTCTTGACGCATGTATTCATTATTTAAAAGAAATTATGTTATTACCTAATAAAGTTTCCAAGAAAAAAATTCCCAAAAATCGTGCGTTTTTTTGGCGTAAGACCGTACCTTTAATCGTCTTAAGAAAGTGGGTTTTATGTTTGAGGAACATTTACGG
This sequence comes from Philhelius festivus, assembly GCA_963931855.1. Taxonomy (NCBI): domain Eukaryota; kingdom Metazoa; phylum Arthropoda; class Insecta; order Diptera; family Syrphidae; genus Philhelius; species Philhelius festivus. The sequence continues at coordinate 140,926,269 of OZ007555.1, read as the reverse complement.
TCGCCATAATCTTCCTTCCGAAAGAACTATTCGCAACGTGGTGAATAAATGTTAGGCAACCGGTTCATTGAACAATCCGCCAAAATATGTCTAAGGGAGTATGAAGGAGAATACGAGCATTGTTTTCGATGCCCACAACTTGACAAATTTTGCATTAAAAATTAATGCACCAAATTGCAATGCATCCTGGGGAAAGCCACTTTTTGGTGTTAATTTTGGGCTGGTCACTTCATCGGTCTATATTTATTTGAGAACGACTTTAGCTAGGCTATCACCGTCAAATTGCTATCAGTCAATGATAACCAATTTCTTTTGGTCTGAATTACACTATATAGACATCGAAAACATGTGGTTTAAACAGGCCGGACCTGCACAGTAGACATTTTGCACAAGTGTTTTCCGAACATGGTTTCTCACGAGGAGGCGATATGAACTGGTCACAGCGATTTGATGCCATTAGACTTCTTCTTGTAGGGTTTTTTTTTAAGTCACAGGTCTATGCCAATAAAACACAAACCACCACTACCCTGAAAGCCAATATAATCAGCCATGTTTCGGATGCGCGCCACCCACAAAGAAGCGGCCTAAATTTGAATGATATTATATTTTATACATAATGGCATATATGGACATTTTTATTAACTAACAAATTTTAATGATACCATAGCTACTCATAGTATGTTCTATTTTAACTTAAATATGGAAAACGTTACGTGGACACCACTTTATTATTCGTTAGTTTTTATATTTGGAGTTTGGTTATTCGTGAAGGTATTCAGAATTAGTCTTTATTCAAGTGATCTCTTCTTTTTTTTTTAACTTAAAATATAATTGTTGACACTGTCTTATGGAAGGAGTCGTAAAGAAGCAACGAGAGGAGGTACGCAGCCTCAGAGCTGAAGGGGATTGATGAGTCTCGAAATCAATAAATGCTCGCTGAACGCAGTCTCTTCCAAAAAGCAAAGGTATCCATGCAAAGTTCATGCAAATAGACGTAATTTATTCAAGCTAGCGATAGGGAAAATCAGCTAAATTTTGGTTACAAGGCTTAGGTTGAGAACAACAGGGCCCCCGTTTTGATGGCTTACCAGCGGAGGCAACGAAATATGAATAAATGTGTTTATATTGGTTGCACGCGCGATCAACTTTGAATGCACTATCTACAAACAAACAGACGAAACTTTGTCTTGAAGGAACTATCGAGCTGAACTTCACATTTGAAATTCTTTCCACCGTAACATTAAGCAAATATTTACACTGAAGTAGATATTGGCAAAGAGGAACGAGTTTTAACTTTTAAGTCGAAACTTATTATCTACAAATAATCAAAATAATAATGGCCGAACTCGAAATCCCCCCGGACAAAGTGATCAATAAAAAATACAAAGTGCAATCTAGATGCTCTGAACAAGTTCGAAATATGTCAATTAATCTGGCTTGGCCACATTGAACTAATGGACAACAGCGATTCATTAAAGGAAGTTTTTAAAACAGAGCCGAAAAAAAGACTCAGCATCCGGGTTGACGACTAGCCATTGCGGATGCCCAGAGTATACTTGGTCTGCGAGACTGTACTCAGAACTCTCGAGATCATATAGCATAGATACTTTTCATGGATTTGAATATAGATAATTTGAAACTGGAAAGACATTTTGTAAATATGAATCATTCCAAACATTTTTGAATGAAATAACATGGACAAACAAAATCACGTGCAAACTGATCCAGTTGTGATGGAATGTAGATATTATCAGAACAAGTTCCCTTTCATGAGAGTTCTTCAATCTTGTTCTGAAGTAGATATTGTGCAGTGCTTGCGTTAATAAGTTTCTCTAACAGTTCTGTTCAATAACTAACAAATGAGAAATATATCGACACAATGGGCCGCTTCTAATGAACTGTTAATAGAGTCCTTGATGAAGATTGAAAAAATCGGCGAAAATGTTTTGTTCTATTGATATATGTAAGCGAATAAATAGCCCAGCTCATGCAATCAGCAATACCAACACAAAGAAATATCTATCCACCGGCAAAATATCACTATTCTTAGCTAGCAGCAACGTCGAAGTAGTTAAATTACTCGTCCACCTTGAAGTCGATATCTGCAAACATACCTAAAACTAAAATGGAGATTCCATGAATAGTTATCTTAGGAATACGCTTCCGGTTCTCCACACGAATTTAGACCAAGTGCTCACTGCACTTAATACCAACACTATTTCACGGGGCTGAGTATAAATAGAACTATATGACTTGTTCCATTATATGGATGTAGTTTAAAATTGTCAAAACATGTCGATTATACTGGCTCGGCTACATTGAGCTAATGGACAACAGTAATTCAGTGAACAGAGTTTTCGAAGTCTCCGGTTTAAAGAGACCCAGTTATTGCGGATGCCCAGAGTGCTTAGTCTGGGAGACTGTAATCAGAATTCCTGGGATTGTTTTAGTATAGATCACGCCATGGGAGAGACCTTTCATGGATTTGGGCTTAAAGATTTGAAAACTGAATAAGGGGGTCATTTCAAACATTTTTGAATGAGATAACAACGACTTGCGTTTGCTGCCATCAAGTCTTAAAAACTGATTCATTTTGTTTTTGTTTTATTTTGTCTCCGAGTTGTGTGATTAAATGAAAATAAAAATAAACAAATAAAACACAAAATACAAAATTATAATTCTATTTTTACTTCCGATATAGGTACTATAGGGCAAGTTCTGCATTTGGAAAAAAAATCGAACTCGAGATTTTGATCAAAGTTGACATTACGATGATAGCGAAGACGAAAAAAGTGGGTCCGACAATTCCGTCTGTCTGTCTGTACCTCGAACTACAGCCTAAACTACCGGAGGTATTTTCTTCAAACTCGGTAGTTAAGGGTCTTCGGTGATTCCCTAGAGGAGAAATTGAATTTTTTTTTTTAGCTCCAAAACCAAGGGTACCCCCCGTACACCCGTAATACAAAATCTTATTTATCTCGAAAACGGCTCTAACGATTTTGATAAAAAAAATTAGGTGTGAGATTATGGACATGGACTACATTTTGGTGAAAAAAACATTTGGGGGGAAATGTTATTAGGGGTACCTGTCATAGAACGGTTTTTTTGATTTTCGAATTTCTCACCAACGGCTCTAACGATTTTAACCAAAATTTTTATGCAGGAGCTGCTTTGCATTTAAAAAAATATAAACTAAAAATTTTTTCAAAAAAATAGTTTTTGGATTTTTAAAAAAATCATACATATTTTTTTTTGAAAATTCAATATCTTGAAAACCGATACACGATTAAATTTTTAAATTACGTTTTAAAATGTATTTTATTAAATACTAACAATTTGCATATCAATTTTTTTTATAAAATTTTAAGGAAAATTTAGTACACAAAAAACATGTTTCAGTGTGTCTGTATGTCTGTACCTCTCACTACAGCCTAAACCACTGGACCTATTTCTTTCAATCTCGGTAGTTAAGGGTCTTCGGTGATTCCCTAGAGGAGAAATTAAAATTTTTTTTTTAGCTCCAAAACTAAGGGTACCCCCCATACACCCGTAATGCAAAATCTTATTTATCTCGAAAACGGCTCCAACGATTTTGATAAAAAAAATTAGGTGTGATATTATGGACATGGACTACATTTTGGTCAACAAAAATTTTGGGGCAAAATGTTATTAGGGGTACCTGCCATAGACCCGTTTTTTTTATTTTCGACTTTCTCATTAACGGCTCTAAGGATTTCAACCCAAAATTTTCAGTAGGAGTCCCCTTAAGTTTAAAATAATATTGTATATAAAAATATTCGAAAAAATATTTGTTGGGTTTTTTTGAAAAATTTTTTTTTTTTTAAATCAATAGCTTCAAAACCTATGAACGATTATTTTTTGAAATTATATCCTAAAATCAATATTATTTAATACTTGAAATTCGCATCCCACATTTCTTTCTTGAAAAATTTTAGAGAAATTTCTTATATAAAAAATTTATTTAATAATAAAACGTTTTTTTTAAGTTTATTTGCATAAATTCATACTTTTCCGGAAACCAGACGGCAATTTTATGCATTTGAACATTATTATCTCATTAAATCTTTGTTTTATATTTATAAAATGTATCTTAAATTCCAAAGTACTTTTACATAAGAGCAAGTTCGTGCGATCCAGTCGTGCATTTTATTTATTTATAATTTAAAAAACCAAAAATTTTCACAACTTTCTTAAATATTTTTAATTGGTAGAGCAACGCGTTTCGGAGTGTACCTCCATTTTTAACTTAAATTGAGTAAATTGCCCGATGATGGAGGTAGGTACACTCCGAAACGCGTCGCTACACCAATTGAAAATACATAAAAAAGTTGTGAAAATTTTTGGTTTTTTAAATTATAAATAAAAAATAGATTTATTTATGGACCTTGTGCCAACTCGTTCATCAGTCTGCTTCTAGAATTAATTGTATCTAATTATGTTAATTTTTAATTCAAAAACTTTTTGCCGTCAAGCGCATCAGAGGTCGGTACCATACACATTACCTCTACCAAGGCCACATCATCAGCTTTGTCCCAATGCATCTTTTTATTGTTAAGTCAATCGTACTGGTCGACTACAATCTTTGTATATTAATTATATAACCTATAGTACTATCATGGAGCGTGATTTTGTGGTAATAACGCTATCCAGGTGGTGGCCCTGATATTATCGCACGATTTTACAGTGAAGAGCAGGATGAGATACAAAACTATACTCTGTCCAATAAAAATATGCAGTGTGAGCAAGATAAGACGTTTGCCTTGCATTCTGGCTACAGTGAATTGCATAAATCTGTCCTTCATTAAAGCTTTCACAGGGTTATCGTAGTGTTGATTTTAAATGGACCCTTTTTTTAAAGCTCTTAAATCAAAAGCACCTCAACAGAAACCCAAGAAAAAAAAAACTGAACAAGTTACGAAATGAACAAGGGTAACTCTGAACGCACATCAATATTTAATGGGGGTTGAAATTGAATAGCACTAACAGCCATAGACCACAGCAATTCAGTGCACACTCAGATGCGCAGTCAACAGGACGTCGCACAGTGGTGCAGTGGGAGATCGAAAAAAACTCAATTTAAACTAAACTACTGAACCAATTTTCATGAAATGTAGCCAATAGCAAGACAAATCTACACCAATGACCACTCATTGCCACGCCCACTCAAAAAAATGACATTTAAAAAAACTGAAAACCACTTTTTGTTTTTTTTTTTGGATATTTAACTTAGATCACGGAGAAACACCAAATTTTACCTAAAACTCAATGATTGTGCGCCATAAAATGTTTCAATTTTTTTTTTAAATATATACATAAATTCAATTTGAAATTTTATATATACATAAAAAAACAGTTAAACAAAAAAAATCAATTCAAATAAACAAAAAAAAAATTAAATTGTAGCTACCAAACCCAAACTTTCCCAACAATTAGCGGGACATTCTATCATATCATTCTATCTCTGTTGGAGACAAGTGGAATTATAGAAAAGAGAGGCTTTAAATAACCGGTTTTACTATATTCCGAAAGTTGTTAATACTGTCAAAAAAGTGGGTTAATGAAAAAAACATTTATTTCAATAGGTAAATGTGTAATGCAGGTTTCAAATAAAAAGTCCTGATGCCAACAGCGACATATAAAGAGAAAATAATATGTAGTTCCTTTGATCTATCTGATCTTTCTAAATGTATTTTGGTAATGTGAAATCCATTTTGCCCAAACACCCCAAAATGTTTGAGTAAATTGCGAAAAACTTTAAAATTGTGCGTTTTTTAATGTTTTTTTGCAATTTAATCAACAATTTTGGGTTGTTTCGCAAAACGGACTTCACGCTCAGATTCAGCATACCAAAATACATTTAGAAAAAATTGTCTGGCGAAAAGAGCTGCTCATTTTTTTGTTTGCCTTATTTTTTTTTTGCTTTTGACTTTTTCAGGTTGAAATTGCTTTAAAAACCAAATACGGACGTCTTCGGGTGAGATTTTTTTTGAACCACCATATTGTTTGTCTATTTATTTTAAGCCTACTCGTATTTACAAAAACAATGGTTCCAAACCTTGAAATATTAGAGTAAATGGATCATTTTAAAACTTCACGTATTTTTATCAGTTTTCACTATTTTTCAACTTTAAACGTAAATCTCCAGGCCCACAAATTTTTTCTTGAAAATCTGTTTTCATTTCCTGATTCTTCAACTAATTTACTGTTAGAAACACGTCCAATATAAAAATAAATCCTACTTCCGATTTGGGCGACATCTTAAGTATAGGGACAGTACTTGCTAGATTTTTCTCTGTTCCCCACTGTGCGTCGGGCCTGCGTCAGATGCAATCGAAAATTTATGGGCGCACAAACACTTTTTTATGGAGGAGTTCTTTCAATTTAATATGATGCAAAAATATAGAACGCTACTGATTTTGAAAAAGATCTCCCATAAGACCTGTACTGCATATTTTTGTTGGATGAAGTATAGTAGTAAAAAAGATCAAATTTAGCAGAGAAAAATCTAGCAAGTACTGTCCCTATACTTAAGATGTCGCCCCAATCGTTTGTTTTCATCGGAGCACTTTAAGTTTTATATACAAAGCTACAATTTCTTCTAGCCTACACAAGCTTCTTGAATTTCGAATTTTTCGTATAAATGATATTACCTAATTGAAGTTACCCTATAATTTATTCTCGCATGTCAAAATGTCAATTTTATCAAAATAATCCCCACCATGAATATCCATCCAATTATCTGCTTAAGAAAATCCATCTCCTCCAATCTTTGTTCCAACAAATCATTTGAAATCTTAGAAAATCAACTCGAAAAATAAATTTTCCTATGAAGCCTGCCAGCAAGCAAAGGTATCGAGCAGATGAAAATAGCAACAAATTAAAAAGTGTAAAATGAAAAAAAAGGAAAAATATCATTAAATCGTCCCCAAGAGAATTCTGTGAGACTTCATAATTCACTTGGAAAATTTAATTCAATTAAAAATAAATCTACATCAGAAGCGAGAAAGAGAGAGATTTTGATGCTGCAACATGCAATATTTAATGTAACCCAGCAACACGCTGCACATTACATTTTGTTGTCCCCAAACTGTTATATTACATGTAGAGGTAGAGTATAATATAGACGCAGATGCATGGTCTCTTTTTACTAAATAATACAAAAAGGAACAACTTTTCTCTTCTAGTTTCTTAATAATTTTCTATAGAAGCTTCCTGTTCGAGTAGGGTATTGGGAGTAGACGAAAAAAATTAAACACAAAACCCCGCCCTCTGTGGTGCCCCAACTTACTCTGTTTGGCAACGGACTGTGTTCGCTGATGTCAAAAAATTATTTTAATTAAAAACTTTGGGGCCATATCATCATGGCCGCCACAACTGCTGCCACGATGTTATTTATGTTCACGACGATATACAAGTGTATTTGGCTTGATTTATTGCCATGTAGTTGGTGATATATGCGTGTGATTTTTGTTTTATTTTATTTTGTGTATTATTTTTATTTCTTTTGATTTCTTTATTTTGTTCTTCATGTTTTTTGCTTAGGTTTTTTTTTTTTTTTTTTTTTTTTAATTTGAATACAAAAGATTTAAAATTAGTTTCAAAGATCTTGTTCTTGCTTTAGCATTTTTTTTTTAAATTCTTTGTGAAATAAAGTTCGAAGTTCAAGTTGATAATATTTTCTGAAAAAAAAAAAAAAAACATAAAGATATTTCTTGATTTAGTCATTCCTATGTATCTACAAGATACCATAATAAACTCCTTCGTGGTTACCCCTTCAATTTGGTGTGCATTTGGCTGGCAGCAAGGCGAACGAAGTAAATTATCGATTAAACTATTAATCATTGTCTTAAGGGCACATTCTGGCATATCACAGTCACTGCACACAGAATATTCAGCAAAACGAGATTCGACGATAAAGTGGAGAAAGAGTAGAACTCACGGAGGAAAAGGTGATTGAACTTGATGAATGCAATGGAGTATTGAAGTCGGGATATCTATAAATATATCCTTATTTATATTTTCACTATTTGAGAGAAGTGAAATATAACGATTGAAGTAGACTACAAAATGAAGCTTTAAAAATAGAAATAAAAGTGTGTTTTCTAAAATTTAAAAACAATTCGGAATAGATAGTTATGCAAGGATGAAAAAGTCAGCTTCCACTTTAAGAATCAATTCAATTCAATTTTGTTTTATTGAACGTACTATTTGCAATTTGGCTTACAATCAATAAGATATTACATACATATGTATGAAAATTTACATTCGTTGGCGCATAGGGGGCCTAACTATATACAGTGACTTAAGTTTAATTATTTTTATATAAAATTTACATGACGGAAAAAATGAAATTTAAAAGGTCGGTTGACTGTATTGTCCTCAGGGTGTTCATTACCGGTTGTCAGTGCTGATTTTTGTGGGTTGTGGGCAGGGATGGCGTTTTAGCCGCGGTGGTAGGCTGACCCTATGTCAACGTAGAACGAGACTACTTCCTCGTTGTCCATGATTATGTTGTAATCCAGAGTTTCCATCACACTGAGGTACCTCCATCCTTCTCATAAGCTGATTCGGGTGGTCGATGATGTTCCCCATTAGTTTCTTCGTTGAATGAACTAGGTATTTTTCCAGTGGAATTAAATTCGCTTCTGTGTAGAGATGCTCGTTCCTGTAGTGTTTCTGTCGTTGACGGTCGAAGTATAGAGTCCAGTGCAGATCCTCAGTATCTTCCTTTCGAATAGTTGAAGTTCCTTTATAGCTGTCTTCCAGACGGAAAACCAGACTGGGAAGGAACAGATGATTACAGTTCGCAGGAGCTGCTTGTAGATTAATACGAGTATCTTTGTCGGTTGGCTAAGACCTGATCTTCTTTTCAGCAATGGGCTCAAACGGCTGAAGGCCCAGCTGGCCTTTTCCAGACCATTTCTTGACTGCAGGTTAAACCTTAGTAACTCGTTGAAGTGCAATCCCAGGTACTTGAGATTTGGCTTTGCCGCTATGGTGGATCCGTCACTGAGTCTCAGGACCAGATTTCTGCAAATTGTTTCGGTGGGAATGCCTCTACCAGTTGAAGGTCTCCTGAAACAGACATGTTCCGATTTTGAAGTGTTGATTCGGATGCCCCATTTCTGGTAGAATTGGAAGAAATGTAGGTTTCTACTTTTTAGATAGCGATTAGTGGTGACATTGATGTGGCGTAGGTTAGCGAGTCATCCAGTATACAGAGGGTTCTCCCATCCAATTGGAGAAGGTTGATCTGAAGTCATCAAGTTATAGAGGAAGGGGACTAGTTGTGAGCCTTAGGCGTCTCCAACTCTGATGAAGTTTGTGGATTAGGCCGTTTATCCACACGCTATCGAATGCTTTCTCAACATCCAGAAAGCATCCGACAGTGACACGATTTCTGTTGAGGGCTGTGGTGATATCGTGTTGGAATTTTACCAGTGGATGCAAGGTTGAGTGTTTTTCTCGAAAGTCGAATTGCATGTCAGGGATGATTGAATTTTCACAGCAGAATTTCTTCAGTCCTTGTAGGATTAATTCTTCCAGTAATTTGCTGATGTTAATAAGAAGTGATATTGGCCTGTAGTTGGAAACTATGTTGGAAGCACCTTTCTTCGGAATTGGCACAATCTTCGCTGTTTTCCACTTCTGCGGGAAGTAACAGTTGTTGATGCAGTTGTTTAAAATGATTATGAGGAAAATCATTACCGAATGTGGCAGCCTTTTCAAGATGTAGTAGGAGACATCATCTGGTCCAGCAGACTTTTTTGGTTTAGAATTGCCGATGATTTCTACAACCTCCTCTAGATTGCATAAATGTGGACTATTAGTGGGATCATTTGCTGGATTGATGATATTAAAATTTATTTTATCTGGATTTGGTTGCAGTGTTTGTTGAACTGTTGCCTCAACTTCTTGTAAGAAATTTGGGTCAGTAGGTTATGATGGTTTCCGGTATTTGTGGTATTTTCCGGAATGCTGGCAAGCGAAATAAATTGTACTGCTGGAATACAAGATAAACAACACGGGGTCGATTATCCCTACTGCTAAGCAAGTCGGTTCGTTTACGGAATGAGTTTAATACCTATTATGAGTTAGGATTCATTGTATTCCCATTTTTAGTTACAACTCTTGTAAATTCTCTTTCAGTTTTGCATAAAACATTTTCCTTTTTGTGCGTTTAACATTGACACTGCGATTCTTTTTAAAGAGATTCCACTCGGTGTCAAAGCAATTGAAATGTCAAATTAAAATTTTTAAATATTCGATTTGAAGGCTTGTCGAGTTTATGTAAGATTTTTTGCTGAACACTCCTCTTATAGTTTAGTGTGAAAAGCTACAGAAAAAAGTGTCCATAACTAGTATTTTACGGGTGTCGGTTACTAAAAATAAGGTGTAGCTATTACTATTTTGTTTTATTTATTTTTGGAATTTCGAACATATTTATTTCTTTAATATTGTAACAGAAATTATTAACAGTTATAATAATATAGATATACAAATCATTAAAATCGATTCAGCGAAAGAAAAGTTATGAATTTTCAAACTCAAAATTTTCAAACTCAAATAAAAATTGCAAATTATAGCCTGGTTTTTCGAATAATGTAGCTAAGTTTTTCGATTAAACTAACTGTCATAGTTGTTTAGTTGTTTATTTTGAACAATTTTATTAAAACGGGCTAACTGTGTTTCTTTTAGCAACATACACTAAGTAGCTTACACCCGAGAAGTTATTTTTAACACATTTTTTCAACCCACCGAATAAATACTAGGTTATAATATTTTTATCTGCGTGTATTTCTACTATCTTTTAAGGGAAAACTAAAAGATTAATGATTTAGTGCATAAAATTTGTCAAATTTATTTCCTCATCCACTTAAGGGTGTCTAATTTCTATATCTTCATACACGTATACATCTGAGGAAGGCCCGAGAAATATAATGTGCCACCCTTCTCCGCAACAATCACACTCCTCCATGTCAAAGCAACAATTCAAATGCCATAATAAATAAAATATATCTACCCCCCTACATATACAAATATGAAGTCAAGCCATTGAAATAATTGTAGACTTCAGGGTGAAGTTCATTTTTCATTCTCAGAAAATGTATAGTACTGAACAAATTTTTGAAGCGATATGATTACGTATATGCCGTCGGACATGGCAGTTATTTAATTTATAAACTATTCGCATACACTATATGCTCTGTATAATTTATAAACAAGAACACATGCGATCGATTCACATATAATAATACCAGAGAAAAAGAGACAAAAAACCAAAAAGCGAACCCTTATAGTTGAAAGCAAAAGCAATATGGCTCTGCGGCAGAGTAATTAATCATTTTCTAGAGACGGTGTTAAATTTGAACTCACACAAACACACATCGACCCAGAGAAATACACAGAGGAGAGAAAAAAAATCCAACATGTCTACCAGAGGGTTTGCCAACACATGTGATTCATTTTTTTTTGTTATACAAAATAAAAGGATCCCCTCTGCCGCCATGAATGTCGTCGTGTGTGCAGAGACGAAACTATACCTATACTCTCGTCTAGTGTGTGTTTCCACAAAACACAAAATTCTATCTGCCCTCCTCTATGTTACATCGTTTCCTGTACCCGAATTAGAATCACAACGAAGTGTCGAGTGAATTTACCTACTTACCAGCAAACAATGAATCTCAGAGTAGAGAGTAGGCAGTTTTCGATATGAACGGTGGAAAGGACACTTTCGTTTCCTCATATTCATGCACACACACCTACATACATCCTACCCATAAAACATTCAACCCCATCTTCGCAATGGAAGCTTAAATTAGATTCAACTCCTTCTGCCATGATTTGAGGAAGCCGCATATGTTAGTTGAAGACAGGGCTGGATTTGCCATACCTTCCTACTTGGAATAAGTAATACAAAATTTCTTAAACGTCAAAATTAAACCAATTTTATTACATTCATTTTGGAACTTTTCTTGGGTATCTACTCGAACATATATGTATGCATGAATATTCCTTAAAAAATCTTTTAAATTAAAGCATAAGGAACTGAAAAAATTTCCGCCCACTATCTTTTTGGGCATTATGTAAATCAGGTTATATCTAAAAAAAAAACTTTCCGAATTTCTAGCAAACATATTTCAAGCTTAACATATTTTCACTTGTTTTCTTTGACTATTAGCTTAGAAAACATGAGGATTAAAAGCAATCAAAATTAATTCATAAAATTTTATGATTTATATCAACAGAATATCTCGCTCTAGATCAATCCCAAAGTGCCCCAAAATCTCGTTTTTTGGCGTTAAGTACATATTCGGCTTCAAAGAAGTGGAGTTTGTTTGTCAAACTTAAATATTTTCTGCTTTTAATGTAATGCAAACTTTTTTCTGGAACAACATGTAAATTAAACTTGAAATAAAGATTTTATTAGTAACATAAACCCTAACCCCCCACCTCTCAGAAAGCGAATTTTAAGGATGAAATTTTGCCAAAATACCTACTCATTTTAATGTTTTATGATTGCATTTTTCTTTGAGGTTTTGGCAATAATTTTACTATTAAACTCCGTCTATAATAGGAATCGATTTTGTGTAGGGTGAAAAGGGGGAAGCACTGGGTTCAGAAATCCTCTAAGTTCTTATAAATATACTTAAGGTTTTGAGGAAGAATAAAAGCATTATTCATCCACCTTGTTATAAATTGTATGTACAGATTGCTTCGCTAAATCACCTATAATAGTGTTTTTGTTTTTAGGGGAAACCGGGACAAATAGACTCAACATTTAACAAAAAAAAAATCAAATAATAATCAAAAAATTGGAACTTCCATAAACAAAGCACAAAATATTTTGTCAATTCAACAAAATATTTTGTCAATTTTGTGTTTTAATTTAATACGAACAGTAAAATATGTATATAAATAATCCTTCTTTTTAAACTTCAAAGATCACCTCGACTGGTCCAACTAGTTCCGGGACATTGCAGGGTAAATTTACTATGATTTACTTTCGCAGGAGCCAAGGTCCCTTTCAGAATATTTACGACTTCGGAATATGTGAACACCGTGTGTACAATCCTCGCTACCTATTCATATTAAGATCGATATCAAAACATTAATTTGATACACAAGTTTCTTAAAGCAAACGTCAAAAGTGCTCACCGTTACTAGAGGGAAATGTTGGGCATATTACAAAATTGGCATGAATATTTTTAAAACGAGGTGAACCAATGGTAAAAGATAATGGCAGATTGAGCAGATAAATGTGGAATTATTTCAATTTGAAGTTATTGGCAATCAGTCAACATGCCCCTAGAATCAATTAGCCCCAGTTACCCCTACCTTAGGCCGAAATGTCTTTATATTGATGAGGTTTGACTGAAGCCTTTTAATTTATTACTGCCTTCTTATTTTCAACTATGAGCAATGAATTGTAGAGCTTTGAAATTACTTTAGACGTGGAATTAATGTCATTGAATATAAATCATATTTTATAATTTCTTGGCCCCATAATTTCTCTGCATTGAAAGTCTCCACAGATCAAATACAACCCTGACTCCCAGAGTATAATATAACTATAGGCTTATTAGACAACGAGAAGGACAGTGTATCTGGAACATGTATGTTCGTTTGGTTATAATAAATGGGGTGTCATCTACCAAGGGGTGAATTTTGAATGACCTTGGCATCGGTAGCGGGAAACACAAGAACATAATATCCTCCTCGTTTTCCTACACTAAGACTAACTATACCCTCCATCTCTCAAACAGAAGCAAGCATACTTACAGCAGCAGGATGTAGTAGCAAAGCAGAACAGAGCACAGCGACAGCAGAAGTAGAGTACCAAAGTTCGTTTGAGTACGATATTAATTGTGAATTTATATGTATGCTAATACAGTAGGCGCGTCACCACCATATACCATAGAGGGTGATATGAGGAACACCTTTTTTTACCCTTGTTCACAATGTTCAGCGACCCTATGAGCTTATGGGTCTCTCAGCCTTAATCTCCCAGTATCTAGAAGTGTAAAATTTTTTTTTTTTTTTTAAAGAAACCCTGCATAACTGGGTTTTTGTACAATCACGTTGATCTCCTCTTCCTTTCGCATGACTTTTTAATTAGGAAAATTAGTTTTCTTCTATGCATGTGTGTATATTTGTTCCGTTATGTGTTATGTATGACTGTGTTGCTTTGTGTGATGTAGAATATCACCCTGAGACAGGACAGGACCATAATGCTTAGATGGTCAACTATACTCGTAGAGAAATCGCTTAGGGCACATACATACATACATACATACATATGGACATATGTAGATATTTGAGAATATGGTGTCTGGGGTTGGCTGATGATTGGAATGCTTGATTGGCAAAATATACTTGGGGAATATAAATGAGTTTTGGGAGTTTCATGAATGACAAATAAGCGTTTTTGATTTGTTTTCTCCGAGAAAGGTGCTATAGTGGTCTTAAATTTTAATTTAATGCTTTTTTGGTGTAACAGGTAGTTAAAAAAGACAATTTTTAAATTGTTCTATTCAATGTTGAAAAAGAGAGTGAGAAATCAAGTGTTCTTTATTTGATATTTCGAGAAAAAAAAAGGTCACAAAAATAGGAAACATTTACTTAAACTTAAACTTAATTTTGAATATTGTTGTTAATAAATTTGTAAACTGCTTCGGGAATTCAATTCGCACTTTTAGTTGATGCTTTTTCACCTTAAAACAAAATAACTTCCTTTCGCAGAGATAAATCCCATTTCACAATCTAGTGAAAAAGATTTCATTTTCCGAGGATAAATATTTTATTTTTCCTGTGGAAGTTTATAACGATGACATTAATTTTCCATTAGTATTTCCTTTTTGTATTCTATTCATGCGTAAGAAGAAAACTTATTCGGGAATTTGGGTCCGATTCCCAGCCACTGCCACCAAAAAAACAGGGATACTGCCTCTTGCGAAGAAGTTAGAGACTATCTTGTCTTGAAAAGGGGTTTTCATCTTAGCAGTTGGTATTTGGGGAAAAATTCATTGGATCCCATAATTGGCTAAAAGTCAGCTTCCACTTCTCTACTTTATGAGCTTTTGTGCCCATCATTTATTTTTTACTTGCGACTTATAGGTTCTATAAGGCAAGTTATGCATTCGGAAAAAAATCGAAATCGCTATTTTGATTAAAGTTGACATAACGATGAAAGCGAAGACCAAAAAACCAAAAAAGTGGGTCTCGGAATTCTGTCTGTCTGTCTGTTTGTCTGTCTGTCTTTTGACTACAGCCCAAACCGCTCGGCCGATTTTCTTTAAACTTGGTAGATAGTATTTTTAATTTTGTCCCCCCATACGTTTTTTTTTCTTTTTTTTTTAAGACAGAAAATAACGGTACCTGCCATACGATTTTTTTCGAAATTTCATAAAAAATGTTATTTCTCAACATCTGTCCCACAGATTTAAAAAAAATCAAAAAATTTCATTTAGTTAAAGCTAGGAAATGATTGAAAAAAATTTCAAAAAATGGTTATTTTTGGTACCTCCCTTGGAAATATTTTGTTTTGTTTTTGATTTTCTCAAAAACGGTACAACCGATTTTGATATTTTTTTTTATGCTAAAGCTCCCCCGCAGTTAAAATATTATTGTGATTATTGTGTACTAAAATTTTCCAAATTTTTTTTTTGGATTTAAAAAAAAAATTCAATTTTTTTTTTTTCAAAACTCAATATTTCAAAAACTTCATGCTGGATTTTTTTAAAACTTGAAAATAAGAGTTTCTTAATATAAATTACAAGATGTAAGAAAAAAGAATTTATATTACCTAAAAATAACGGTATCCTCCACACAAATGTTAAAAAATGGTTTTTGCTAAAAATTTTTTCTTTCGAGTAATTTAATTTGTACGATCTATAATTTAATAAAAAAAATTGAAATCAAGATCTTACTGACTGTACCTACCATAGAACCATTTTTTTTCAAATTTAGAATTTTTCATTATCGACATAACAGATTTTAATGAAATTTTTTATAGAGAAACTACTAAAAAGTTTGAAAAACATTGCATTTCAAAACTTGAAAAAAAAATATTTTGTTTTTTGTAAATTTATTTATTATTCGAGAAATAATAAAAACTTTAAATTGGCGTACTAAATTTTTTTCTTAAGAATATTTTTAAAATTTTGTAGATATATAAAAGCTTATTTTTTTAAGAAACCAGTACAGACTTATAATTTTTGTTCTTGCATAAGCTAATACTAAAGGAGTTATTTTAGTCTATTAAAAAATGAATTTTATGCTTATGAACAGTTTTTCTCTAATAACATTAATTTTCGTAATTCTTAGTCGTTTACATAAGAGCAAGTTCGTGCGACCCAGTCGTGCATTTTATTTTATTTCTTGTCAAACTAATAGGTGTTTTTTGTAGAATCATATTAGCTTAAAAACAATTTGCATGCAAAACGCAATAACAAAGATCACCTGATGATACGCTCCATAAAGCTGCGATAAAACTTCTGGCTTAAGAGTGAAGCGGATATGTATAATATTGGTGAACGATCTTATCTTGGGTGAATTACTATAAAAGATCAGCAGTTCTTTAAAAAATCCTTCAGATTGACAAATAAGATATAGTTTTAATGTCAAATCTCTGAGCAAGCTGCATGCTATTAAATATTTTTAAAAGCCTTTATCTATGAAAATAAAATATCTATCTATCTATCTTTCTAAAAATAAAAACAGTACATTATAGATACAAGCCTTTGAGTGATTCGAGAAAACAATGGGGCTCTGAAGTTTTTCGAGGAACTTGATAACTTCACTCCGTAATACGGTGGGTATCTCTTAACTGTGAAGACAATTTCCGGACTAATATTCTACAATTGGGGAAATATTAAATTGAAAAACATCGATTTTTTGATCATATGGTTCTGTGCCCATCAAGGGCTGACTAAATCAATAGTAACACTGTATTTGGAAAAGACCTTCCCGAATTGATGTATTTCCCCAGATGATTTCTGAGGAGCAGATAGTTAACCATTTTCTTTGGATAGGTACTTAGAAAATTCCAGATTACAGAAATTGAGTGGTGAAAGAGGTGAATTCATTTCTGCATCAGTGTAATTCTATTAAGTATGAAATTCATCCACAGTCAGAACATTGTGGCGCAGAAGCGGGGCCTCATTAATCATTGTTACCAGAGGGGGCGATGCGTCATTTGAAGCAACCTTTTCTGAACGGATATTCAAACGCCTGAACCGAAGTCCGAATGGGTCCGAACGTGTAGTGTTTGCGTAGAAATTGTTAATTAAAAATCGAAGTCAACCAGTACGCCAAATGGATTTTATAATACTTCAAATTAGCTTTTTTGGCCTTTAGTCCACAAAAATTGGCGTTTCGTCCGGGTGATCTCACATGGACTCACCCGGACGAAACGCCAATTTTTGTGGACTAAAGGCCAAAAAAGCTAATTTGAATCAATAATTCAATAATAGTACTAAGTCTTCTACTTGGCTGATTTATTTCAGTAGTATATAGAGTTTGTATTATAAAAACCTTCATATAAGGATTTTATAATAGCTATATACGTTGCTATAATCATTCATATTCGGAGAGAAGTAAGTTATAGCATTGTCAAAATAGTTATCAGACAAAATTGATCTCATAATGAAATTTGGACACATGACGTTTACGATTGCTCCCTACAAATTGTTCACATCCAACTCATAAATATATACATAGGTAGAGGTACTCATAATTATACCCCCCACCTAGATATAATGCAACACCCGTTCATTATATCATATTCCTTGCAGGCATATCTAAATTGCAATATTTCCTAAGAACGATAACTTCAATAATCATTAAGGATATCTAAGCAATAAAAAAATGTGAAGTAAACAAAAAGCAAAAGCCTAATCACTTGAACGTGCCTATTACTGGGCAAGATTGTATGCTTTTAGCTCAATTTGAGTATTTGAGTATTTGAAGCTCCTCATTAAAAATCTGTTTGAATTTCACAATAAAATGAAATAGCTTTTAGTAGGTATGTGACTATTTGCACATAAACAAATAATAATGTAATTTCGATGGTTTCCTTATGCATCATTGGGAAAGTGTCGCTTGGCTATTTTTTTCGCTCAATAATTTTCATTTCAACTCAAAACTATCCGCACCTAAGCGCCATATGAATTGAATTAAAAATTCAAGTCTCGTACACCTTCCTTAACCAAGCCAACTTGAATTGAATTGACTTGCCCCATACCAAAGACAATCTAGCTATCCGTTACCGACTTGCTAAAGTGTCAAACGCACTCATAAGATGTATGTATGTACCTATGTATAAGCATAAAAGTATACCTTTACAAGTCGCTTGGGTTTTTGTAAATCCGTTTTTGGATTGCCTCTACAAAGTGTGACCAGAAAAGAAAAGCTAGCTTGGTCGAAATTATGACTGTTGCCATACCTTATGTGAGGTGAGTCGTGTGTTGTAGGTACAGGTACGTACCTAAGTTTCATATAAATAATATTCCAAGCGATAATTTCACATTAATATGACATGATGTCATTTGGATACCAGGACACCTTACTGAATCTTAAGAAGTTCCTGATGGTTTTTTTTTCTCTAAATTTATTTCTTTCTGTTAAAAATTTGTGTTGATGAATTTCTGTTTTATTTGTTTTGATAAATAAGTTATGGATTATGATATCACAAATCACAATGACGGTGGGTGGTTGAAGATGATTTACAGACAGTACACGGGAAACACTTGTTAAGAAATAACGATCGTTTCTGAGATAATTGGTATTGGTATGAACTTTGAAGCATGTTTACCAGCAATAGGTGGGGTATACCTTCTTAGTATATTCAATGAATAAAATTAATGGATATAAGAAACTTATGACGAATTTGTAAGATTGATTGTTCAGAGCGTTTTTATGCGATTCCAGACATTTCCTTCCAGAGGAAAAGTTACAATTTTTGTTTTAAATTATACATAGGAGAACTGTCATACAACCTTAACTTATCGAAAAAGCCTCTAACGATTTCGATTAATCTTCGTCTCAGCATAGTACCAATTCAGATATTGGAAATATGATTTTGACGTTTTTTGAAAAAAAAAAAAAAAAAAAAAAACTGAATGTTGGGTTATCTATAGGGTTTTTCAATTGGAGCGGCCATTTTGTGTTGGTGACATCTATCAAATCTATTGTTAATTATTTAGTTACTGAGGTCAAATCTACATGGCAAGTAACAGGTTTGAACAGCACGTCCAAATAACAAAACTTATCAAAGTGAGTGTTCGTTAGTGCAACCATTGTGAGCGTTGCACCCAATTTATAATAGACGTAGTGGCCCTTCATAGTGGACTTTTGAGACGACCAGTTTGGTAATCAATCAGCCGACGTTCGTGAGTTAAGGAAACGTAAGATCGGCTGAGAACATCGCCGGGGAAAGTGTACAGCAGAAGCCTAGGCAGTCAATTCCTCGCCGCAAACAAGAACTCGGCCTTTCGAAGAGTTCAACTTTGAGAATTATGGGACTTGGGCCTACACCCGTTTAAGATCCAATTGATCCAGGAGATCAAAGTTTATAACCATAGACAACGCTGTTTGTTCGCTGACTTGGCCTGGCCTTCGGAGCGTTTGGAAGAGGAACCCAATTTTGGCCGAAAAATAGCTTTGTTAACAAGCAAAATTGCCTTATATGGAACGACACCAATCCACATGAGATTCACAAGGTGACAATGAATCCTCATAAAGTTACGACGTTGGTGAAGCAATCACCGTCTATGGAGAAGTATAAAAAATCAATTTCTTATGGCCCAAATATAGACCTACACCACATTTGGTTCGAGCATAATGACTCTGCGTTCCACACAACGGACCCCACGTTCGACATTCGGCATGAACGATTTTAAAGCAAGGTTATCAGTAGCAGAGAGGTGATGTAAATTGACCATGCCCCCAAGCCTTTTTTTCTGTGGTTACTTGAAGTCGTAGGTCTATGCGAATGAACCACAATCGACCGATGTCCTCAAATAGAACATAACACATTCCATTGCTCATATTCAGCCGGATCTATTCGAAAGGATCTTTGAAAATTGGAGCTCTTGGATCGACCGCAAAAGTAGAGCCAGGCATTTGAACGATATCATATTTCATACATAAGGGCATCCAAGAGCCCTTCAAGTAAAAAAAAAGGAATTTTGTTAATACCTCATACCCAGCTTGATTAATCCCATTGCAACATGTACCCTTCTGGAAGGTTAAAAAGATTTTCAAAAAGAATAGAATTTCCACTGTTTTCCAACGTTTAATGAATCTTTTTTTTTTTGTTTTTGTTTCCTTTGGAAGAGTAATTGACGCACCTCCCCGTGTGCCGGACTCTCCAAGGGATTTCAACCTTATATCGGCTAAACCTCCAAGTCTCGACGATCACCCCTTCGGAACCACTTTCGTATTACTTCAAGGGCGGGGGTTCTTTTTTAGTACCCATTGTGGTCTCACGCTATCTCGCGGAACTGCTTGTCCTCTCTTTTCTTCGTTCTAAGAAGATGGTAGGCGTAGGTGCAGATCTTGTTCCAGTTCTTTTCGCTGGCCAGCATCTTTTCGACAATGTTCTCTGGCGTGATGATACCGATGTTTCTCTCCAGTTCTTCTCTCTTGAGTTCCCATCTGCTGCAGGCAAAGAAGGTATGTTCCGCGTCATCTTCTTGAGAGTCCCCGTACTGGCAGGCTGGGCTGCTCGTTTTGCCGATTCTGTGGAGAAAGGCATTGAAGTATCCGTGTCCGGTGAATAACTGGGTAACGTTATGGTTAACCTCACCGTGTTTCCGGTCCTTCTACTCAGCCTTATTCCTGATCAGCCTCCCCGTCCATCGTCCTCTGCTTTCCAAGCTCCAACGCTCTTTCCGCTTCTGTTTCGTCAGCTGCTTAGCTTCCTCGGATGCCGCTTCCACCCCTATTGTAGACGTGCTTCCTTTCCTTCGCTAGGAGATCGATAGGGGTCACTCCAGCGACTACAAGGACAGCTGGTTCCCACACCGTTTGGTAAGAGCTGGCCACACGTAGAGTTCCGCGTCTTTGCACTGCCGCCATCTGTTTCCGGTACTTCTTCTGCTTAAGTGTGTCCGCCCAGATTTTGCTACCGTACAGAAAGATGAAATGTGTTGTCTTCGCTTACTAGCCGTTCGCCATCAGCCTGCTCAGCGATTTGGTTGTTTTTGAGGCTCTTTCCGCGTCGATGTCGACCAGAAAGGCATCATCAGGCATCTCCGTGCAAAGGATATCATCGTAGAAGATGTTCCAGAGGTCTGGTCCTAAGATCGATCCCTGCGTTGCGCCAGATGTGACTTGCTTCCTTCGCGGACCAATCTGCATTTTTCTGTGATCCGCTAGAGCGAAAATTCGACTTCTTAATTTAACTCATCTTAAACAGGTACTTCCAGCAACGATTTTCTCAGAAATTACTTCCACGATTTTGATTAAACATCGTTTCGTACTGTTATGTCCAAATTGGTTTCTATACAGATTTAAAATACATATAACGAAATATAAAGTCCAGCTTGCTAATGTATGGTGTAACCAGCTATTCTAATCCTAATAAACTCGTGATCGTAATAATCTCTTAATCGTAATAATCTCTGAATTTAAAGATATTCAAAAATTTGTGTTTGTATTCTTCTTCGCCATAGTTGCATATACCTGGCTTCCAAAATTATAGGAAAAAAATAAAAAAGACTAAATACGAGTATGAATACAAATACACCTACATGTTAGAAATGTTGTAAAAACTAGTCACTTAAGTGGAGATTTTAAAGCAAATACAAACTAGCGGCCATATTTATATTCTAAAATATTCTAGAAGTACAGACATGCTCAACAACTGACCTGATAATCGAAATATTTGTAATCGAGGTCATACCTGCACGATCAAAAATAAAAGAATTCTAACCACCCCTTGGAACGATAGCACATATTTTGTTTTCCAAGACCAAAAACCGTCATGTGCGTAAAAATAATAGACCCAACAAAGAAAACCTAACCAAAACAATTCCATTATAGGAAGTCCCATTTGGTCATGTCAAACACTGACACACTGGCATGGCATAATAAATCAACATCGCTGACGGCTGTGGCTTTGGCGGCGGTGGTGGTGGTGGTGGCAGTGTCGAGCGGCAAAGATAGTAGATTGCATCTTATGATAAGCCGCCAAATAACGGAACGCACTTATTAAATCATCATGTTTAGCACAACAACTATTCAAAGTCTCAAAACCAACGCCATAATCAAGTTATGCATTTTGATTAGCATTTAATTTATATATGAACCAACAAAACAATGTCGGCTCGATTTTCTCTCCATCAAGCAACATACTCGTACCGATTGATGGTGCCACCCTGTCCAAGTATGTTCATCTATCGATAGATATCTTTATTCCTGTCATTATGCACATTATAATGTGCAAACATTTATGAAATACGCATTAGCAAGTTGTGGGACAGTCGTTTTCAATCGTTTAACGTCTCTATGAGCCGATTTCCCATAAAGCAAATATCAAGTTTGGGATACCTTCCCAATATAAGAAAAAAAAACTGTAGTTAGAGAGCTGGTGGCAATTAAAGAAAAATGGTAGTTTATCTCTATTTTACGAAAGTATAAACCATTAATTGATAAAAGGCGGCGAAGATGGCAAGAATGCAAGGGTCTTATTTGCCAGAAAAGTTATGATAACTTTGTATACGTTTTTCCACGCAAATATACATGCATAGGAGTGATCTTTATTAATCCTAAAATAGCTTCAAGACTAGATTTAGTTCTATTAAAGTTTTTATAAAGTTAAACTATATACCAAATTCTTTCCAAAGTTTTAAGTTCTGAGGATCAAATAGTTCTTGAATAGTACCAATCTGAGCAAACCTTAAAGAACAAGTTCTATAAATCAATCAATTCTTAGCTCAAAACTACATATAAAGATAGTTTTAAAATAAGCGAATTTCCTAATACTCATAAGCTCGTATTATAATTATATCGCATGATTAAAATATATAAACGACACTGCCATCAGCTCCCTAATTATAAGTTCCTGATGAATACTGAACAGATAAAGTTTCTCTCTCGTCTTTTGCCAGTCTACACCAACCCAGGGACAATATTTTCTTTAGTCTTTGGATCTTTACCGCCTTAAATAAAAATAAACATATATATTTTTATAGCTGGTCGATTCTTATAATTAAGTTTATGGCAACACTTTCAATGACATAATAATGTACGATTTCTGCGGTAGAGCTATTGAAATGTCTTACTGCCCATGATGAGGTATGTAGGTACATATACTAGGTACAACATTTTCAATTTCCTTTAAATAATTTCTAACTGAGATTGCCATATAGTATACTCGTTAGACAAATGTTATAAGATACTATAATAGGTACCGATAGGTAGAAATCTAAGACTAAAAAAACCTAAAACTCTGTCTTGCTTGTACCTGGTCAAATTCATAACCTTGGCCCTATTATTTCGAGGAAACGAAGATTTCTGAAATTTGAAGTATTATATATGAAAATACTTGGAATTTTAGTTGAAATTAATGTATCTCAAACATTTGAATACCTATTTTCAACAGGGCTATCTATAATATTATCATTAAGTTTTTTCCATTCAGTTCCACATTAAGTTTTTTTCATGTTTTTTTCTTTGCCACCATGCATAGAAACTTTATAAAAATTCAGTGTAGATTTGTTTGTTAAGACTCTATTATTATAATATAAGGGCGGGTCAATAAGATTTTTTGATAAAAAAATAATTTTATTTTTCAAAGTAGTCTCCCTTGTCCAACGCTTCTCCAATTTTTTTATCCCTTCCAAAAAAAATGATTTGTCGAGGTCCTCAAAATAGGCCTTTGTTTGCGAGATGACTTCATCATTGGAGTCAAATCTTTTTCCACCAAGCCATTTCTTCAGGTTTGGGAACAAGAAGTAGTCGCTCGGAGCCAAATCTGGAGAATAGGGTGGATGAGGGAGCAATTCATAGCCCAATTCATTGATTTTTGCCATGGCAACTGCACATGTGTGCACCCTTGCATTGTCTTGGTGGAAAAGAACTTTTTTCTTGGCCAAATGAGGTCGGTTTTTTTTCAAATCGTCATTGAATCGGTCCAATAAGTTGGCATAATATTCCCCATTGATTGTTCTTCCCTTTTGAAGGTAGTCAATGTGGATTATTCCGCGTGCATCCCAAAAAACAGTCACCATAACTTTATTGGCTGACAAACCCACCTTGGCCTTCTTTGGCGCCGATTCAACCTTAGAAACCCACTGTTTTGACTGTTGTTTGGTCTCTGGTGTGTTGTAATGGATCCATGTTTCGTCCACGGTTACAAAACGGCGCAAAAACTCCTCCATATTGCGATTAAACAACGCCAAACCTTCCTGTGAAGTTGTTACACGATTGCGTTTGTGGTCGACTGTGAGCAAACGCGGCACCCATCTTGAGGAAAGCTTTCTCATGCCCAAGTGATCATTCAAAATTGAAACCACTGAGGCATGCGAGATCCCTACGGCTTCCACAATCTCTCGCACTTTCAATCTTCGGTCGGTCAACACCATATCGTGAATTTTTTCGATTGTTTCGGGTGTAGAGACCTCAACTTGGCGTCCAGGACGTTCGGCATCTTCAGTGCTTGTACGGCCACAACGAAATTCAGTAAACCACTTTTTTACCATTGAAATCGATGGTGCAGAGTCCCCATAGTATTTATCAAGCTTAGCCTTGGTCTCGGTAATAGTTTTTTTTCGCAAGAAATAATGCTTAATAAGCACACGAAATTCACTTTTTTCCATTTTCTCCTCAAATTAGTGAGTAGTCTGATAAAAATAGCTGTCAAACACAAACTAACTGACGCAGCAAGTTTAAATTTTGACAGGAGTCAACTGACAGATGCCTGTTGACAGGAGCAGTGTTGCTGTTTCAGTAAAGAGGTCAGAAATTCAAAAAGTCACGGACTTATTGACCCGCCCTTAGCCTAATAGGAGTTTTATACCTAATATCTTTTTTTAGAAATGTAGGAGACAAAAGTAGTACCCCTTGGCATAATAGTTAGTGCGTTGGACTGTCTCGAGTTCGATTCTCAGCCACTGCAAAAAATTTTTGTAGGGGTGTACTGCCTCTTGCGAGGAATCGAAAAATCCTCTAAAAGTATATATCTCTTGTCATGGAAAGTGCTGCCGTTTCGGAATCGGCAGAAAATTGTAGGTTTCTGGTAACACGCACACAGAAATGATTGAGAGTTGTAAGTCACTAGGTCCTGGTTCAAGGTAACACCAAATTTATTTATTTTATTTATTTTAGGATACAAAAGTAGCCAACTTCTCATACGTCTCTAGCTCTTGACCAAGTTTACGCTACTATAAATATTTTTTAGTTGCGATATTATATTGGTGCATTGCACAAAGGTTCTGTATGACAAGTCATTAATTCGTAAAATATCGATCGAAATATGGACGACCAAAAGAATGAGTCTCGCAATTCTTTCCGTACGTCTGAGAGCTCGAACGTCCTTTTATATAAAAATAACGTTTCCCACCAAACAATTGTTAAAATTGGTTTTAGAAATTTTTTTCGAGAATGGCACCTATAATTTTGGTACGAAATCGTCAGTTCCACTTAATTTTTACTATACAGGTATAGTTCAATAAAAAAACAAAGAAATTAAGATACCTACATATTTGTAACAGTACTTACCATAGAATCTATTTCTTGGATTTCTCAGTATCAGCACTAGACTACGGTTTTTAATAACATTTTTGTACCGAAGGTTCTTAAAAGTTTAAAAAAATTTGCGTATCAAAAGTTAAACTTTTTTTTTTGATTTTGAAAGAAAACATTAAATTTTTCCAAAATTCTGATGAATGATTGATTTCTTTTTAATCAATAAAACCTTAGAATTGGAGTACCAAAGTTTTTTATCAAAAATATTAGGTACCTACTATATATAAAAACATATTCCTTTTTTAAAATATCCCCTCATACTACCCAACTGTTTTGGCCTTTTGACTTTTCTTAGAAATAGAAAATCGAAATTTTAAAATAATTGCATTTTTTTTTTCAAAATTCTAATTTTTCGTTAATTTTTGTATTCGGGTTTCAGAACTATTCTAAAAATTCAAGTTGTGAAATGTGTATTTTTAAAATTATTTAAGTGATTAAAAAATTTATAAAAATGCAAAAAAAAAACTTTGACTTGAAATAATTGTGTCTAAGATTTTATGTTTAAGATTTTAAAAATCGAAAAATTGTTCAAAGAGAAGCATTGTTTCGTCTGATTGTTTTACCAACAATTCATTCGAAAATATAAATAGTTACTTTTTTTTCGCTTCTTTCATATATGTATGTACTATTGTGCATATACATGTATGTATGTATACATGATCGGACTATCAAAATATAACAATCAGCTGATCCTTGAGCGCCTCGCGTCTCTTAAACTCTTTTGCTTAGACTTGGTCTAGAAATCTTTAGAATATCAGTTCAATTATGTTGTTAATTGTTGAGCATGTTCCAGGATTAATACCCTCACTCTTCAAACATTGTCTTAGCCTTTTTCTTAAGATTTCATGAACTCATTCAAGCAAAAGCAATTAGCAGGAAGCGGTTTCGAATGCTTCGTTTGAGGGCTTCCAGAGGCCTAGGACAATCATTTTAAGCGGAAGAGTTAAAGTATCCCGACAGAAAAAAATTGCAGGGGGCCAAATTAGGACAGCTCACATTAATTCGCCTTTAAGAGAGATACGAAAAATCTGTCTCGCTTAAAGTCAATGCAACCACAGGCCTGTTGAAACCCGACATCTTCTAGCTCCATCTGTTCCAATTCGGACAAGACAAAAATATGAATTATGGTCAGAAGTCACGATAGACGCTCGATGATTTTCTTTAAAAAAGTAAGGAAAGTAAGGAAAGTTGGATTGTAAGGGACTCTGGTTCAGCTCCCTGGGATTCGACTGACACCATTTGTGCATATTTAACTTATTAACGCATCTATCAAGGCGAACATTTTCCTAGTGAGAGGAGAAAACGACAACGCAGCAAGCAGTTTTTCGCGACTTTTTTTCTGTGGTAGAGACCATTTTGTGGGCCCCAGTTCTTATCGGGGACACTTTTGCAGTAATTTGGAAGGCAATAATCCACGTAAGAATCCGATTTCGCTTGGGACCTGAACCGCCGGGAGAGATATTGAAATGCGAACAGAAGGAATGCTGCACTCGAGCGATCAAGGGGGGCGTTTGAAAAATAAGCTTCCACACAAAACAAACGCTGTTGAACACCGCACAATTGGCGATAGAAACTAAACAAATTTAATCTTTAAAATGACGCATCTTCAACAATCAACGACCGTTACTATTACAAAGGTAGTTATGACCAATTCAAATAAACGCCCCATATGTCAACAAAGTCTTGTTTTCTTCTGAATTTTCAATCAAAGGACTAGTTTTCAACATTTCTAAAATGTATTTTTTTTTCGTCTTCCTTTTTTTTTTGCTAAAATTTTGGAAGCAAAGCTTATGGATCTAAGATGAAGACAACTAGAAAACCACAAACACAAAGTTAAGAGTGAATATAAATTAACAAATCTCGTTAAAGTATAGGTAGGACCAGACCAGCATGTTACATACATACAAAAAAATGTACAGCGGGCTGGTGTATAACATTGACACAGAATTTCAAATAAAATCAACCATGCCCAAAAACAATAACGCACAAAATCCTTTAAAGAGGTCCTTCTTCTTGGCATCACGCACGCCACCATCAACATTGAAGAGAAACACACTATGAGAAAAGAGCTTTCTAACAGGACATGGTTTGTGCATTTGCTATATTTTTCGAAAGTCCTTTTTTCTACAGAGAACAGCCTGATACAGACAGAGGGCGCCTGATATTTGATTCTACAATAATTTCCCGTCCTAAAAACTCCAATAAGTTTTCTAAGTTAATTCCAACCTAATATTTAAAAAAATACAACACTCTTATTATACCAGGTGGTGGCGTTTGACATATTTGAATTTCTCATATTTTATTTTTAATTAACTCGCAGTGATGTCAATTAATCTTTTTTACGACTTCAGCTGTCATTCATAAGAAATAAGTTAAATTATTAAAATCCAATTTATCACTTTTTAATTGGGAAAATGGATTCATAGGTATCTAGAGATGTAGAAATTCAATGCTGGTGGCCAAAGATACACAAAGACACCCACTGTCATTTAAAGTTTTATATTTCCCTCTGAATGCTTTCAGTAGAAATGAGCTTTTTATAGAAGAAAGCTAACACGTGGGTTGCTATAAATGTTGACATTGTTATTCGAATTGTGTCATTTCTACATTCGAATACAATTGGGAGATTCATTTAAATTCTATTCTATTACATTATTCGTGATGATTTTCGAATAGACCACCCACATTTTGATGGCCCTCGAAAACAACGCCATGCATTTGAATGGCGCGCAAATAGAATTCATCGCAATTGTTTTATAGCCACATCCTCCTAGCATAGGTAAATATATAAAATACTACGAGTTTTTTTTAAATGGTCAAAAATAATAACGAATTAGATTCTCGTTTTGCATTCGAATGAATCTGTTAAGTTGACAATATCAATTATTCATTCGTTAACAAAGTCAGGTGAATGTTCTTCTGGCAAAGTGTTCTTCAGCTTTAAGCTTGCATTTTTGGCGAAAAACT
Organism: Philhelius festivus; assembly: GCA_963931855.1. Taxonomy (NCBI): domain Eukaryota; kingdom Metazoa; phylum Arthropoda; class Insecta; order Diptera; family Syrphidae; genus Philhelius; species Philhelius festivus. The sequence goes on along the minus strand of OZ007555.1, from coordinate 140,897,529 downwards.
ATTCCAATGAATCGACAAAAAATGACAACACAAAAGTTATATCTCACCTATAAGGATGTTCTGTGAAATAATTTTCAAGGTATTAATTCAATTCGCCATTCGGGAACTAAACAATTCGCAGAGATAACCTCGTTTGGTTTTCGAAGTGTTAACTAAGCGTAGTATTCATAACAATATTATGCCGCACTTCAATTTGATTTGGATTACTGTGCACGATGAATAAATCAAATATGTAATAAAAATCGCATTTGAATAGTTTCACGAACGCGATGCGGTAGGTAAGATAATAATTTGGCATCTTTACTTATTCGAAACACGCAATCTTTGTATATAAATTGTATTGCAAATAGCTTAAATGAAATTATTGTTTGGTTGTGTGTTTGATAAAGTTTTTGTTTTGTTGACAATGAGGGGTATGAGTTGGTGGAAGTATTCCGCAATCTTATAGCACCTGTTGTTTTGAAGTTTTGAAAAATTACTGTCAACACTGCTTTATTTAGAAGGTATGATGAACTGTTCTTAAGAAGACCTTGAATATATTGAATGAATAATAACAAAAGGGCTTCTTATTTGGATTTTTGGTTGGCAAGGTATAGATTTAAGACGAATAAAGGTTTCGACACAAATTATCACACCAACGATTTGATCTACCTTATTATAAAGGTATAACTATTGAAATGAAGACAACGCCGATGTGAACGAACTTTTATTTAAACTAAGTTCCGAAGTCACGACTTCCGCTTACAAGATTGAATAGACCTTTAAGGTGGTCTTTGTTAAACGTACATATATGTTGGAAGAAAAAAGAAGTTGAAATTATATCTACTTCGAAAATACTGGTTTCTAACTTATGTGTGTTGTTTTTTTAAATGTTGACACACTTAAGGGGCATTGACTACCCTTAAAATGTTATGGTGTAATACAGTTCGAACGTTAAGGTAAAGACCATTTTCGATGCACATTGGTCTTGAAAGTTTGTCAATCACAATGAGGGGAAATTTAGGTAATATCAAAGTATGCCACGTTGTAGTAGCCCGGCAAATGAAAGAACTTTTATAATCGTATTTGACATTATGGCATACTGGCTAGGCGAAATTGGTTGAGAGAAAAAACACAACTGACGATTTTGTTTGGGTATTGTTAATAGAATAAAATAAAATGCACGACTGTGTCGCACGAACTTGCTCCTATGTAAACGACTAAGAATTTCCAAAGTGAATGTTATTAGAGAAAACTGTTCTTAAGGATAAAATTAATTTTTTAAATAACTAAAACAACTCCTATAGTAGCGAGCTAAGCACAGGATGCAATGTGTTTTCAGCAAAAACTATTTTACGCAAGAACAAAATTATAATTCCTTTTCTTAAAAAAATATGCTTTTATATACAAAATTTTTAGAACATTTTTAAGAAAAAATTTTAGAGCGCCAATTTAAAGTGTTTATTAATGTACGAATAAAAATTAAATTTACAAAAAAAATATTGATCTGTTTTTGAGGTACCTATCGAATGTTCCAAAAAAAACTATAGTTTTTTTTTTTTAATTTAAAAAAATATTTTTTTTTTTCAAGTTTTGAAATGCAATGTTTTTTAAACTTTTTAGAAGCTTGCCTACAAAAAATTTCACTAAAATCCGTTATGCCGATAATGAGAAATTCAAAATTCGAAAAAATCGTTCTATGGTAGATACAGTCAGTAATATTTTGATTTCAAATGTTTTTTATTAAATTATAGATCGTAAGAATAAATCTCAAGAAATTTTTTTTTAGCAAAATTCTCGGAACCGTTTTCGAGAAAAATACGATTTTCGAAAACCATTTTTTATCTTTTGTATGGAGGGTACCGTTATTTGTAGGTAAAATATTTTTTTTTCTCATTTCTTGTAGATTATATTAAGAAACTTATAAGTATTTATCAAGTTTTGAAAAAATCGAGCATGGGATTTTCGAAATATTGAGTTTTAAAAATAAAAAATATGAATTTTTTTTTAAATCCAAAAAATAATTTTTTGAAAATTTGAATTCACAATAATATTCAAACTATTGTAGACCTTTAGCAGAAAAAAAAAACGATCAAAATCCGTTGTACCGTTTTTGAGAAAATCAAAAAACCAAAAAAAAAATGGTTCCAAGGGGGGTACCAAAAATAACAATTTTTTGGAAAATTTTTTTCAAGCATTAGCTAGCTTTAGCTAAATGAAATTTTTTGAATTTTTTTAAAAAAATCTGTGGGACAGTTTTTAAGAAAAAAAAAATATTTATAAAATTTCGAAAAAAAAAACCGTATGGCTGGTACCGTTACTTTTTGTCTTACAAAAAAAAAGAAAAAAACGTGTGGGGGGAAAAAATTCAAAACGACATCTACCAAGTTTAACGAAAATCGGCCGAGCCGCTTAGGCTGTATTCGAACAGACAGACAGACAGAATTGCGAAACCCAGTTTTTTAGTCTTCGCTATCATCGTAATGTCAACTTTGATCAAAATCTCGAGTTCGATTTTTTTTCCGAAATGCATAACTTGCCTTATAGTACCTATAAGTTGCAAGTAAAAAATTAATGGCAACAGACTTTACGACTAGTTTTCAAGACACATTTTGAATGAATGAATATTGAGGGGGGGTCTGCACTACGACCTAAAGATCTGTTGTGCCTCCATCTTAAGCTAGATGAGTTGCTAGCCCTACAGCTCTTCCTCAGAGTTTATCCCTTTGATGAATTGTATTATTTGGACTACCTTCAGATGGGACAAATCACTCTCTTCTACCTAGCAGCATTAGTGCTTCGAATCCGCCTAGTATGTGTTCCGGCGTTTCATCATAAGCATTGAAGATTCTGTATGGGGGGCTGTTTCCCAGTGCAAGAAAACTCAAGTGTCTTCTTCGTTTACAGTGACCCGTGAGGAGTTCCGTTATTATTTGTATACTGTTCCTACTTAAGCTGATACAGTTCATATGACACGATCTTGCTTTAGTTCCTAACAAGTAGTTTGGCCTGCCTCAGTTTTTGGAGTTCTTTCCAGTTTTTGGATCTTTTGGCATCAACCTCTATTTTAATTTCGTTTTTAATCCTGTTTTCTCCTATTTCGCAGTAGCGCTCTAGCCCCATTAAAGGAGTCTTTTCGCCTATTTTTGCTAGGGAGTCTGCCTTCAGGTCCAGGTACCAAATGAAGTAATTCTTTATTGTTCTTGCTAAGATTGATTAGCCTGTCTACACATTCCCACACCAGAGGTTTATGGTGTATGAGTTTAGTGTTTTGAGTGTGGCTTGGCTTTCTGACAGAATGGCAATATTTTGGCTTCGGTAATTCCTTTCGATATTTCGACCTGCACATTCCAATATGGCATTGACTTCCGCCTGAATAATGTAAAAAAGTAAGTGGATTGTCCCATTGGTATAGAAAATTTGGTTCTAGGCCCAAAAGATCTAGCAAATCGAATATCAGAAAACTTAAACACGATATTAATTTTTTTTTAAATAAATCTTTAAGCAGAGTTTCTTTTATTACTAATAGCAGGAAATATCTAATAATTGAGATATTTTTTTTTTTTTTTTTTTTTTTTTTATTTATTTATTTGGCAGTATTTTGCCATTTAAAAAATTCATTACAATCATTTTATATTATACATATTAAATAAATCTATTTTTAACATATTCGAATAATTTGTTTTTGAATCTTTGTAAGTTATTCTCATTCTTTAAAATATAAGGAAGACTGTTATAAATATCTAAACCTCTATGTAGAATCATATTAGTGGTCTTAAAGTTTCTAAACCTTGGTAACCTGAAATCACCAGCATTGCGTAAGGCAAAAGGTTGTACATCACCAACAAAAGATATATACTCATACAAATAGTTAGGCAATATATTAAATTTAATTTTAAATATAAATACTATCACATTATACATAATTCTTTGGTTAACACTCATCCATGACAATTTAAACAACATTTCTCTTATTGGGGTAAATCCATTACACATTAAAACAATTCTCATTCCCCTATTTTGAAGTTTTTGTAATCTACTCATTTTTTGATTATTACACATAAATAAAATACTTGAGCAATACTCAAAGTGTGGTTTTATCATTGTATTATAAACATTAATAGTTGTTTTTATAGACATTTTTTTTCGAATTCGACTCAGGAAGTACAGTTTTTTTGATATCTTCTTACATACATAATTAACATGATCATCTAAAGTTAATTTATCATCAATTACAACACCTAAATATTTTATTTCATTTACTGTTTCAATATTATTACTATTTATACTGATGCTTCTATTAGTAGAACCATTTAAAACCATAGCTTTAGTTTTATTTATATTTAATTTTAACATATTACTGTCAAACCAGTCTTGTAAATTTTGAAGATCTAAATTAATTTTATCTATACATTCATCGATATTATTACCAGAAATAAACAGTAAAGCATCATCTGCAAACAAAACAATTTTAGAAAAACGAACAGCATTCTCCATATCGTTGATGTATACTAAAAACAGCAAAACTCCAAGCAAAGATCCTTGAGGAACTCCATGAAGAACAGACACAGGGTTTGAAATTACGTCGTTAATTTTCGTTCTTTGAGTTCTATTTTCAAGATATGATTTGAACCAACTTAGTTCTCTATTTCTCACACCATACATTTTGAGTTTATCAATTAAAATCAACTGGTCTACAGTTTCGAATGCTCTTTTCAAGTCTAAAAACACTGCCACAACCACTTTTTTGTCATGAATGTCAATTTTCCACTTCGTTATGACAAGATTGAGTAGGGATTCACAATTATGATTTTTTCGGAAACCAGATTGATAGCATGAAATAAGATTATAGGATTCTAAATAATTTTGCAGCTGATTATATACAATCTTTTCAATAATTTTACTTTCCAGTGTCATCATATTGACGGGTCTGAAATCTTCCACTTTCTTAGAGTTTTTAACTTTTTGAATAGGGGCAATAACAGATTCTTTACAGCAACTTGGAAAAACGCCATTAATCAAAGATAAATTAATGATTTCAAGCAACATATCACCACAAATTTCAAAAGCGTCAATATACATTTTAATGTTCACTCCGTTTGTATCTTTTTTGTTGTTCATGGATTTTAACACAGATTTTAGGTCATCCAAATTTATTTCTTTAAATTGAAAACTTAAGTAATAATAATCAAACACAGAATTAATGTACGGTTTATTTGGAATACTGTTTCTAATATCGACAATACTTTCGACAAAAAATGAGTTTAAGACATTGGACATTTCAAGACATTTGGTATATTTATTGTTATTGTGCACAACTTCACTGATATTTTTTTTACTTTCTTTTAAGACGAAAAGTTTTAATGTTCTCCACATTGATTTTTGATCACCACATATTTCAATTTTTCTACTGATGTATTTGTTCTTAGCGTTGTTCAGCGCGGTTTTAAATTTGTTTCTGCATAGCTTGTAATTGTTCCAATCGACAACGAGGCAAGAAACTTTTGCTTTTTCGTATTTCAAAACCTTTTCAATTTTCAGAGTCTTGAGAGCATCAGTAAACCAAGGATTATGATTAATATTTATATCTTTATATTTTGTAAAACTATCAATCGTTTGTAGGAAGTTTATCGAGAATTTATTAGTTAGCTCGTCAAGCGATATATTGTTTTCATTAAAAGAAAAATCACAATTACGTAAACTAAGGGTGAAACACACTGAATCGTATTTAAATACACGCATGGGCTTTTTTTCTAGCTTAAAGTTTAATAATGAACTTATACTAATTATCACAGATTCATGATCACTTATCTTAAATTTACTATCACACTTGGCTTTAACTCTCTCCGGAATGTTAGTCATAACGTAGTCAATTAAGCTTTGGGAGTTTTTGGTAATTCTTGTTGGATCTTCTATTAACTGGGTATATGAGTTATCATTTAATATTGCACTTATTTGATTCTTATATGAACTGTCTACTAAGAAATTTACATTTATATCACCCATTATTATCACAGATTTAAAATCACAGCTTAAAAAGTTCATCCAGTTGGAAAAATTATCTATAAATATCGTTGGAGAATAGCTCGGAGATCTGTAGATACCACCAAGTATATAAACAGCATTATGTCTATGGACTTTTACTAACAAAAACCATACCTTTTTTTCAATTGTCATCTTTTTTAATATTTCACAATTCCAGTTATCTTTTATATAAAAAATTACACCACCTGTATGCGTAGATATGGAATCACATCTAATTATTTGATAGCTTTTTAAATCAATTTCAGCATCTTCGACCATATCGGTAGTATGGGTTTCTGTTGCACAAATAAAGTCAAAATTATCATCATAAACCAACGACTCTAGTTCACAGAAGTTATTTACGAGACCTTCAATATTAAGACTTAAGCACTTCAACTCCGATAATTGCTAATAATTGATTTGTCTTCTTTTATTAATTAATTGTCTTCTATAGATTGGGCATTCTACACTACGCACATCATGCTTAATATCCATATCAGGAAGATTAGCTTTATTTTTAAGCCTCATACAATTAACACATTTAACTTCATTAACACAGTCCTTAATTTCATGGTCCTTTTCACCACATTTTAAACAATTTTTTTCACTTGTGCATTGATCAAACCTATGGTTGTATCCTAGGCATTTAAAGCAACGGCGGATACCAATTTTTTCATAAACCACACATCTGTCATATTTAATGTAAATCTTTTTAACTTCCATAATTTCATGAAAAGCTTTACTATCTACTTCCAAAACAGCGTTAAAATTATTTTTATTCTTAAAAGATGCATACACCTTTACGCATTTTATTGTAGAAAAAACAATATTGTTTTGTTTTTGTATAGCCTCTTCAATAACATTGCCTTCTAAATTTTCGCACATACCAGACACAAGAATAGTTGGGTTTTTCATAATTGGCATATGCACTTCATACTTATCACTCATTTTATTTTTTATTTCATCTCCTATTTTTTTAATAGCGTCTTCACTGTCACAACATATAGCAATCGAACCATTTTTTCTTTCAAACATGTTGTTAACTTTAATGGAAAGGGCAGAGGGGTCTATTTTCTTTTTTATGTCGGATTTTGTCACATCAAAATGCTGACTCTCTTTAGGTTTCACTAACACGGGTGCAATTTCAATTGGTTTCTTTAGTAAATCAGCATAAGACGGTTTTGCCTTTTCTTTCATTTTCGTTTCAGATTCTTTAATTCGGGAATTCACTACCTCACTCTTTAACTCATCAATTTTGTTTACTAAACACTCTCGTACATTAACTTCCATTTTTTTTAACTGATCATTTTTCTCGCTCGCACTTTCCGATGATTTTATCAACAAATTACTATTTAACTCTTTCACCGTAGCAGAAATTGCTTGCACTTCTTCTTTATCCTTATCACTCTTTTCTTTTTTTCTTTTTTGGTTTACATGGATCAGCGTAAGCCATTAGCAGTGTCTTAATAAATGATGTAACCATTAGAGATAGATCCTTAGCGTAGAACGATTTTTTTCTGAGAATATGTCCCTGAAATATTTTCCTAAGAATTTTTCATTAATCAGAAAGCACCCTAGTATATATACATTTTTATGTTCTGTTCTAAACTACTTGAACATAAGGGCAAGTAGGTGCAACCCAGTATTGCTTTTTACTAACTTTTGATAAGACTTTATAAATGAGGAAGATTTGCATTCAGCTTCTAATTCGTAGATTCGATGATCGAGAAGACGAAAGTCATGAAATTGAGTGTAAAAGGTATAGGTCCGCGCTGTAAGGCTGTATCTGTACTATCGCAATATCACTATCTGTGGATCAAACTCAATTTTAGCAAAAATGTTTATATAGACGGTATTGGGACCTCCCATATTTTCTTTCAGATTTTACGTCAAAGGACTCCACCATTTATGAAACAAAATATCTCTCACAAATCACTGAATCTCTTACTTAAACCTTGGCGAAAAAAACACCAGCAAATAGTTTCCTTCAATTAACTCTGTCTGGAGAGAAGATTTACTTGGGGAGCCTCAAAATGGTACATCATCTCTAATGCTGGGTGCACTCTTGCAACTAAAGGTTCTCTCACCTCTTTTGTTGTGTCTTCTTAAAGCCGCCTTCGACGATAAAAAGCGTTTAAACTTTTTATTTGACATTTTCCCACCTTTAATGTCTGCATGGACTGCCAGTTATAAACTCTCAGGTGTCGGTATCCTCTGTTTCGCCAGACTCTCATTCAAAATAATAAAAAAAATACAAAAGAAAATAAAAAAAAATAATAACCAGTGCAGAGAAGAAACACTGGTACGACAATAAGTGGTCCCAAATGCATTACACTCTTTGCTCGTACCTATAAGGTATCCTTGTGGATTTAAGGTTCCAAACTAACAAAACAACGGTCGCCGATCTTGACTTGAAGCTAAACCTCCCTCGTTAAACAGATTGTTGTGTGGTTTCGAGCTCCAAAAGAAGTAGTAATAATGCAATATTATTATTATTATTTTTATATGAAAGGGTGCCGTTGTGGAGTGACACATGTATGCACTTGGTTCGACACCATGTTGAAAACAATCGAGCCAGGCACACAAAATTACCGCATCTCTCCCCCTGACCTTCTAGATTTGGATTTTTCGCTTAAGGCTGCTTCGATACAATAAGGTCTGCCTGTGACTGTCCTGAGGTTTTGCTTTACCCTCGCTCCTGTCCTTTTGGGCACCATGAAGTTGGATGATTTTGTGTTCAGAACTTTATATGGTTTTATTGGCTTGTTTTGCGGTAACTATCTGTAGGTAAAGACAGTGCGGTACGGTGGTGTGCCAGAGCATTTTCACCTTTTGTGGATTTTTATATCGATGTTTTAAAACCCAAACAATAATGGTGGTACATTGCGAGGGGCAATGAGGGAAGTTCTGATGAATATAAGGATTCTCTAGGAGTTGCTGAAGTTTAATAGTTGGATAACGAAGTTAGGAGCGAATACAAAAAGGTCATCAACTTTGGCCCAAGATTTCACACGGTAAGTAATGTATTGCTATGTATTCCTTGCACTTTGCGATTGGTCATACGTATGTATATTATTTCATTAATTGTTAAATACCAAATCAGTTAAATTAAGTCTTTTACCGATTATTATTTGAATTTGCTAGAACCATTTCATATAATCTTTCTATATATAACCTAAAGTATTTTAATGGAGCGCGATTTTGTGGTACCAACGCTATCCTGGTGGTGGCGCTGAAATATGCGCATGATTTTATAGTGGAGATTTGGATAAGATACGAAACATGTAAGAGTATAGTAACCAAGAGAATATTTTATTATTAAATTTAGCAGAGATAAATCTAACAAGTACTGTCCTTATGCTTAAGATGTCGCCCCAATCGTTCGTCTTCATTCGAGTACTATAAGTTTTATATACAGAAGTAGAACTGATTGGTGTCAACATTTTTATAAAAATGTCAATGTTCTCACAGAAATATTTCTCGGGTTTAAAGAAAATCATTTTATTTTAAACTCAATATTTTGGAAAGACCATAAGTAGATGATTTTTTAAAATTTGGCACCTGAGGATTTTTGAAGACTTTCCGGACGATATTTATCTACAAATTTGTTTTCTTAGGAATCAAAAAATTAAAAACCGGGTAGAATTTATTGCTTTTAAAAATCTCAATGCTGTTACTGGTTCTAAAGCGTAACCCTCCTTAATGCCACTTTCTGTGGGTGGCATTTGCATCGAGGAGACTGAACGGGCCATCTTTTGTGGAGTGATCACATATTTGACGTCGCCAAAAACGCTGCTTAGTGTTTAGGTTTTTTCCGTCGATGCGAAGTTTTTTACGAGAACAATTCCCATATCTAGGCAGGTGCTCCAAAACCCTCTCAATCCTCTCTCGACCAACGTGGCAATGTTTCATTTCTGTCATTATTTTACCGCAATTTTCATAAACAGTGCTCTAGTGAAATAACCAATTGCATTCCTTCCCTCAAACAATTCAACCGTAATACCCGTACTTCTAGGAATGTTCATCAATTTACCCTTGAACCCAATTTCGGACGTACTGTCAAGTACCAGAGATTCCCTTTTTATCCGCACTATACGAATGTGGAATTCTTAACCCGGCTCAGTGTTTCCCACTCGTTTCAATGTGCAGACCAATATACAAAACCAATATGCATCGGTATACGATATCTCCTTTCTAATCCTATCCCATTTTCCTAATTGCTCGCACTGTGTTTAACATTATTAGGGTATTCAAAACCCCTTGAGTGTAAAATTAAAACCCACGATACAAAAATGATAAAAATTTTTAAGGAAATCATTTTATTCTCAAAAACGACTCCAGCGGCTTTGATAGTTTTTTTTCACGATGGTAACGATCAACTTTTTGCTGATAAACAATTTTACCAAAGCCAGCTAAGTCCTTAAAGAAATAACGTATTTTTTTTTTGATTTTCGAATTTCAAAAAACTAACCCAAATTATGTATCCATGTTGAATTAGAAAAATTACGTTTTTCGGAATTAAGAGTACTTCGAAAAACGCTTTTTTAGATAATTTGTTTTAAGTGTATGATTACTTATAGAAATTTTAAAGACTGACGTACCTATTTTTTGTTTTTGAAATTATGTATGTATGTCTAATATTTACCAAATTTTTAAAGGTTGTTTTTTAGAGCCCGTAAGACTTTAAACTTGCAACAACTTTATTGCTGAAATACAGCCTAATTTTGAGAACTTATTTTAAATTTAAATTCCAAGAACTACTCGTATTTATGTTATTTTTGTACAAAAAGAGCTTGGCTTTAAAATATTTAACTTTTGTGTGTTTTGCTTATCTTTCGAAAAAATAATTTAAAAATCATATAAAACCAGTAATTCTTCTTGGGCTTAAAAATATTTAAAATATATTTCCTACCTATCTATGTATTTATCCCTCTTGCGAAAAATAACCTACAGTATCTCGATGACTTCATAAAAGACTTCGAAACAGGAACATACCAAAGCGACCCTGCCCATTGTTGAAAATCTCTCGAAATCATAATCATTTTCGACTCAGCATCATCATCCCCGATTGCCATTCAAAAGTTTCAGTTTCTTATTTGAATTTGAAAATATCCCATTTTCGGCAAAAGCCTACAAAGTATTCAACTGTCACACACCGCCAAATCCCTAACAAGACCGTTGTGCAATATTTCGTATCTCTAGTGCGCGCACACACCATCATCAATTCGATAACATCGCGGTCTATATTTAGTTGGCTTTGCCATAAATCTTCACCTAAAACAGAAGATTGTGTATCTTTTTTTTGGGTGCGAATGAGAAATGTATACAATCACGGGCAGTTTTTGTTTTTTTTTTTTTTCTTATTTTCTTCTCTTTGAATGGCAAAATTTATGGTTAGAGAGCAATGTCACCACACCGCACAGCATCCATTAGAGATGCTTTCTCTAGGTATTCATAGATGGCGATGTTTATTTATAGGAGTTATAGGATAATTTTATGGTTTTGTTATCAGATAATTTATTTTCTTTATTCATTTAAATCTAAAGCAAAAAAAAAGTGGAGCAGCAAGCCGACAGAGATGTGGATACACATCTTTGTGGTCATGATGACGCCATATTCAACAAGATACAGAATTGATGTGCTGTTTCAATGCTGCATGCGATGTGTATCTTTATCGGCTGTTGAGGAATATGGATGCTACTCGTAATTTGATGGTATTCTGTTGCATGAGGTGAATTATTTTAATATGAATTTAGATTTTGAATTCCCTTACATATTAATTATCTTTTATTATGGATTTCAATATTTAAAGCCTTTTTTACTTTTTCTCATTTCAGATTGGATTACTCACTTAAAAACTACAATTTTTGGAATAATAAAAGTTTATATTCTTGAAAGGTAAGTGATAGTAAATATTATATCTACCTTGAAGATACTTCTTTTCCACACAGGTAGCCTTGTCTATAAAACTAAAACTAACACCTTTGTTGTAGAAACCTGAAAAGATCTTGGCATTGCATAAGACATCTGGAGGACTTGGGTTGCTTATAGATACCTTTAGTAGATATCCTACTGATCCTACCATATGCAAAATAAAGATCAAAATCAGCAGCCGATCGGTGATATAATTTGAACAGTTTGCACCTTTTTCAATGACACCTCGGGCTCGATTTTTTTGAAAGTTTATTTTCATTGTTCTGTTGTCGGCAAATCAAGTACCTACATAAATGAGGTTTTTTTTTTGTTTTTTGTAAGACGGCCAAGGGTGGGATGTGGGATCGACAGAAGCTATAATGCGACTGTCTCAGTTTTCATAGAATAATATGGACTGCGTTAAGTGACTTAACTTTATTCAATTAGAACTATCAAAATAACGTTACTATGCGGACCAATCTTTTTATCATTGACTGTTAGAGTCTACATTTCTCAATTTGCGTTCAAATTATGGAATAATAAAGTAAATATAACTTTAAACTCAACTAGACAATAGGTGTGTTTTATTCACTGCTGCATAGCTTGCACAGCAAAATTTCCCTCGGCAAAAAACAACAATTTGATTCCTGGCGAAAAAGAAGCCAGTAAAAAAATGGCAGTATTGCTGGTGATGACTTTAAATTATTGAAATGAAGATGGCGCTATGCCAAGTCAATTTTAGAATTATTTTGTTTCGCGAATGTTGGCAATTGCTCATATTTGAAAGTTAAATAACATTTCACATTTGAATTTGGCAATAGGATCATCGTAAATAAATTATTTAAAAAAGGAGAAGAGGTAAATATATAAAATTAGTTAATTTTTTGAATATTTCAAATAAAAAACAACTTTTTAACTATACAGACCAAAGCGTTGGAGCCACGACGAAACAAAGGCGTTGCTGCATTTTTATACCAGCAATTTTTATTATTTTTATCGTCAGCAATTGAAATAAGCCATTTGCGAACACATCTAACTATAGACCACGCGGTATATTTTGCAACTCCGAAAAGGTTTCCAAGTTGCCGAAATGTTACGGTGTTACAAATATACCACACAAACATGAGTTGTGAATATTTCAGAAATAGAATATTTAACTGAGATTAAATTGAAAGAGGATTATGTATGAAAAAAACTAACAAAAATGAATAAATGTCCTGCCAACCAATTCTTCCAAAGTGGATCTTTTCAGTCTGAAATGTGTTTTGAAGTCATCATCGCTGTAGGCTTCAATAGTTTCTATGAAATTGGAAACACTTGCTTGCATGGATTTCTTCCTCTGATAAAGAATCATCGGAGCTCTCACTGGTTTCAAGATTTGAGCTTTCTCCACTGCCAGAAGATGACTCTAAAACTATCCAGGACTTAAAAAAAAGATTTTTTTTAAGAAAACAAGAAATGCATATAATATTTTACTGTATTGCTTCTCTGTTCATTTTATTTGTTTTATTTTCAAATATTTCGTAATTCAATTCAATAATTCGTTTGTTTACTTCAATTCTTGTTTGCCAAAAGCATACATGTTTTGACATCAGATTTTGACATTTTCTATAATAATGGAGTGGCCAACATTGAAATATAAATTGAAATTGACATATGGAGTGAGTTTGATCGTTTTATTCGCACTTGAATGCTGCGCTGGCTATGCAGCAATGAATAAAACACACCTATTAAGGACTTGTGCTAAAAAATTAATTGAAAATGCAACAATTTTTATAGATTTACCTAAGCTATAAATAAATTGGAAGCCATAACGGCTTGTAGAGAAACTAAATCTAGTCTATAGTGACTTACAACTCTCAACCACTTCTGTGTGCGTGTTAGCAGGAATGGAGGGATCAAACTCTTTTCTGCCGATTTCAAACGGCTAATAAGCAGCATTTTTCATGACAAAAGATATCCGGAAGGATTTGTCAATTTATCACAAGAGCCAGTTCACTCCTTAAAAATTTTTTGAAGGGGCTTAGAATCGAACACGAGACCATGAATGACAGTACAACGCACTACATCATTACAACAGAACAACAACATCATCTTAATTTATCTGTTCAGTTTTTGCATATCTACGAGTATCTAATTTGTCTGAAGTACCTACATTTCTAAGCATAGGTATATGGGTTTGATTCCCCAGCCGCTGCAAAAATGCCTCTTGCGAGAAAATGACAAATCCTCAAAGAGTAGATATATCTTGTACCGAAAAATGCTGTTCGAACTCGGTAGCTGATTGAAAGTTCCCTCCAACCAGAAGGGTTGAGAGTTGCTCTCGAAGAACTGTTGGCTTTAATTTTATTTATTTATTCATTTATTTTACAACTTATAGCTTAAAATGGTTATGGCAAGAGACTGGTTGCGAGGAATTATGAGCATATGTTTTGCCATAATGAAGTGTCACCTATTAGTCCGCAATGGGACAATGTGTTTTTTGATGAGTCTATAATTCGGCCAAAATTCGAAAATTAAAAAAAAAATTTTTTTCTACTCTTGACGCATTTATTAATTATTTTAAAAAAAATTATATTATTACCTAATAAGGTTTCCGAGAAAAAAATTCCCAAAAATCTTGCGTTGTTTTGGCGTTCTAGACCGTACTAGCACCTTTGTATATTAAACTTATAGTACTATCAAGAAGACGAAAGATTGTGGTGACATCTTAAGGCTAGGGATTGCAATTGCTAGATTTGTCTTTGCTAAATTTAATAATAAAATATTCTCTTTTTTAACTTCCCATAGGGAGTTATTGTAATCGGTCCGATTTGTTAAATTGGAATTTTTGACATTTCTCGACGTTTAAAGGTCCCTAGAGGCTATATCAATCATTTTTAGAGAGATGTCTGTGTGTTTGTGTGTACGTACGTTCGTACGTACGTGCGTACGTTCTGGTACCATTTTTCGTCGTCGATATCTCAAGAACGAGTAAAGATATCGACTTCAAATAAATTTTGTTCAATAGATAATAACTTCGAAAGGGGTTGAAAGGGCGTTTATTAAAATTCAGTGAGTAATTTTTTTACTATAACGGTTTAAAAAAAAGTAAAAATTTTGGTTAGTTTCAAATATCTCACGAAAAAATAATGCTATTGATTTCAAATAAAATTTAATGTACTCATTATAAAGTCATACAGATTTGGTATGAATTTGGAAAAAAATTAACATACCGTTATTTTTTTAAATAAAAAAAAACTGAAAAAAAATTTCATAACCCAGATATTCTAAGAACGGAAAACAATTTGAAACTCAAAATAATTTTATTTTACGAAAAATAATGTGTTTGACAACTGGTGAAAATTTCAAAAAAAAACAGTTTACAGTTTTTTTACAAAAAATAAAAAACTATATAAAATTCTATTGAAAATTGATAAAAATTGTTTTTCGACTCAAATTTCTCGAGAACTAGTAGTGATATCGACTTCTAATTTAGTTTATTTTATACAGAGTATAATTTTGTACAATTGGTAAAATGTTGACAAATATTGAATCAATATTTTTTTTTTTAAACAAATGGGAAGTTATCAGTGTGGGTCGCACCCAGCCTCTTTTTACTACTTGTTTTGTATGTTATCCTAATCTCCACTGTGAAAGCGTGCGCTAATTTTTGCGCCACCGCCAGGCTAGCGTTCGCAATACAAAATCACGCTCCATGATAATACTATAGGTTATATGTACAAAGCTAGTACCTTAAACTGGGTACAAACAGCAATAACCTGTTTTAATGGTTTTAAATTGCTTAAGAATTCCAATTATACTTACTTTTGGTTTGCTTAAGAAAATACAGCAATTTTTCTTAATTTCTTTTTTAACAATAGGCTCCCCTGGCAAAAGCAAATTGATGTTTATTCTTCTACAGTTTTAATAGTTACAATAATTATTATTCGTAAAAATTAGTAGTTTTGAGAAGTAGCCAAACAAAGAGACATATAATTTGGTCAAATTAACGGATTCGAACTTCAAAAACATTTGGCTTCAAAATTAACATTTGGAATACTAATTTTTTATTAAACGATAATATTGAGTATATTATATTTAATTAATGAAATAAGTAAAATCAGTTTAAAAAATCTTAATTATACTTAACAAATTGTTTTTCCTATATAATGAAAATCAACAAAGCCAAAATTCTTTATTCCAAAAATGTGTCCTTAAATAAAAACTATACTAAGACTTTGTGAAATAAAATGCAGTATTTGGTCTTACAATACTTTTATGTTCAAGAGGCTTAGAATTTAAAAAATGGATGTTATCAGAGCAAAATGTTCATAAGCATAAAATTAGTGATTGGAGCTTATAACAGAATGTCAAATGAATGCAAATTTAATTTTATGAAAGAACAACATTTATAAAAATATATATAAAATTTTCACAAAAAATCCAAAAAAAAGTAAAATAGTGTTAAAACACTGTTTTGTCTAGTTTAAGAGCCACATGCTGGCTTTAGAAATATCGAGTTTTGAAAAGAAATATTTTGAAATTCGTTTTAAAAAATCTAAAATATTTTTTGTTTGTAAATTTTAACACACATTGATCAAAATGAGTAGTACCTACATATCTTAAGAAAATCGAAAACAATAAAATGTTTCTATGGAAGTTACCATTAACAACCATTTTCCGGACAACATTTTCTAACTAAAAGCTAGTTTTTACTAAATGAAATATTTTGAGTTTTTTTCTGTGGTACCGTTTTTGAGAAAAAAATATTTTCTAACATTAAAAAAAAATTATGTTATTTTTTGCCTTAAAAGAAAGGAAAAAAACATGTCGACATGAGCAAGTCGTTAAGGCTGTAGTGGAATAGACAGAATTGCGAGATGATTTGTTTTAGTCTTTCCTATCATAGGTACTTACATATATTTCAAGTCTGAAGAAAACCTTGAGTTCGAATTTTTACGAAAATATTACTTGCCCAATAGTTTCATTAACATAATATCACATGTTAAAATTCAATTTTTAATGCAGTTTTCTTGAGGATATACGAACCATACAGTTAGATATTAATTCACAAAATTTAATCTAATAAAATGATTACTATACGATAAGTTATTGTTTGTCAACAAATATTTTTCGTTCTCGATAAAGTTAAAGAATAATGGAATCTGTCAAAATTTTGCTCGAGAATAATGTGTCGAACAATTATTTGGTACTCTTAATTTGGCGGATACTATTGTTGTACAGTTTCAAACAAAAACTTGATTTTTAGCTGTAGCCGCGTACTGTCTGCGAAAATTATTTGTTAAATTTTGGCTTGGATAGACTTTGGAAAGGAATTCGTATGGGAGCTAAAATTTAACGCAAAGTTAACTGAAAATAAACCGAAACTGTTTTATTGATACATAAATTGATCAGTAGCTCTGAAGGCTCCGTGAAACAATCCATAACGAAGAAATTGAATTTATGCACTGAGCATGATCAAAGTGTATGACACATCAGTGTTTGCATTGTTCTTGATGCACTCCGCTCGTTCATCAATTTCTCAGCTCTGTCGCAAAGGTGACACAAAATATCCTCAGTTAAACGTGCTGATCATTCAATTTGTGTCCACATTTGGACATAAAGGACATTCCAATAAAATCTGCACACTGGCACCAAAGCTGCACAGCACATTGAATTGCATTCCGATCACTTTATACTTTTGGAAAGCATCCGAGGGGAGAGATTTGTTTCGCTGGGATCAGATGCGTTTGCATCTTGGTTGGTAAGATTGTGTACTACTTCGTTGTAGGACCATTCAATTATTTGCAATTCTTTGTTTTGTTTATGTTTTATGTTGCCCGTACACAGATGGCAACATGGCCCCAACAACATTATTCAAATAGTAAGTGCATGTGCGGCATGTATTCCTACCACTTAATCAGTCCCTAAATGAATACACTCTTTCATGTTTCCTCTAAGATACACCAGTTTCAAAAGGTAAAACGTCCAGCGACGACCGAAGACGTCCAGATTTGGATTCATGTGGCATTCTCTTTGGCTGTTGTTTCAGTCCAGGCCTTTCGTGCAGCCGCCACCGAAGAATCTATATAGGTAACGCTCGTCGTCGCCGCCACCACCTCAGCACCGCTGCGGCAGCCAAGCTGAACATTTTTTGACTGCGAGTTGTGTTGTGTTTTGTCGGCCGCAACGTTCCCGACTCTGGCTGGCTGACTCGTTCTTCTCCAATTTTCCACGGATTAATACCAAAAGAATTACAATATAACGCATGTAACGTATCTGCTCGCTGCGCGCTCGCATCCGTTTTACACAGCGACAAGTTGAGCGCCCAACATGCTCAACTTGTAATCGCGAACTTTAAGGAAGAGCAGCATGCACCGCTACGTCCGTTCCGTCTGTCTGTTTCAAATGAAAGGTATGCTGAGCTCGAATTGAGCCGGGGATACGCGGATGCATTGGGGTATTCGGAAAATTGTGTGTGCGCGCGCGCGTTTGTTCAGAGCCTGGTCGTCACGCACATCCTTTCTGGTTCTCTGCCCATCACAAGTGCTTGAATGAAAATAAAAAAAAAAAAAAACAACATTGAAATAACACGGTATCCACAAGGATCATCATGCGAATTTTTTTTTGCAACTGTTCGGAATAATTTTTTGCTAAAGATATGCAGCACACATTACGTATTCTGATGTATCTATCTGCATTTGGGAAACGGCTAAGCGTGTTACCTTTATACTATACCTTTGCGGAGTTAACGAAAAATGAAGTCCAGTCCAGAGGTCTCCAGGTCCTTAAGCTGAGTTTGTTCGGTGCGTGCGTGCGCTCTCTGTGCACTGCACATGCATATGGTCAGGGAATCAGACAAGAACTTCAAATAAAACAAAAAACAAATAAATACAACAACAACAAAAAAACACACATCGAATGTTGAAAAATAAAATTTCAACTAATTTGGCAGATATGCAAATTCATTTGAAATGTGACTGAATAATTTCTCAATACTTAATATAAGAAGCTTGTCTTGGAATTGAATATTTGTGTAGTTTTGAAGGTTTGATAGTGGATAAGTAAATTAAAATTAAATTATATTGAATCCAATCTCATTTGCTCAGTTTGGCATGATTTTATCCTATCAAAGTTAATGTGGATCATCTTCATTGGAGATGCTGATCATTGTTTTGGTAGCTTCCAACATTATTCTTATCCGATTATTTATTAATGTTGGATCATATTTCATTTCATTGCATTTCAAGTGAATTCAGGATCTTCTTTTTTTTCTAGGGACATTTTTTGAAACTGAGTGTTCACAGTATTACATAACCCATTGTGATCATTTTAAAGTCATAGATATCGCACTTAAGTTTTTTTCTTAAAATTACTCAAATTCTTTATATTAAAACAAAAATATTGACATTACCTAAAACGAAATTCAAGAAAATTTAACCTTTTGAATACAAGTAAAATAAAAACTACCTCTTGTGGGTTAGAACCGACCTTTTTAAAAGCGTTATAAATTTATGTTCTCAATTGTGTTAGTGGATTGTATTGTCACTCCGAAAATTTCGGATCGATTGCCAGCCGCTGGCACCTTAAAACAAAACATATTTTATTAGGGTTACTGCGTTTTGCGAGGAAGTGAGTCTTGTAAAAATTGCTTCTCTTCGTAGCCGTTCTCCGCTGAACATTTTAGGCCTCATTCATACCCGTCGGCAAAAAACACTCCCAGGAATGATTAAAGAGTTGTAGTTCATTACCTTGAGGGTCTAGCGATCTATTGGGCCTCGAATTTATTTATATTTATTTTATCTATATAATTTCCTTTTATTTGGTCGTAATTTTAATTTGAAAAAAATTTAAATATTTATAAATGGTTTAGTCTTTAAAAAAAGATTGTTTTATCGCAGGAGCTATAATTTTCCCAGTTTTTGTCTTTTATTTTATTTAAACTAAGACAATATTACACAGATATTAATGATTCCAAAATTGCTTGTGACATTTTTTAGTATTAACTTATAGGAGCTTATATGGCAGTAATGGTAAATTATCTCAAAGAAAATCTCTTAAAAAGCTTAAATTTAAAGTTTGAAGAAGACAGACAGAAAGACCTAAGCATATGTATCTTATGCCACGGTAAACGGGTTCGGGTCGTTATTCTGTATTCCAAAATACTGTAAATGAATCAAAAATTCTGTTTTCCATTATTCTGTAATTCTATTATTCTGAAATTCTATTATTCTGAATTCGGAAATTCTGTAAATCCGAAATTCCGTAAATGAATCTGAACTTGTATTTTTAAATTCGTTTAAGGGGCAGCTATTCTGTATTTGTTGAACAGTTTGTATTATTATTGAGTTCTATGAAGTTAGAAATTACCTATCCCGGGCTTTGCCAAGGGATTATAGGCTCTGTAGTATTTATTTATTTTAGATCAAGTTTGTGTTTATAAAATTTGTAGGAACCGCCGAGCTATATTGCACGTGTTTAAAATAACCACCTTTTGCATTGTTTCCAACTCCACTATCAGATTTTCTTTTTCCATTTGTGAGAACAGGATTTTCGTTATCAAGCCAGTTGCTGACGGATTCTGTCCGATACATTGCTTTCATCTAATGAGCTAGCTCTGTGTATTTGCCTATTTTTGAGCTGTAGGTACGCCATCTGTATAGGTTGTGGCTAAGAGGAATCGCGATGTCATAAATAGTGATCTTTTTGGCACTCTTTTCGAAAACAACTATGTCAGCTCTGTTGGCTCTAATGCTCTGATCAGTTGTTATCGCTCTATCCCAGTACAACTTAAACTCGCTATTTTTGAATCCTATCCTCAAGTACACAATTTTGGCGACTTGATTATGTCTATAGCTGTGTATTAATGTGCAGCCAAGCTTGGTCTATGGTTTCCGAGGATTCTTGGCAGCGTCGGTAGAGATCATTTACAATTTCTTCTTTTAAAATTGCTCTCCTATAGTCCTGTCCTGGATTGTAATAATAAATCCCTCAGTTTCCGCAAACAACTACTGTCTTCGTTTCAGTCAAAGGTTTGAATATTCCTGGTGGATGTTTTCTTGTTCCAGTACTTTGCGATGAATCCCGTGTATTGCTTTGTTTTTCCAAATCTCAGTTAAGGCTGCATCAGATTGAACGTTTATTGGAGTTTCGTATGATTGTGAGCGAAGGTTGAGGGGTGTAATGTTTCTGTTCTGCCACACATACCGAACGTTTTCTGCCTCCCTCGTACCGCGGCAAAACGACTCTTTCGACTAGACTTTTATGGTGGTGATAACGGCGCTTAGTTAAATGGGTTCTGATTGACCTCATGATGTTGTGAAGGTCTGTATCAGACCATTTAACTACACCAAATGAATAAGTAAATATTGGGATTGCCCAGGTGTTGATGGCCTTGACTGTATTACCAGCATTCAATTTGGACTCAAGTACAACCTTGTCTTTTGATAAATTAGTTGACCAAAGCCTGTTTGATTGTTGAGTCACAAATCCCTTTTAACTGGATATGTCCCAAGTATTTGTATGATTCCTCATCCGTTAAATTGGCTATAACATTTTGCCAATCGATATGATAGCCAGTATCATCGTTTTGTATTTTTTCTTTCTTAAGATGAACAATCTTACACTTGTAAGATTGAATTCTAGAAACTTATGTTTTCCACTAAATTCCCTTCTTACTCATCAATAACTTCATACATAAAGAATTTCGAAATACCGTATTTTGGATTTACATAATAATTTCGACACATACAGAATTATGACCCTAACTCCCATATTTCACAACAAACCTTCCACCCCTTTTGAGAGTAATTAAAGGACAACAAACATCCAAGCACATACATATACCTAGTTTAGAATTTATTTATAATAATTTGATTAAAACTTTTCTTCGTTCTTTTTAGTTTCTATAGACATTATAATTAATAAGAGTTATCTACTATAGTTTATCGTCGTTATAAGTAACGTGCTTCGCAGTAAAAAAAAAATACTCTGGGTGCACGTAGTATGTCCGCTAGCACCATGCCACTTTAACAGAACTGTTGTACATTGTCATTCTTTAATCAGTTCCTTCTCTAAACTTGAGTCTTCTATTTGAGCGTACCGTATTTTGTTTCATTTCCAGGTATAAAGTTTGATTCATTATTCTACGACATGAATTCTTCATTTCCGTAGTTTAACTCAAGGCTGCTTTCGAGTTTGATGTTCCCATTCCAACCGAATCCTATGTCAAGAAGAAAATATATATTATTCAAATTTTAATAATTAAAACAAGATAGTTTAAAGTTAACAATTATTTTCAGGTACATAGTTACTTTATCAGACAACAAGTAATATTTATTTGTATTTCATTGATAGGCAACTTTTTAATTGGTGCTGTCATTACTGAAGCGAAGAATAAAACGACATCAATCCACTAATATAAATAGGTAGTATAAGGGTACTAAAACCCGGCCATCTAGCCTTATTTTCTTACTTTGATGTTTGATAACAAATTCGGTTGATCAAATACCTAGGTAGTATTTCAAAATATAATTACTATAATGCAGTTAAAATTAACATAACTTATGTGACTAATTGTGCAGTTTCGCACAAGTCCCCGGTCACCAAAATTTAGTATGCGGCCTGTTTGGACTCAGTTCCCGGCCCAGTTCTAAATACTAAATCATAAATATTATTAAAATTTAACAATTAGATACTATCAAAACTTTCTCTTACTAAAGTAAATCATCAACAATTCTTGATGATGTTTTCAAGAAATCATATTTAACATTGAACTTATAACAATTTTTGTATCGTTCATTTCTTGAAAAATACTCATTAGATAGTTAGTAGATAACTTTCTTTTCTTGTAACTTTCAGTTCCCCTGGCCGGATAATAAACTCTAGCTCCAATAACCGGCCACAGAATTCCTAAACGTATTTTGATCAAATAATGACACAAAATAGTGGCCGTATACTGAAACTAAGCATAATTGTTATATTGCATCACTCTCTCCCATCTAAATAGGTATAAAGTTTGTAACATAGTTAAAGAACAAACGAGATAAAAATGTGTCCTTCACTTCAAAATCTTGGCCACTTTTAATTAAATTTAAAATATGAATATTTTACATAAAATTTCTAAAATTTTATTAATAAAATTGCTTTTATTAAAAATGTATATATACCTAAGTACCTACAAAAAAAATATCATTTCACTCCTTAGCACTAAAATAAGCGATGTTATTTCACTACTTCCAAACTCAATCCAAAACTCTAAATCGCACAATCTACCTACCTACAGTTTTTGTTTTTTTTTTTTTTTGAAAAATCTGTGACGTTTAAAATAATCACTATTATGTCCGTTATGCTATGAATTAAACATAGATTCGAACTAAAAATTATGTAGGTAATTGTATCCTTCCATTTCATTTAATATGAGTAAAAGCCAATGTAGAATTATATTTTCCAACAGTAGGTACCTACCTTTATAATACGGATATAGATATAGGTATCTACCTATTTAAAAGTGCAATATCAAATTATATTTTAAAGTATAATAAATATCAAATTGTATGCACTCAACAAATACCTACCCAGTTTAATACGATTTTCCGTATAAAATTGTAGCCAGGCTAGACACATTTATTAAATTTCGCGTTTGTATTGTTTTTTTGTTCAGAGATTTAAATTATAACTATACCGCGATACGAAAATCATGTTGTTTTCCTTGTGACACCAATTCCTTATCATAACACGCAACTTCAAAAGGAAGTTAATAACCGGTAACGGCCAAAGGAGTTCCCAGTTACCCACAGCACAGCACTCTTCGCCACCGTCGCAAAAATAATAGGTACCTACCGTGAACGAAACATACAAACACACCAAATGTCCATCGCGCGAAACTCGAAAAGGAAACCAAACAAAAACATCAGAGAAAACAACACCATGATGAAAATATTATTTTCTCCATTTTTTCCAGTTTTCATATTCATATTAATGCATAAACAAACACAAACTCACACACACATCAACAATCTGGAATTCAGCAAAATGTTTGAAATTCTGGAATTCAGCTGATCAGCTGTTATTGAAATATTTCCCGGTCTCTCATGTGTCGATGGAATGGGACGGAAGAAGGAAGAAAAATACAAAAACACGCAACGAAAGGAGATAACCAACCGATAAAATTTATCTCTTTCTCTGTCCGTGAAAGGACTGCTGAGTGCTCTTATTCACACATATTCAATCATTTTGCCTGTCTGGATTTCGCCATGGCAAAGAGGGATGAAGGATGATAAAGAATAACAAGAAACAAAAAAAAAAAAAACAACAACAACAGCAGTAGACTGGTTCCCGTAAGAATTTTGTGTTTTGTTGGGATATAAACAATTTTTCGGCAAAGAAGCAACTCACAAAAAAGTATGGTTGACTACTAACAGGAAAAGGAATACAAAATAAAAAAAAAAAACATGCAAGGATGTGTGTGCGACTGGCATGCCGGCCGCGCCGCGTTTTACTCCGAATGTATTTATGGGAACATCAATGCGAATCGACGGATGTATGCTTTATGGAGGTCGGGAAGCAGCCATTATTCATTTTTGTGCTGTTTCGTTGATGTTGAGGCGGCAGGGAGCAGAGAACAACACAATGAATTTTGAAAAGGAGGAATTATAATATGTGGGTTCCCTTCGAGTTTTTATTTTTAATTTTTTCATATTTTATTTTTGTTTGTTTTTCTTTTTTTGTACCTACCTAGTGCTTTGGTCAGTTTTAGGATTTTTATATTTTAAATGTCAAATCTGGGTTTTTAAAATTTAATTTTTGGTGGAATGGATTTAGGTAATTATGGTTACTTACATTAAAAATATTGGCGCAAAATTTTAAACAGCCTATTATTAAGGTAGATATTAGTGTGATACTAGGTACTTAATAATTTGCTAACTTTAAAGTAGTTTACTAACATTCTTAATTTAAACCATTTTTTAACTAGTATCGTACTAAATTAATTTTCTTAATAAATTGCTTCTAAGTACACCCAAAACAATGACAGTTCGTGCAAAAAAAATAAGTAAAGAGACCTTTTGTGGTGTTTGCAAATACATAACACTAAAAACATAAAATAGGTAAAAGGGTAGAGAATATAGTAGGTATGATGCTACCTATAAGTAGGTACCTACCTATTCGATTAAAATTTGCAAAATTGTTGTTTTAAACTAAGTAGTTTCATACTAAAACAGCTTTAGCATCGTACTAATTAATCTAAAATTTGCGCCATTTTTTATACCTACCTATTATTATAATATTATTTATAAAGTCAGCAGATGTGAGCTAGTAGGTACCTACCTACCTTCATTTGATTTTCTTATAGGTAGATACATAGATATCTATGTAGGTAGGTATGTAGGATTTGTTAAATTATATGGAACTGGAAATTAATAAAATACCTAACATGATAAATTGAAAAAAAAAAAAAAAAAATTAGCGACAAAAGCTTAAAATAAATATGTAGGTACCTACCTTTATTTTATAGATAGATATGTAGGTAAGTAGGTATATGTAGTTCTTGCTTTTGCAGAAAGTAGGTATCTAGATACGTATTGTAAAAGTTTTAAAGTACTTAAGCCTCAAAATAAAAGAAGGTCATATCAGAACAGGAAATTGCGACAGCTTTAAGGTTTGTTATAGTTCTCGAGACTCATATCATAAGGTATTAATGAAACACAGCCTTACATCAAAAAGGCAAAGGTTTAGACTTAAATGCTATTTATAAGCGATCTTTAAATCTGATAAAGCATTTTAAAAACTTTACTACCAGGGAATATTTCTACCTTGTAAACTTTTTCTGAAGTACTGTTATTTAGAACAAATAAAATGGACCATGTGGTTTAAAATTCAACTCACAATTGCATATACCGATGATATTTTGACATTTCATTATTTAGGTCTATTTAACTGAAGATTTTGATGAGACCAGTTCGATTATATACTTTAAAATGAAATTTTGATACTACTTATACTACTATCATATTTTTTTTGTTTGTAAAATTAAAATAAACCAGTTATCGGGTCTGTTAGATTTTAACACGGTAAATCATGACAAACACAATTTGGGCAAAAGATTTATAGGTATATGACACCTTGGAAGGTTTAAATTTCTATTAATAAGTAATCCTCTTAAATGAACATACAAATCTAGATAAATTAATTTGGTATATTATTATTCTTTTTTTTAATGTTAATAACCATTATTTGAATAAGCAAAGTTCTAGTGAAATAACCTTCCATTACATGGGTAATTCAATTGTAAAACTCGTGCTTCAGGGAATGTCCGTCAGTTCACCCTTGAGCTCCTCTACGGCTAGCCCGTCTCAATATTTCCCTTCCATTATACGATATTCAGACATCCAAATCCATTGTGCATCGGTATCTCCTTTTAAATCCTCTCCAACGTTCATAAACGCTCGCACTGTGTTCAAACCTTATAAGGGTAGTCATGATCCCTTAGTGCGCCCAAAATTATAAAGTTTCCTAAATCTTTGACGAAAAAAAAAAATGGGAAAGCAATGTCACTTATTTCACAAAGTATTTCTTTCAGCTGAAATGATCGAAAAAAAATCCAAACTTGTAAAACTGAAATTACAACATTTTAATAAAATGTCTGTATTTTTTCTCCGGTTCATACTTCAATTGCTTGTAGTATTTTTGATACTATTATATCGCCTTTAGCTACCTGTTAAAATAGTAAATTTAAGAAAACAATTTTAGTTGTATAAGTTATTGAACTCATTTGCATGTAATTATTGGCCATACAGAGTATAAAAGTGGTCTAATTTGAAGTTGAAGCTAGTCAACTTTTCAAGGAAAGTGTTAGATCCTAAAATATTCGTTTATTATAAATTTTAGTTTAAAACTATTGGCTTCTTCACTGCTTTAAGGAAATAAATTTTAGAAAGCAGAGTTGATAAAAAGGTACCAGTTTCGAAATAACAAGACATACTGTAAATTGAACACTGTTTTCAGTTTATATTAAGTTTTATTTTAGACACATACTTTTTCGTGCAATTTAATTATTCAATTTAAGTATATAAGAACGATGCTCTGTTAAAATAAACAGACACATATCAAGACCAAGATAAACTCATCAGGTAAAAAATTGCAAAAACAACTACATGAAACGTTAAGTTAACATGCTATGTATTCGAATTGATATGTTTTAGCACCAATAGCACCAATTTGTGAAAAAATTTGACAATTTTGGAAATCTTCTCAATTTTTGATTTACTTACATTCTCTTTAGGCGACAACCCCGTTAATTTCACAATGAATAGGTATTATTGACCTCGTGTAGGGTTCTTAGGCTTTAAAAACTTTGCGTAGGAAAGTTTGTGTTTTAAATTTAACAAAACATCAGTTGTTAAATGTACCTAATTTTTTTTTGAGTAGATACCTAATAGTTTTTAAAATATCCTTCTGTATTGTCCATCATTACCAAAGGTCATTTCTGCAATAACCTTTTCTTTGCATTATCTAAAACCCCTCACACAATCGATGAATTTTCCATCTTGGCTGATTAAAGTTTCCTAAATCTTTGACGAAAAAAAAATGCGAAAGCATTGTCACTTAATTCGCAAAGTATTTTTTCAGCTGAAATGATCGAAAAAAAAATCCATACTTGTAAAACTGAAATTATACAGCATGAACTAACAGAACAAAAAAAAAAGTACAAGGGACTACAAAAAAATAATCCCAACTAAAACAACGAAAAGAGTGAAAGCGTAAAAGTTTCTTGTTACGCTTCAAATGGCCCAAATACACATTTTTACTTACAATATAGTTTTACTTGATTTTGTCTTTATTCACAGTTTTTTTTTCTTCGGTTCTATTTTCCCTTCTGGCATGACCACCCGTCTACTTCCACATTTACAGTGACTGCCAGGAGTATTCTAGACATGGGTACTTTTACTCAAATAGAAAATATATATAATATCCTTTTTCGTCTACTTTACTCTGGCAAATGAGCAGAATGGATTTAAGAGCTTGTCCTAAAAGTACCTATAACTTCCCTTATAACACACACACACACTCACTTACTTTGAAACAAACACATTTTCAATCTTTAACGTAAACATGTTATCTTATATCGTTAGCTATACGAATAGGTATAGAGATTCAACATCCTTCTTCGAGAGTAGATTGGATTTCAAAGTCTTTCGGTTCTGGTTGTCTTGTTCTACGTTGTGTTCTTGAAGGTTCGTTCTTCTTTTACACAAACGGAAATGACAGCCCCAAGAAAGTGAAAGAAACCTTCCTTCACATCAAAATGGAACGAACTAAAACGCTCAGTTGTTAGTTAAGGTACCCCAACTTCAACTTTCCTCCTGCTCAACCGTGAGTCGTCTTTCTATATCCCTTGGCTTCACCCATCTCTTTATAGCTCGTCACAATAAGTATCTATAGATGAACATTTCCACCTATATATCATACACGTATATTGTGTTTTTCATCTTAAGCTTAACCTTCTTCAACTTTTTGGTTTGGTTCGCTTTTGTTTTGTATGTTTTGGATTTTTTGATATCCTTCGTGTTACTGAAATACTTCCCTTATACTCGTACACAAACAGAATATAGCATATAGCTATAGGAGTATCTAAACCAACTTCTGGGGGTATCTATCAGTAGTGAAAACACAAACGACGCTGCTTTTCCAACTGACTACATTTCGATATTATACAAAACCACCCTCTGGATTCACCACCCCAAAAAAAGGCGAAGGACCTAACCACCATCGACTGAACTCGAAGTGATAGAAAAACCATTTCCAATCTATTGTCGCAGATATTTTATACTCGTAGTATGTTTTTTTTTGTCTTTTTGTCTTTGGGAAAATCTATGCCAAACAACAAATAGGTGGACAACGACGGACTTTTGGACAAACTGACGACGGGTTGGATGGTATATGTACGTACAAATGTATATGTTTATGGATACGCTCTAAAAGCCATGGCGCTTCGAAGGCGACACAAGCGCCCACATGGTTTTCCATTCTGTTTCCGTGGATTGTTTCTATGGCTGTGATATGCCATAAACGTCTCTCTGCGTGGCTTGTTTTTGGTGATTGTTTTTAATTTTTTTTTTATTTAATTTTTTTTTTTCTGTTCCAAAATTTTAATTATGAAAGACAAAGAAAATTGTGTCACATTTTGAGTGATTTATATGTTTGGAAATATGTCAAGTGTGTATACTGCAGTTTCTTTCTTCCTTATGTTCATCATGTTGTTTCCATGGAAGAAGAAGAAATGTTTTTTTTTTGTTAAGCCATTTACTTCTTTTTCTTATGATTTTATCTTTATATCTGTAAATATTAGATGGATGCCATCTTTCAAATGGCAAGGTTTTGGGACGAGCTATTCTATGAATTGGGATGAGTAGGAAATTGGGAGATTTCATCCCCACATTGATATTATTGGACTTTGGGTATTAAGTAAAGCAAACAATTTGTAAGGATGTGGTTCATTAAGCTAGGGGAATAGGTATAAAACCAACTAACAACACAAAAGGAGAAGCTTGTTTCTTTCCTTAAATTCCATATAATCTGCACTATCATCTGTTAAGGAACAGATAGTTCGATGGGAGAATTTAATTATC
The DNA here is from genome assembly GCA_963931855.1 of Philhelius festivus. Classification (NCBI taxonomy): domain Eukaryota; kingdom Metazoa; phylum Arthropoda; class Insecta; order Diptera; family Syrphidae; genus Philhelius; species Philhelius festivus. The sequence continues at coordinate 140,868,004 of OZ007555.1, read as the reverse complement.
CAATTTTGATTAGCAGGATATTCAATTCAAAACTAAGCAGTTTTAGAAGAAGATTTTAAGTGGAGGTGAAAGTGTCTTATATAAATCTTGGAACTTAGTAATAAATAAATTTTTAAAAAGCATGGAAATCATTCCACATTCGTGTAGTGCGGCTAAATAAAGAATATCTGAAGTTAATAGGATACGTGCAAATTTTATTTCAGGTGTAAACTGATGGTTTTTTCCTGAAGCTCGGTTGATATTTTTTTTAGGAAAGACCACTCAGCTTATTCGGATCACTTTCAAGTACCATTTACTGGTCACAAAAACTTTCAAACTTCCTGATCTACAATAAAGGTAATGAAATTCTTCACAGTGTAATCGATGCCTGGCAGGCCATATAGACATTCTGGGAAGCAGACAAACTCGCTAAGATTTTAATAGCACTATACATATTTCCAGTGAGGGTAAATATTGGTGTACCCAAAGTAGAGCTGTGTCATTCAGGATCGATTCGATTTTTTTGATCCGATCATCGAAAAGTACTGATTGATTGATGATCGAAATCACAAATTTTTAATTTTATCGATTCTAATCTCAATCATTTAGATGATTCTCGATTTTCTATTTCAATCTCAATCATTTCAATGAGTCTCGATTTTCGATATCAGTTTACTCGATTAACCATGATTTACTCGATTCCATTTGTTCCGATTCAATCAATGTGTATTGTGATCGCGATCGCCAAACGGACAGTAAACTGTGAAATTTCTGGGTTGAGCTCGGCGTTGAAGAACATGATTGATCGAGTTGGTTGTTGATGTTGTGGGCCGCAAAAACAGTTGTTGGTTATTTGAGATATCAGGATCCGGTATGTTTACTGTGGGAATTGAACCCCAGCATGTACCTAGCTCGTTGAATATTCCCTAGTAATGGGAATTATCGAATAAAATCTATCGACTTAAATATAACTATGTAACTATTAGTCCTAAAATTGCTCTTTTCCGAAGCAATAAATAAAATCTCTGTTTTGTTTTTGGCATTTGTGGACGTTTCTTAATCCGTGGATATCGTAGCCATCCTTTGATGGAATTTGACATTTTATGGCTTGACAACTAGAGGACGAATTCAGTTAGACGTACATACAGTATTTACTTCCAATTATTACCCGAAAGCCCTAAAATTTTCTCTTTTCCAGAGCAACAAATAAAATCTCTTTTTTTGTCATTTTTAGACGTTTCTTAATCCATGTACATCGCAGCCATCCTTTGATGGAATTTGACAGTTTATGACTTGACAAATCGAAGAAGAATTCTGTTATTTCGTTCATACAGTATTTAGTTCCAGATATCACCCGAAAGCCCTAAAATTGCTCTTTTCCGGAACAACAAATAAAATCTCTTTTTCTTGAACTTTTTGATGCTTTTTAATCCATAGACATAGTAGCCATCATTCGATGGTATTTGGCAATTTATGGCTTACAATATAGAGTGTTTTGTGAGAACTATCAAAGCCTCAAGTCAATCATCGAAATCGAAATGAAAATCGAATCGGAACAATATAAATCATTTGAGTGAAATGGAAATGATCGAATGATCGATCGATTGGAATGATCGAATCATTTTCGTAATCGATTTTTGAACGATTCGATCATTTGAAATGAGCGATTTACACAGCTCTAACTAAAAGATGCATGTAAACTTTAAATGATATAAAGGAAAAAAATCATTGGTTATAAAACAGATCTGATGGCTAAGGCTGGTTATCCAAGTTTTTGATATATTTATGCAAGTTGTACGTTAGCTTCGTTGTAGGTAACATAACAGGATGCTTTCTAGTATTGGATTGAAGTATTTTCAAACTATTTTTGGAGAAGCAGTATAGATGAGGAAGAATCGGTTCTTCATCTGCTCGTTCCATGTCCTGTTTTGTCCACAAGACGTATGCTGAATCTATGTGATCTGGTAAAAAAGGGTTCAATGTAATTAAACGTGTAGGGATGGAGTCTCCTAGAATAATATAGGATCACAATGGAACTGCTTCAATTTTCTTGCTGGCAGCCACTGCATTTCAACCGAGCCCATAGCTTACAGAAAAAGTTGATTGTGAAGGACTTCTTGCTGATTGAGCGATCTATATGTATAATATCATAAATGAAATAAAGGTACCAGAGAGTATACAAATTCTGTGATTATAAACTTGATTATCTCCAACGTACAGAATACGGATTAAAAGGTTTCGAATACCCAAGATATATAAAATTATGGAATTTAAAATCGAAGCAGAAAGAGTTATTCAATAAGCGCGGGTAAATTTTGTAGATATGCGGCGGCCATTTTGTTTTGGTGACTTCTGTCAAATCTACTGTTTATTATTCAGTCAGTAGTTATTAAGAAGCACTTTTAAATGACAAAATTTTATAATAAAAATGTGTATTTGCTAATACACGATATAACTGACCCAAAACCTCAACGCTCATGACATAGACAACACCTTTTGTTTGATGACTAAGCTTTGGGGCGTTTGAAAGAGGACCCCAATTTTGTCCGAAAATTCTTCCTTAATGACGAGGCGCATTTTTGATGAATGGCTAGGCTGTTAGAAGCCAAATTGCCGTATATAGAACTACATTTACCCACACGAGGCTCACCAGTTTATAATGCATCATTAAAAAGTTACTGTTTGGTGTGGATTTTGGTCCATACTTTTTCGAAAACGACGTTGGCAGTCTCCATAAATGGCGAGCGCTACAGAACGATGATTTTTTATGGCCCAGATTGAACCGTATGGACCTAAACGTAATTTGGTTAAAGCAAGACTGCGCTACGTGACACAGATGCCATGATTGACAATCTGCATTAACGATTTGAGGCTTAGGTAATCTTTAACCATCAAGGTCATATGATTTGCCCATACTAGACTTTTTCTCGTGGGATTTCCTGAAGTCGCAGGTATGAAATTACGCCTAATGCCGAAGAATCATTGAATCATGCGTAAGAGATAAGAGTCATCGAAAATTGGCCCGATCGGATCTGTGCCATTGTAAGATATCGAGGTGTGCATTTCATCGATGTTATTTTCATGCATAATTACCGTCCCCTATTGAAAACCTCCATAATATTAAGTTAAAGATAAAGTTTAGTGCAGGCTCTATTAATTTTGCATGAATATATTCAAACCCTTGAGCAATACTTCCACAGAATGGGCTACATATTTGGCAAGTTATGGATATGAGTCATGAAAAAGATTTATCAAAAATTGAAATCGAATATGCCCGAAACCCTCTGCAAATGTGTAACTGTGTTTATTATATGTAAACAATTATTATTTTCTAGACAATTTCAAACTCATTAAGTCTTGAAACAACCATTTATACATCTAGGTCAATATGGTTAAAGGCTACCATCAGTTTTCTCCCACTCGCAAAAGAAAATATAATTGAAACAAATTCTTATCTAGCGGTAAATTCAAAGAGCAAAAGTCTTGCCCATTTGCATTCCCTCGTCGAATTTAAAATCTCATTCACTCCGAACAAAACTATAAGACGATAAAAAGTGAATTATAAAAACTTCTCAGTTTTTCTGCTTCGTCGATTATGTAAATTTCGATCGATGATATATCACAAGAAAATCCTGCTTAAAAAAATAAAACATGAGTAGGTATAACTCTCTGCAACACAAAACCCACGAATCATGATGCGAAACCAACAAAAAACAACGCAACAAAAAGTGCAAGGCTGCAGATTTGATACACATCGCGCATCAAATGGCTATCTGCTTGGCTGGTTTTGACAATCAAAAGGCATCCCGCGTTGAATTCCATGGATTTTCATTTTTAATTAAATTAGATTTTTTGTTTCCGATTGTCTTTTGCCTTACCTCTTTGTTTTTTGTTCTCTCATTAATAACATTTGCAGATACATCATCAACCGCTGTATGAATAATACCTGAAAATGTAAAAGATACATATTTAAACTCGTGTATCTTTCTCCCAACTCCAAGGATTCTGATGCTATTCTTTTCTTTTTGATAAGAAATCATTCACGTCTCGTTGCACTGGCATTGTGACAGCTCGTATTCACCTGTTGTTCTTCCTGAGCTTGGAATGGCGTACGTCTGCAATTCTGTGGTGCGTTTAAACATGGTTGGCTTTGGAGTTGAGCGATGAAAAGGGGTACCAAAAAGGAAGGTTGGCGGGCTGAAGACAGCACGAAGCGAAGTAGAAAAAAAAGGAAAAGAAAAAGTAAATAAATTAAAGAGCCCGCAACACGATAATTGCCATATCATTGCCTCGCGGAATTTAATTGCTGCCTCAACCTGACCTCCTGATGCTTGGTCAAAGAAGAACAAAATGATTTTGAAAGGTAAAAAAAAATAACATCAACAAGGATAGCAAAAATGCACTTCCTAGATGAAGTAGAATGAAAATAAGGGCAACATGACCACGACAGAGGTGGTGGTGTGATGGTGTTAATGCAAATACGAGTACATACTTTGCGGCAAGGAAAATGCATAAAAAGAACACGGCATTGGGATGTTGACTTGCACCTTTCCGTGTGTTGCTTCTTGCTGGTTGTGTTGTTAAAATGTCTGACTTTGTGACTTGGGCACTTCCGTTTAAGATCGTAGTATATATTTAATTGAGAAAATGTTTGAATTTGCTTAAAATTTGCTTTAAATGGAAATACAGTAAAACCAGCTTACGATCACACCGAAATTTCAAATCAAAATTAACACACCCGCTTATATAAATCACCCAATTTTATGGTTTTTTCTCCGACAAATGTAGTTGGCATACGGATTATTCAATTAAGTTTATCTGAGGTACTAAAAGTGTTGAATGCGATTGATGAAAACAAAGGTGTTGGCACTCAGGATTGGGTACGATATCCCGCTTTTTATTTTTAAATCCCGTTTTGTTTTAAATCCCGTTTTTATAATCCAGTTTTTTATAATCCTGTTTCTTATAATCCCGCTTTTCAAAATCCCGTCTCTTGTAATCCCGTTTTTTATAATCCCCTTTCTTATAACGACGTGTAAGCACTGAGGTATGTAAGGGGGGCCATGATGTCCCCCTGCAAATCCCCTGCTTGGGCACACTACAGCATTTGGGGTAGGTGCGAGGTTGGGTGTATGCAAAGTTTCTTTAGCATTTAAAGAATCTGGAAAATAACCAACATAAAATCAATAAAGTTTAGCTACGTATTCTAAAAAACGGGATTAGCGGGATTTGGCGGGATTTTAAAAAGCGGGATTATAATAGATCTGTATTTTGAACAAGCGGGATTTTAGAAGACGGGATTTTAAAAAAGCAGTATTTTAGCAGACGGGATTTTAAAACTTTTTTTTCGGGATTTTTGAAAAGCGGGATTTCAAAAAGCGGGTGAATAATAAAAAGATGTTCAACGTCCCTTGCGTTGTCTTTATGGTTTATCTTCAATAAGTCTCTTAAAACAGGTCAATTTTTAAATGAGTGGAAAACATCTTTTACATCGCCAATTTTATAATCCGGCGTAAAGCAAAAAGTATGCAACTACGACACCATCTGTACATTATCTGTAATCCCCTAATTGTTCAATAAATGTTAGTTTCGGTAAGTTTAATTTTCTCACAAAATAGCTCATTTCTGTCTCACAACATAGATTTTTTGAAGGAAGATCCACATCTAATATTCTCACTATTTTATGCAATTCAGTTATAAGAGGATTTAATAAGGGTTTTCAGACTAATATAGTTTTTAGGGACTTAGCAAAAGCTTTTGATAGGGTAAGCCATAAGATCCTTATTTAAAAATTGTCGAAGCTCGAATTGCCTTCCATATTTCTGAAATGGATTTGTTCTTACCTAACTGATCAAACCCAATATGTATCATAAGATAGACAGATTTTTTTCCAAATGTAAAGTGTAACATCGGGCGTCCCGCAAGGAAGCCCCATCGGTCCTTATTTCTTTAATTTTTGTATTAATGATATTGCAGATATTTTTCAGTTTTCCAGGAACCTGTTATACGCTGAGAATGTTATAATTTTTAAAATAATTAAATCTTTAAACGACTCTTATCTTCTTCAAGAAGATTTTCTTAAACTAGCTTTATGGTGCTTTATAAGTTCAAGAAAAAGAACTCCTATTAGTTTTTGACTAACCTATTAATAGCTTTTTACATCGGAAAAAGTTTCACAAAAAAAAGATCTAGGATTGCCAGTTTTATTTTACTCGTCACTATGACTATACAGTAGACAAAGCATGTAGAATGTTAGGTTTCTTAAGAAGGAATACCAGAGAATTTTTCGATCCTTATGCACTAAAGTCTCTATATGGCTTTTGTTAGATCTAGTCTGGAGTTCAGTTATGTGGTCTGGAATCCTTACTATTTTTTTCAAAAAAGTTTTACCAGACATTGTTTTTACAAGCAAAATTGGAATGTTCAATATTCAGCCAAGTTTTTTGACCCTTCTTGCTTGAGCGAATTAACTTTTTTTTTCCCTTGCAGGAGTCTCCGTATGAATTTTGACCTACGAGAGTCTCTTTCAAGAAGCTATTACAGTAGAAATGAACCGATTACTCGATTACGATTTTTCCTTTAAATTTCTGTCTATTTTGAATGTATATAATGTCTGTGCATTTGAATGTACATGCAGTTGTAGCTGCACTGGAAGGAAACCAAAGTCTTGACCTCAGTTTGTAATTTGTTGTTGAACTCAATTGATTTTTTCGGAGGCAAATCAGGTATCTGACTATAAGGGGGTTTTACTGTTATTGGTTGTTTAAAATCTAATTTTGGTGCTCTCTAGATATATTTAGTATTAAGTCAAGGATATAATCAGCGTTACGTGGCTTATGTCATCTTGTGGTCTGTAAGTTTTTGTTTCTGTGCATTTGTGCGTCCAAGTCTACATCGACCTAGAACGCTAGAACCTAAAACCACAGAAAAATTTGTTTTAAAATTTGATGCAGATCATATTTCCACTGGTTTTTCAAGAGGTATCATCAAGGACGGGTTAAGAAAGATATGGTTTCTTGTAAATTTTGTCGAAAACGGATCTTACGATTTTAAATAAACCAATTTAAATAATACTGTGTTTGAAATATTTGCGGAAAAACTCCAATAACAGAAATAGAGTCTATGGCGCAAAATCTTACACGATGTAGTAATATGTTAAAGCCATATTAGCAAATTACTAAAGATTTTGCTAAGCTTAAACGATTTTAACATATTACTATCTCTTAACATTTTACTAAAGTTAAAATCACAAACTGGCTACTTTAACTTTTAGTAATTTGCTAAATCCATATGACTACTGTCATTTTCCTTGTAAAAAATTTCTTGGTAATTTCATTTGAAAAAGTTAAATAGTGTTTCTTTTTTATGATTCGTGAGCTAATTGTTTTCAAAGTAAATAATATAAAATGTTTTCGGAAGACAAAGATTTCGATATGTTTGAGGACTTGTGCAGAAAAGTACGATGTTTTAAGACCCGAGCATCTGGACGATGGAGAATCTTACTCAAGGTATAGGTTTGACAAGACAACAGTTCGGTTCTTGGTTGAAAACCTTAAAATCCAAGACGAAATTTTATATACCGTGGGCTGGAAGGCTTGGCAGGTGCAGTTTGAACCTGTTGAAAATAAATCAAATTTTAAGGTCTATTGCTCGGATTTAGTTTTGTTTGCTTTGGTTTTTTTTTCATGAACTGTTATTGTTTGGACGTGTTCAGATGCACCGTTTTTAACAAAAGGCAATTAGTAATTAGTAAAATTTTCGAAGAGCTAGTAAATTACTAAAAGTTTAACAAATTGCTAACTAGTAAAATGCTAAGCCCTTAATAATAGGTTGTTTAAAATGTTGCCATTTATGACTAACAACTCTCAAGTCTCAACCGACGAATAAAAGAAGAAATGGGATTCAAAACATTTTTAACCCTAAATTCTTTAAAAAAAACTAAACAAAATAGTACAATAGTTATTGAAATTAATGTTAAGATATTTAAATTTGGGTTTCAATCGCTAAAGTAATAGAAATTTGAGGTCCTTGGCCGATCTCATGTGAACATAGTCCTTTAGTGTTGTAGGTACGGATATAGGGTATTTTCTGCCGAGACCGAACATCTAGTATGTAAACCATTTTAATGACAAGAGATATTCTTGGAATATTCTCACTTTCTCACGGGAAGCAATACTTCTGAATCAAATATTTTTTGTTTTTAGGAGGTGGCATCGTCTGGGAATTGATTACCAAACCTCCGTTGTCATAGTGCTAGTCATATGAATAGATAACATAACGAAGTACCTACTAAAAATTATTAGTTTTCGTTTTTCACAAAACAAGGTAGGATATATTATTTGTTACAACTAAGCCCCCGTCTATGGGGTAAGTAGTAACAACACAGTTTTTTCTATTTTTGACAACATATGAGCTAGCTTTATTAGGATGCCTTTGTGCATTTGGCAGTCGAAATATTGCTCTTTCATATGGAAGTAGTGTGACTTACTTTTTGCAGAGTTTAAGGATCGTCGTCAAATCATCATATAATAAAACGGCAAACATGTTTTTTGTGGTACACTTTTCTCCAAAAGTATTTAACCGATTTCGATAAATTTTATATGGTTGGAAAGCCACAGTTACGGAGATGTGCAGAATATACTTGAGACACGCATTTACACACTGTGGGTCATTTTTGTTTTTGCACTGTCGAACACTTTGCATATTACATAAAATAATATAAATAATAAATAATAAATAATAAATAATAAATAATAAATAATAAATAATAAATAATAAATAATAAATAATAAATAATAAATAATAAATAATAAATAAATTGGCACTCGAATTTCGAGAGCTGGGTCGGCTAGTATAGTTAAAGGTGGTAATTTAAGCTCCCTTCTACCCTATACCAATAGGCCTTTTTTTGGAGCATAAGTGTCTCTCTAAATTATTTGGATAACTAAAAATAAACAAAATGTTCAAAATTCAAGCCATTTAGAATGTAATTGAAATTCACAGAATATTTCGAATTAAGTTAAGTTCAATAACAATAACAAGTTCAATATCTCTGAAGCTTGTTCATTATTTTATTTATCTTAACCTATGGCAAGTTTACTAAAAATATCTAATGGTTTTAATAACAAAACATGTGATGTGTTTTTTGGTTTTCAGTCGAGGACTTTCTAAAGAAACACAAATTTCAGATAAAAGGTCTTTACGTCCCATTAAAGAACCTTTATGTTATATATGTATATAACAAATAGTATTTTCTTTAATTCAAATACTTCAATGATGGACCTTTTCTAGTAAGCAATTTTTCGGTTAAAGGGGCACTCTTGTACTTACTTCGTGGTTAAGTCTCGGAATCTGGCTTTTGGTGAATTGCGTATTGAGATTTTAGTCTGACGGTTTATTTTACTAGAATTCACTTCTGATGTTCTGATAAGGAGAAAACAGTCTTCAGATAATTTAGGCAACTGCATACTTGAAGTACTTCCGAATAGCAGGCTTAACCATCTAGTACATCAGCAGGCTCTACGCCCCTGGTGGCACGCTTTGGTAGATCGGTAGTTACAAAGTCCCTAGTGGCAATTAATTAATATTGACCGATATAGAATCATCGTCCAAACTGAATGTGAACCGTAATGCCGATGAATGTAAAATTCGATTTGTTTACATTATTCTGCGATGTAACGTACTCCTAGTAAATTGATTGACTAGCGATCGGCTGGTGATGACTGATAACTTTCAGATTGAATTAATATTATTACTGATGGCAGAACATTAGATGGTAGTAGAAGTGACGTTTATTTTTGAATATTTGCTACTTAATCAGAAAAGCAGATATGTCAGCTGCGAAAGTAATGAAAATAAAATGCACGACTGGATCGCACGAACTTGCTCTTATGTACAAGTACTTTGGAATTTAAGATACATTTTATAAATATAAAATGAAATTGCCGTATAATTTCTAGAAAAGTATGAATTTATGCAAACAAACTTTAAAAAATCGTTTTATTATTAAATAAATAAATTTTTTATATAAGAAATTTCTTTAAAATTTTTCAAGAAAAAAATTTGGGGTGCGAATTTTATGCATTTAATAATATTGATTTTAGGAAATAATTTCAAAAAATAATCGTTCATAGGTTTTGAAGATATTGATTTTTCAAAAAACAACATTTTTCAAAAAAAAACCAACAAATAAGTTTTCGAATATTTTTATATACAATATTATTTTAAACTTAGGCGGGTGTATGGGGGTACCGTTAGTTTTAGAGTTAAAAAAAAAATTCAATTTCCCCTCTAGGGAATCACCGAAGACCCATAACTACCGAGTTTGAAGAAAATAGGTCCATTGGCTTAGGCTCTAGATCGAGGTACAGACATACAGACAGACAGACAGACGGAATTGCCGGACCCACTTTATTCGTCTTCGCTGTCATCGTAATGTCAACTTTGATCAAAATCCCGAGTTCGATTTTTTTTTCAAATGCAGAACTTGCCCTATAGTACCTATATCGCAAGTAAAATGGTGTAGCATGGATCGCTTCGTTACTGACCATTAAAATAAGAATGAAATAATCGAACATAAAATACAGAGGATATACAGCCTTCTACCTATATTCACAGCTTCTATTTCAAGGTTGATCAAACTTCGTATAAGTAAACCATTTTTATGCATACTATTTATTTTAATTCCAGTACATTTAAATTACGGATTAAGTTAGTTATGTTTGTAGGTAGAAGCTCAAATAAAAATATATGAAAAGTTCTGAATTAACTAAAAATAAATACAAAATATGAAGTTTGGTCGACTGTAATCTAAATCGCTCAAATAATATCAAATCTTTTTTCATTCTTAAATGACTACAAAATCTTAAACACTTAATTTTAGAATAAAACATAGATAGCTTGAAAAATGGTCCAAAAAGATTGCTGATACTGCCGAACTACAAACATGAATACATATATGTAGGATGTGTCACTCTCTACCCCTAATCCGTACGCCACTAATCTAACATATCACCCCATAATCTTCTGTTAATCCTTAGTACTGTTAAAACATTCGATAACCAAATAGCGATCAGCAAGGAAAAACTTATCGGCAGAGAGCAGACAGAACGATTACGACCACGCAACGGCTACGACATCGCGACGCATCGACCCATCTAATAATCTTTTGTTATTTTTTGAATTATTTAACTTTTATTTTTATTTTCACTTTATTAATATAAAATAAAGCTTTTAAATCAGTTTTTACTGAATAAACCAGTGTTTTGTCGGCGCACCCCTCCCACATGGTGTCAGAAGTGTTAAGATCCTCTTGCCCTTGATTTCTATAATTCGGTTTCGGATTGTGAATTACATATGAGTGCATATATACTGACTAAATTTGATTGATTTTAAAAGAAATTATACTAGTGAATTTTATGTTGCATGCGAATAAAACAAAAAAAAAATGTAAATTGGATGTTGCATGCAAAAGAAAAAATTAACATTGGAAGTGCTATGTCTATGTGAAGTGCTATATGAAAAAAAAAATCATTCCTATTCCCATAAAAAAAAAAAAGAGTTATTCTCTATGAGTACAGTCTGCACAGATAAATACGGAAAAATCAAAGATTAAAACCGATAAGTATCATTTTTTTATATATTGAACTTGAAATCATTTATCATATATAAGAATGACTGCTAGGTATTTATTTTAATTTGTGTAAGATCAAATTTGTATATATATGCATTAAATGAAGTTAGAGGAGCTATCTACAAAAAAGCTTCAATCTCTTTTAAAAGAACGCGGTTTATCGTCAAGTTATAGATTAAAGAAGGAATTGATAGAAAGGTTAAGAAAAGCTTTGATGTCTGAAATTGAAGAAACGTTATCAAGTACAGACAGTATCGATAACGGTGAAAACGAAAAAGAATATAATCAAATTGAAATCGATTTAATTAAACACGGTATTGACGATCCTTCGAAAAATAACGAAAACAGTGAATCGGTGAAAATGGCTCAAAACAATCACTTTGTATTTAAAGACGTAGAAGATTCACTTGAGACTTTTAATGGTGAAACGGGAAAACAAATTACAGATTGGTTGAAAGAATTTGATGACATTTCAAGTGTATGTGGGTGGAATGATATACAGCGCTATTTGTATGCAAGAAGACTTTTGAGGGGTGCCGCGAAGTTAGCGATAGAATCAGAAACGGGGGTACATAGTTGGAACGAATTGCAAAAAATGTTAACGAAAGAGTTTGGCCAGACAACATCTAGTTTGGTCACACATCGCGATTTAGATGCGCGAAAAAAACGCAACGACGAAAGCTACCTTGAGTATATGTTTCAGATGAAACAAATAGCAAGTAGGGGAAAAGTTGATGATGAGTCATTATTGTCTTATATAGTAGGCGGAATACCTGATAGTGTTCTAAATAAAACCATTTTATTTGAGGCAAAAACTTTCGATGAACTAAAATTTAAATTCAAAATTTATCAGGAAATGAAAGTGCAAAGGCAGCGAAATCGGGGTGATGAGCGCGCGCAAGCTCAGCCAGTAAAAACAATCGCGAAAGACCAAGAACCAAATAAACAGCGTTGTGTGAATTGTGGGGCTAAGACCCATAACACAAATGTTTGTCCTTACAAAGAAAAAGGTTCACGATGCTTCAATTGTAGTGATTTCGGGCACTTGTCAAAGAACTGTCCAAAAAAAATGTCGAAAGTTAATCGAATTACCACTCCGACAATATTAGTGGAATTAAAAATCAATTTTTTTTCGTTTAGTGCACTTATCGACACAGGCAGTCAATTGTCACTTGTTAAGAAGTCTGTATTTGATCGTCTAGATGAAAAAATCGAAAACTCGGGTACTTTCCTTGCGGGCTTGGGCCAAGAGATTCGACAATCGATTGGTTCCTTAAAATTATCGGTTATGATTCAGGGCACGACATACACGCTTATGTTCGATATCGTCAGTGATGAATGGTTATCAGAAGATATATTAATTGGTACAGAGATTTTGAAATATGCAAATTTGAATATTGAAAACGGACAAGTTAAATTAACCCCTATATTTTCAAACTCATGTGTCGACGAATTTAAAGAAAGCGATATTTTTAAAATAGACCCTAACGTTATGAAATGTGAAGAAATTTGTGACTTTGATGGCATTCAAAATTGTAAATTAAAAGTTCGTCTCAAAAATGCCATTGAAGCTTATAGACCCCAAAAACCGGAAAAGTCATGTGTTCAAATGAATATCGTCCTAGAAAATGAAAAGCCTGTTTACCAACGTCCGAGGAGACTAGCTCCTAAAGAAAAAGATATCGTCCAGTTAGAAATTGCAAAATGGTTGGACGAGGGTGTTATTGTCCCTAGTAACTCTGATTTTGCAAGCCCCATAGTGCTCGCGAAAAAAAAGAACGGTGCTTATCGCGTTTGCATTGATTTTAGAAGACTCAACAAGAAAATTATTAAAATACGTTATCCGCTTCCGCTTATGGAAGATGTTCTCGATGAACTGTACAACGCCCATGTATTTACGACCTTAGACTTGAAGAATGGTTTCTTTCACGTTGACATTGCTCCCGAAAGTAGAAAGTATACATCTTTTTTAACACCTGATGCGCAGTACGAGTTTTGTAAAGTGCCATTTGGTCTCTGTATATCTCCTTCCGTTTTTCAGGAATATATAAATCAAATTTTTAAAGACCTCATCCTAAAAAAGCTAGTGCGTATTTACGTTGATGATTTTATAATCGCTTCCAAAGATGAACACGAAAATTTCGATACGTTAATGTTAGTTTTAGACGTCGCAGCTAAAAACGGCCTTCAATTTAATTGGACAAAATGCAAATTTATGTTACGATCTATACAGTTTTTGGGACATATTGTTGAACACGGTACGGTTAAGCCCTCGATCGAAAAGACCAGAGCAGTAAGAAAGTTCCCTGAACCAAAAAACGTTAAGCAAATGCAAAGCTTTCTCGGGCTAACAGGATTTTTCCGAAAATTCATACCCAATTATTCAAGAATCGCGAAACCTCTGTCAGATATGACTAGAAACTCAACGACTCTTTATCGGTTTGGCAATGAGCAAAGATTCGCGTTCGAACATTTAAAAGATCTTCTGTGTAATGACCCTGTCTTAAAAATTTTTAATCCGAATTTACAAACCGAATTGCATACCGATGCGAGTAAGATAGGCCTTGGAGCAGTACTACTCCAACTTCACGACGACGCTTTACACCCAGTCTTTTATCTGAGTTTTAAAACTAAGCCTGCAGAGGAAAAATACAGCAGCTACGAGCTCGAAGTGCTTGCTGTAGTTAGATCTTTAAACAAACTCCGCGTTTATCTAATGGGACTCAGGTTTAAAGTTTACACTGACTGTCTAGCGTTTCAGATGACTATGAAAAAGAAAGAGTTATGCTCACGGGTAGCACGGTGGGCTCTACAACTAGAGGAATATGATTGTGAAGTTTTACATAGACCAGCCACTGCCATGAAACATGTAGACGCCCTTAGCAGAGTACTTACGATAACAAACGTCGAAACGGGAATTTTACATCGAGTAAAAAACGCACAAAGCAAAGATGAAACTTGTAAGTTGATTCTTAATGTACTGCAACGAGATAGCTACGAGGATTACGTAGACAGATCTGGTGTTTTATACAAGTTTGTCAAAGGTTCTTACTTACTTGTTGTCCCAAAAAACATGCAAAAAGAAATTATTCGAAACGTGCACGAACCAGGTCACATCCACGCACAAAAGGTAGAAAAAATAGTTAGGCAGGAATATTACTTTCCTTCTATTAAAAAAAAGGTAGCAGACGTTATTTTAAATTGTGTGTCTTGCATCCTTGCAGTCAAGAAAAGCGGAAAACAAGAAGGTTTTCTAAACCCTATAATAAAAGTTGATATACCGCTTCACACTTACCATGTAGACCACCTTGGCCCGATGCCCTCAACAGCTAAAAACTATAAGTATATTTTCGTTGTCATGGATGGTTTTACGAAATTCGTGTGGATCTTTCCGGTCAAGACAACAACAACGGATGAAGTCCTTAAAAAAATGGCATTCCTTGAGGACATGTTTGGAAACCCACATCGAATTATATCGGATAAAGGGGCTGCCTTTACATCGACAGTATTCAAAGAGTATTGCGAGAAAAGAAATATTCAAAACGTTCAAATCACGACTGGAGTTCCTCGGGGTAATGGTCAGGTGGAACGTATGAACCGGATCATCATAGAAATCCTTACCAAGCTATCGATTGAAAATCCACTTAAATGGTATCAACATGTTTCACGACTTCAACGGACAATTAACTCAACAATTTCAAGAGCTACAAACAAAACGCCATTTGAACTTTTTGTCGGTGTGCCCATGAGAAATGAAGAGGATAAGAGACTTTCGGAAATGATGGAAGAGGAAATACGGAACGAATTTGAAGCCAGCAGAGTTGAGCTACGACAAAACGCTAAACTACAAATAGAAACCTTGCAGAAGGAAAACAGAAAAAGCTACGACAAAAACCGAAAACCAGCCCACAAATATGCCGTTCATGACCTGGTGGCAATACAACGTACGCAATTTGGACCAGGACTTAAAGTTCAACCTAAGTACCTTGGTCCGTATGAAGTGACAAAAATTAAACGTAACGACCGCTACGAACTAAGTAAAATTGGAAACCACGAAGGGCCCAATAAGACGTCCTCTTCTGCAGATCTTATGAAACGATGGATAAGTGATGATGATGACAATACCGACTCTGATTCATCCGAGACGGATTCAGCACAGGATGGCCGGATGTAGGATGTGTCACTCTCTACCCCTAATCCGTACGCCACTAATCTAACATATCACCCCATAATCTTCTGTTAATCCTTAGTACTGTTAAAACATTCGATAACCAAATAGCGATCAGCAAGGAAAAACTTATCGGCAGAGAGCAGACAGAACGATTACGACCACGCAACGGCTACGACATCGCGACGCATCGACCCATCTAATAATCTTTTGTTATTTTTTGAATTATTTAACTTTTATTTTTATTTTCACTTTATTAATATAAAATAAAGCTTTTAAATCAGTTTTTACTGAATAAACCAGTGTTTTGTCGGCGCACCCCTCCCACATATATATCTCCTTTTCATTGAGTACATTGGTCGTTCTTTTTCGCATAATAAAAAAACAATCAAAAACTTTATAACAAAATAAAACAATACTAAGTCCTAACATTGCAAAAAAAATAAACACAAGCGTTCCTTCGGCCTCCTTAATCTCTTTAATAAATTTCAAAAGAATCTAGCTTTTTTATTCCTTCCCCCAAATCATCGAAGCCTCTCTGTGTTCCATCACACAAAGAAGTACAAATCCACCAGCCATTGGCACAAGTTAGCGAAGTGGATAAAAGTTTTCCCAAAATTTTTGTTTTTAGTTTCCTTGCCATTGAAAGTCCTTTGAAGTTTATTTTTTGTTTTATTTTCTATCGAAAATTTCATTATGAAATTGGATCGATGTCAATTTGTTAGATTAGATAAATTCGTTACATTAAAAAGTTTTATAACAACTGATAATGTGACGTTATAAAGTCGAACAAATTTATATCTATAGGATACGAGCATATTGTATATATTTATATTTAGGGACTTTAAATAAAAAAAACATTAAATGTGTTATTTGCAAAACTTATCAATATTTTTACTCAGAATCAAAAACGCTTGAAGATATGAATGTAATAGCTTTCAAATTATGGAAGTTTATATGTTAAAAAAGAGAGCCATGTTTTCTCATATATAGAAAAACCCCGGTGTGTAAGTAGTCATCCGTGAAAGGAAGTGAAATTTAAATGTACGCCAAGCTCTTAGTTATTGATGGTTAATATCAGATTTCTTAAGTAGAGTAATATCGAAACATCTTCAAATAATGCAGGAACATTTTGTTGTTATTATTACTGACTAAAATTTTGGAGGGCTCACTGGTCAAATTTTCATAACCTTTTAAATTCATTCTGAGTAATAAAACAAAACTTGGAGAATCTAAAACTTTATAGTTTTTTTTTCTTTATTTGTATACTTCAAGTCCTATACCACCCTTCCAATTTTCATCGTTCTACAACAATCTTAAGTGCTTCATATAATTTATAAGAATTTTTGAAAAAGTGGTTGTAGATGCCACGCCCATTTTTTGGAAAATTCCAAATTTTTGATGTTTTCTCTCTCCATAATTTTTATGATCTTGCATATAGTCAATCACTGATGGTCTAAGTGATTTTTGAAGTCCTAATATCTCAAGAACCATACTATAATGATTAAGAGTGTAAAGTTTAATAGAAGGACTATTTTATGACATCTTTTGTTCAAAATGTCTCAAAATATTCGATACGATTTCTCATTTCTTCTATTAAGCGAATATAAAATAATGTTTCAGTTAACACAATAATATTTAAATAAAAAAAATACATAAAATAGCTATTTGCCAACTTCAAATAGTCTGCATTTGGATCCTGTTCCATTGTAGACCACTTATGTGTGTTTAAAAATACGTTTTCCTTTAAATCGTTTCTAACCAATTTGGTTAAAAAAAATTTCACTCACTCTCATATGGCTTGGTTTGGTGGGTAGACATTACCCTTACACCGAAAATATCTTATGAAATTAAATTCTGAATATCATCCTTATTCAATTTCACCATCCGTATAAAAAGGACATTGAAAACATAAAAGGGACATCCCATAAAGTCTTATGGAAATTTAATCACGCTGTCAGTGAGCTCTACCTTTATACATATATACATGTTAGTATGTATGTATGTATCTACCTAACCTTACCTAGACTTTTGCCATCTCAAAAGAGAAACTTTTACCTGTCACGTGAGAATTTTAATTTAATTATTCCCCAGACTTAAACTTCAAAGATTTTTTTTTCTCAAACTTATTTCAATGAAAGTGAAGTATCCTTTTAGGTAAAGAAAGTTGATAACAAAAGACAAAAATCCCCTTTAGGTTTCGATAGCACCAGCAGTTTTATAGAACAAAAAGAATAAAAAATCAATTTATTCATCTTTCTTATTATTTTTTTTTTTTGGTGTTTATTGGAGTATATTGTATTTTTATTTCGAATACGATAATCTGAGACCACACCATTAGAACTCAATTACAAAATAATTGCAAAATAATACACCGTCACTGTGACGTTGGTTGGAGGAGTAACAAAATACAACAAACACTCCATGTCACTTAATTGCTTATACATATGTATTTCATTTTTTAATAATTTAGCAATTTTAAAAATATTTAAAAGGAGTATGCCAACTAATTCATATTCCTTACTAGAAAATTTCAGTTACTTAAAGACGCTGATAGATAGTTGCCATAGCTTCTCTAAGAACATAAGTATACATTTTAGGAAATATAGTCAATTGACAAGTAAAATTCACTAAGTGCGTTCAGAGTGTATTGGAGAAAATGAAGTTTAATGGACTTTTCCTGCCGTAAGAACGTAAAATTTTTCAGTTGATGATATTCTTAAAATTTTAAATTGGTGTTTAGACCTTTTAATGGACAAAATGAGTTTTTCCTGCAGTTGTTCACCAAAAAATTAATTTTTGCTCAAATTTGCAGTTAGTGAGTTTTACCTGTCAACCGACGATATTCATATATGAATTTATAGTGTCACACAGTGGCTCATGCTTACTACGTATATTGCTTGCAAAACTCATAACTCTTAAGCAAATTAAGATATCGTGACAATTTTTGTGTACTTATGATTTAATTAAATTGATTTTTAAGGCTATACAATTGATAAATTAAAAAAATGGCTTACATGATGCCAAAAAATCCTCTGCTGAAATACTTATTTTTATCTAAGGAGATGGTGTTTTAAAGCTTATTCGTTTTCGTTCACGGCACTACACCCTTTTTTGCAGGAAAAAACTCAGGCGATTTCCAATCACTTTCTAAATTCATTACCGATAAACTCAGAAACTTCAAATTGACCCTATTTGCTGAGCTGATCAAGCGCCTTACCAAAATTCAAATTTTTAGCATTAGTGGTATCTGAGAATTAGGACTTAAAAAATCGCTGAAACTGTAACTGACTGACTGACTTACTGACAGATCAGAAAAATTGTGGAACATTTCACGACACAGTAGAACCTTGTAAATTCGTACAACAGTAGGTCTTGTGGTGAATCCAAAACGGAAAAAATAGAAAATTTGTAATTTTCCGTTCAGAGGGCGATGCATCCACACACTTTCTTAAAAATTCTTATAAATTATATAGAGCATCATCATCTACAATGATGGAAATTGGTAGATAAAACGGTAGGGCTTGTGGTGCATACAGGAAAAATCGAAACTTTGAAATTTTCTTTATTATGTAATTAGAATTCAAAAGATACGTAATGAGCACTTGAGCAGTAAACCCATCCAAATCTTAGTCAGTATAATAATAATAACCAAATGTTCCTTCCTATTTAAGAGTTATTTCGATATTATCCTACTTAAGAAATTTGGTATTACCTTAGAACTTTTTTTTTGCGCCTTATATAGGTACTATAGCGAAGACCAAAAAAGTGGGTCTCTCAATTCTGTCTGTCTGTCTGTCTGTTTGACTACATCGAAACAGCTCGGCCGATTTTCTTCAAACATGGTAGATATGGGTTTTAATTTCCCCCCCCCGCATGTTTTCTTTCTTTTTTTTAAGACCAAAAATAACGGTGCATAACAATTTTTTTCGAAATTTTGTAAATATTTTTTTTTCTCAAAAACTGTTCGACAGATTTAAAAACAAAGATACAAAAAAATTTCATTTAGTTAAAGCTAAGTACTGGTTGAAAAAATTTTTCCGAAAAATGGTTATTGATTGTACCCCCCTTGGAACCACCCTTTTTTTGTTTAAAATTTAAAAAAACAATTTTTTTGGATTTTTAAAAAAATTTTCAAATTTTTTTTTCGAAAACTCAATATTTCGAAAACCCCATGCTCAATTTTTTTAAGACTTGATAAATAAAAGTTTCTTAATACAGTCTACAAGATATGAGGAAAAAGGAATTATTTTACCTAAAAATAACGGTACCCTCAATACAAATGTTAAAAAATGGTTTTCGAAAATCGTATTTTTCTCGAAAACGGTTTCGACAATTTTGCTAACATTTAACATTGCATTTCAAAACTTAAAATTTTAATTTTTGAAAGAAAAAAAAATTTTTTTTTGTTTTTGGAAAATTCGATATCTCAAAAACGGCTCAATATTTTTAAATTTAAATTGGCGTACCAAAATTTTTTCTTAAAAATGTTTTACATAAAAGCTTATTTTTTTAAGGAACCGCTACAACGTCTTATAATTTTTGTTCTTGCATAAATTCATATTTGCCTAGCATTCTGTTTTTATACCTTACTACTAAAAGAATTAAAAAATATTCATTTTATCCTTATGAACAGTTTTCTTTAATAACATTCGTTTTTAAAATTCCTAGTTTATTACATAGGAGCAAGTTCGTGCGACCCAGTCGTGCATTTTTGTTACACCGACTATTCTTGTACATATGAGAACTTTGCTCTTTGTTAACATTTAGTGTTCTTTGTTGTGGTAGACTTCATCTCAAATGGTAGACTAAAAAAGCTTTAAAAAAAATTCATTCGAAGAAAACCAACATATTTTAAGAAATATGCCTTACATGATGTTTTAAAATCTTTGACTGAAGATAATATTGTCTCGAAATAAACGAATTTGATTTATAGGTATTTAAATATTGAAAAATTGTTAAAATCAGCCTTACCATTTTTGACCAGGTAAAGTTATACATTCTTTAAAAAAATCGTTACATAATAGTTATCTCCAATTGTTCCTTTTAATATAAAAACACATCTCATAATGTATAACAATAGTCAGTAATAGGATTAGTTTCATTAAAAAGTTCAATCTCAATCATAAGACGCTGAGTGTGTTATATCAACTCACATTTAAAGCGAAGTTTCCCTAAAGTAAATTCTCAAATTCACAACATTCAGAAGAACATACTCAAGAAAAAAGAATTTAAAAATACCAAATAAAATAAAAAATAACCTAATCGCAAGGAAGTACCGAAAAGGACCATAAATTATATTTTATATAATTTTCATTGCCACATTATCACTGAAAATCTACAGTGATTCACTCTCCTTCTTCATTTTTATTTCAATCTTTCGTATTTCTTTTTTTTTAATATCTACTTTTTTCGGTCTATGCTTTTAACTTTGTCCGTTTTTGGAACAATATCTCAGGTCTCACAAATTCTCACCATTTTAAGTGTTTTTTTTTACTTGCATCGTCATCTTCTTGCCAGAACAAAGCTCTTTTCAGAGATGATGATACTTTCACAAGTATCAAAATTCGCCATTGGGAAGGATATCTTTTGTATCTGCGATAGCACCATCTATAGCATCATCGTATCATCTGCTGTATTCTACGATTGAGCTAGGCGCTTTTACTTATTATGCAAACGAGTGTGTATTGTATGTCTCTTATAAAGGAATATCCACAGGTATTCCATAAATTTACAAAGACAACCAAATTATCGTTATTATTATTGCCACAGTTATTTTGCATGTGGTAATAAGCGTTTTGTCCCCTTTTGGGTATAAAATAAAAGAAAAACACAACATTATAGGAAAATTTATATTTTTCGGGAAATTATTGAATGCGCATGCCAAGGAAGCAAGAGGAATACGATGACAGGAGAGGAGAAAAAGAGAGATAGAGATTACGGAAGAAAAAAAGAAAAACTAAAGAGATTCCCGAGATTGCGTTCATGAATGAAAAGTATAGCAACAAATAAATTTTGAAACTCTATGGATACTGTTGGTTTTCACTTTCTAAATCCAAGTGTATAGTATACTTGCGGTGAGAACAGAACAGAGCATTAGGGGATTTATATACATTAGGGTCGTTTTGGGGTCATAAAAACACACTTGTTAAAATGATTGTTTATTGAAGCATTTAATATGAGTATACCTCAAGGATCTATTAAAAGGAAGAAGATTGCCATTAAAGTAGTTATATTTTGCTTTCGAAAATCTACACCACACTTATGGTGACTTCTTATAGAACATTTTTAAAATAACTAGTTAGGTTCGGATTAAGTTAAGTGGCATTTAGGTAAACGTAAAGCTTTATTGATGGTAGGAGAACTATTTTTTATCATTTTGAGAAAAATCATAAAAATACAATGAAAATCTTGTTATTTTATAATTTTAAGAAATTAAACACCTAACCAAAAAAGAATAAACTTAGAAAAGAAACATTTTCAGTAAAATCATTAGTTTGCGTTCATTAAAATTGAGCCGATTTTCGACTTCGTTTGCTTAATGAAAAGTATATACTTACATAATTTATACGTTTAAAGATTTTGTTCATTAAAACAATAAATTTTTCGTTGAGGAAGTAAATTGGGTATTTCATGAGTTAATATGAAACCCACTTTTTTGTTGATTCAATAACATTTTTCATTATTTCACGTAAAATAAATCTTTGATTAATAATATATTCATTTACTCTACGAATGAATTCATTTTTATTAATATAAAACCAGAAAAAAAGTAAAATTGGTTGTTGGTTTTAGATCACACTGGAGGATTCTTGTAAAAAATAAATTTTACGTAACGATACAGAGAACAAAATTTTTAGTATAGGTACAATAAAAGACTTGGAAAAATACCTGACAAGATATTTTAATGATTTTTTGTTTCTAAAAAATTATGATAGCTTTTATTGAAATGAACAAGTCAATTAAGAGTAACGAGAGCAACTGTATGAATGCCCACTTGCATCATGAATCCATCATCAAAAAACGAATACCTTAAATGAAGTTCGTCATTGGGCCAATGAATTTTTCACTAACTCAACAAAAAGTCAGGTAATGTAGCCAATGAATTTTAAAACTCTAATAATACAAAAATTATTAGTGCGATATTTCTTTGAGAACTGATAGTGTCTAGTTCATTATCAAACATATTCCTGCGTGCTTGTTTGTAGTCTTCAGAAACGGATCTGTTTATTTACACACAAAATAATAATAAAATATACTATAAGTACTCATGTGAAATTTTGTGTGTATTTTATTTATGCATTTCTTGTCTTTTTAATTTTTATCTTATTGAAATTTTAAGTTTGAAATTATGATTCCTCAAGTACGGTTGAGTGAAGGTAAATTTCATATTAAATTTCACAGAAATCTGCTATTTCCTGCACATAAATATATGTTACTACTGTTGTCTTTGGCGTAGTGGTTTAAGAGACTTACACACTGGATGTCTGGCTTTTCTTCTTCCAAGAGTATCTACTTACTGTTAAGAAAAAAAAATCGAACTCGATAGAAAACTGAAGGTTCCTTTTGCACGCAAAATTGATTTATACACATATATTTATATTATTTTGATGTATCAAATGATTGGAATTTTTCTCAAAAAGCAAAAAAAGCGGGAAAAATTCTACAAAAATATAAAATAAATAGGAGGCAATAACGACTCGTAGAGACTCTAAACCAAGTGGCTTACAATTTTCAACCATTCCTTAGAGTGTGTTACCAGAAATTGATGGGAGCTACAATTTTCTACCGATTTAGAACTGCTTATATGAGCAGCACTTCTCATGACAAGAGATACTCTTAAAGTCAATTCCTTGCAAGAGGCAGTACACTCCTAAACCTTTTTTTTTGTATAGCGGCTGAGAATCGAACCCAAGACCTTCTGCATCACAGTATAACGAAACAGAAATTGTTTGCTTGACCATTTGTTGATCACCTCTTTCAATGATGGATTATCGATATCTTTACTAGAATTATCCAATAATAACTGGCGGCTTCGAGCTTTATCTTTTCATACACATCAAGTGCTTACATTACCTCCACGTTGGTAACCGGCACGCCTGATACTGATCTTGGCTTTATGTCATGACTTGCTAAACTTGTAAGTACGAGTGTTCACCAAGGAAAGAATTGCAATACCAAACGCATGGCCCTACAGATTGGAGGTTAGTGCGCTGGGTTAACGTTAACGTGGCCGGCCACAGTAAAAAATACTCATTGTTATGAAAGAGACGCGAGAAGCCTCAAATAACCAGTTGCATTCCTCCCCTTAAACTATTTCAGCCTTATACCATGTGTAGGTCTACTAGGAATCCTCATCACCTCATCACCTAACCTACACTGGCTCGGTCACATCAAGGGAATGGACGACAACGCTCCAGCCATGAAAATCTTTGAATCCCAGCGCCCAAATTTGAGAAATAAAGGGACCAGGCGGTTACAGACGCAAGAGCGCTTAGTCTCGACGACTGGAGGGAGCTCGCTAGTGATCGCAATCGCTGGAAGACTGCAATATCTCAGGCAGAGACCCTCCATGGATCGGGAGCCGGATAAGTAACTAAAGTAGTAGGTAACTTGAGTTCAAGTGAAAGGTACTTTACATAATTAAGGAACATAATAGATTATTATCTACTTATCTGTATACTTCAATTTTTAAAAGTAATTTACTCAGAGTAGAGAAAAAATCAATTCGATGTTTGTTTTTCTGTACACAAAATTGCACTAGAGTATAACTCTCATATTTGGTCGGGCGCATTCCAAATATCACTGCACCTACTGAATAGAATCCAGAATAGAGCTGTAAAATTGATTGGCGACAGATCGAAAACATTTGTTTCGTCGGAACACTGTCGAAATGTCTCTTGCTTATCGCTGCTCTATCGCTACTTCTCTGCTCTGTTGAAATAACCAGTTGCATTCCCCCCCTTAAACTATTTAAGCCTTATACCAGGCCTGTTAGGGTTCCTCATTAGCTCGAGCCTAACTTCGGAAGTACCGTCAAGTATAGAGATTCTTTTTTTAATCGTACCACACGAATGTGGAATTTCCTACCCAACTCTGTTTTTCCTTCCATTTCAATACACAAACCTTTAAGGCAAACGTACATTGTTATATCCTTCTCAATTGCGCATCTATTTCCTAAACGATCGCACTGTTTTAAAACATTTGTAAGGGTAGTCATAACCCTTTGAGTGCGCGTCAGTTACACAAAATAACTGATAAAAGTGGGCAATAGGGTATATTATAGAAATATTATAGAAATATTATGTCCAGCTTATATAAATATATTTAATCGAATTTGTCTTACAAAAAACCCTTTACTAAAGGGTGAATTGATACAACAATTTTTGCTGTTCAAACATCTCGCTATAAGGGTAAAGTCATATTAACTGTGTATCTGTATGGAATACTCTTTCTCTTAAAAATTTAAAACGCAAACAAAAAACTACGTTTAAATCCATCAAGTGTGATAGTGGAATGTCCGATGATGTCTTATTCAACAAAAATCTTCCGCAGATACATTATGTAGGTACATCTTTTAATATGTGTTCAAATATTCAAATTATAATATCGCACAAAAAAAATCCGTAGAAATTCAAACGATCATCACAGATTCATGATAGATTCTCGCGTTCTCGTAAACAACACTCTGCAGAATCATAAACGGTAGGCAAACTCTCCCATCGATTTATTTCATCGTTTTAGTGCCGAGATTTTGAATGGAATACAAAACCAAAAAAAAGTAAAAACAGAATATGATGAAAAACTTCCTTGCAGCCATTTATCTCTTTTACGAGATACTTTTTCAGATGCGATGCTCTTCCACTCGTTTATAAATCAGCCACAGCCATAGCGACAGCAAAAGCATCCCCTTTTGCCTTTCAGCGCACACAACACAACATTCACCCACTTTTACTACACTTTACTTTATCTGTTTGCTTTTCGTTTTTATTTCGCTCATGATTTCGGTCTCCCCATGTTTTCCCCAATTTTTCCCACCATCATCCATTACAAAGGAAGAATTTCCCAAAATCTCCAGTTGATTATTTTGGTCTCTCGGCGAGTCGTTGTCTCGCCTCTGCATATCGTTTTTTTTTTGTCTTACTTTTTTCCATAACATTATGAGTATAATGGTTTTTTCTTCTGTAAATCCATAAATTAAAAATAAAAAACATAAAAACAAACAAAATATTATTCAAAAATTTTAAACCAAAAATGTGTGTATTTATTTATTTTGATATTGCCTCGAGTGGATTTTCAATCAAAACAAAAACCGACGTTGAAAAATTCTCAGTGCTACACATTTTCATCTAAAATTTATCGCAAGGAAATATTTTTTCCAGCATGATGCCAATTTCCCGACGGGGTTTCCATTTTCTATCTGGAGAAAATGATTTAGATTGAATATTTCGTGGATGCAGCAGAGAATTATCTTGTTTGACAAAAAGTGAATTTTTAAATAAGAAAAGAAAATACAATAAAAAGAAAAACAAAACCGTACGGTAAAATTTTTATAAAAACAAAACTAATAATTGCAAAATGCAAATAATGCATTCGAAGTATCGGAGAAAAACATGATCCCATTAATGCGTAATAAATTATTTACAATAATTTTGAAAAAACGAAAAATTCGCATCCGAACTAAAAGGAAAAAAGAGAAATAACAAATAAAGAAAAGGAAAAGAAAACGAACGAAATATAACCGCGCGTAGAAGTAGTTTTTTAATTGTTGCGAGTGAGTGTATGTGTGTGTTCCTGAGTGTTGTCTTTTTTTTTTTGTTAAAACGAAAAGTTAGAGTTTTTTTTTGTTGTGTTCACTTCAATAGTGCTTTTGCTGGTTCTTTGTTTAATAAAGTATAAAGTGATTTTCTATTCCGTCATGGAAAATATTTTTATATGAGTTGTGATTATCCAACTAATGACCTGAAAACGTTTCGATATTGTTAAAAAGGTAAGTTCATTTCCTTAAAAATACATCAGTGAATTCAAATTTGAAAACAGCTTTAAAGGGTTCAATAAAAGTGATTTTAAATGGGTATGGACCTCAGACAAAAAATTTAAATCCGTCACTATACAAAAGTCTCAGACTATACCGCACTTTACAAAATATCTTAATTTCAGCATTTAACTTAACGAAATCCTTTGGGTTAATGGTTACTGCATTGGGCTTTCAAACCAGTAATCTGGGGTTCGAATCCCGTCCTATTCCACCTAAGCATATCTTAAGAACAGTTTTTTGGAGGCGCTGCTACTTGCGGCAAGGTAACTCTTGTGATAAATAATACCTCTCATCTAAGGTGGCAGAAAATTATGGGTCGGCTTCATTCCTGGATCAAAATTGTGAGTCACAAGTTGTAAGTTCACAAGCTGTAGCAAATCTAAAGGAATAACAAATAAAATGTGCCGCTTAACTCTGATCTTGTTAAAAGCAAAGTAAAGAATGCAAAAAATGCAACGGTCATTGCTCATACAGGTGATGATTCTCGCTCACTTATTGATGCTGTGGAAGAACCCGCTACCAGTGATGCCACTTTAAATGTCACCAATAAGGTTTCCACTGCATACTCTGGAAATGGTAATAATGTTACTGATAGTAGTGTTGTACCTGTTTCTAATGTTGATGCTGCTGAGGCTGTCGGTGCTGTTGCTGCTGGTGTTGCTGGTGTTTTTGGACCAATAGCTAAACTTCAAATCATACCTAAAATTTTTGAAGTTATTATAAAAAATAAAATATATGCATTTGTAAAGAACTATATATCGGAATTTCAGCACGGTTTTGTAAGTGGAAGATCAACCGCAACAAACTTGGCAAGCTTCACTAATTATTGCATTCAATCAATGGACAATAGAAATTAGGTAGATGCTATTTTTCACGGATTTTGCTAAAGCTTTCGACCGCGTTCAACATAACGTTCTAATATGTAAATTACAAGCCATCGGTTTTCATTAAAATTGTTTAAAATGGATAAAAATATTATCTGACAAATCGAACTCAATCTGTTAAAATAGGTAGTGTTTCATCCAAAAATATAAATAATTGTTTTATCTAAAAATATAAATAATTATTCAGGTCTGCCCCAAAGGAGCCATCTCGGTCCTCTCCTATTTTTAATTTTTATAAATAACTTACCTTCTGTTATCTTGAAAGCTGAAAAGCTATTATTTGCAGATGATTTTAAGATTTTTAAGGAAGTTAGAATCTTGCATGACTGTATACAACTTCAAAGTGATATTGATAGTGTAACTGAGTGGCAAGTATGGCTTACATTTAAATATTAATAAATGTTCAGTAATGACTTTCCATCGAATAAAAACACTAATAATATTTGATTATACTATTTCCAATATTAGTCTTAAAAGGTTGTATTTACAAAAGGATTTGGGAGTTATTTTTGATGCTGAGCTGAAATTTACTTCTCATATTGATTACATCATTTTCAGAGTTAACGCAATGCTTGGTTTTATTATTAGAAACTCAAAGAATTTTACAGATCCATATACTCTTAAATCGTTATACTTTGCACTAGT
Source organism: Philhelius festivus (assembly GCA_963931855.1). Taxonomy (NCBI): domain Eukaryota; kingdom Metazoa; phylum Arthropoda; class Insecta; order Diptera; family Syrphidae; genus Philhelius; species Philhelius festivus. Next base: position 140,839,658 of record OZ007555.1, on the reverse strand, counting down.
TTGTTCTGTTCTAGAATATTGCTCTGTTGTTTGGTGCCCCTACCACAACACTACTACGCTTCGCATTGAAAGAGTTCAAAGAAAATTCGAAAAATTTGCTCTCCGTAAACTTTACTTGTGTTCGCAAATCCCTTCATATGAAACAAGATGCTTGATTTAAAGCCCCTCAATAAAAGGAGATCGTACTATTTGACTATCATGAGCAAACCATGATGTCTTATCAATCAATATGATTGTTCCACTCTGCTTTCTTTTTTTGGTTTATTATTTATGCTCCTCAACGCTGTCTTCGACCTAAAGAAAACGAATTCTTTAACATCCCTCGACATTATACCGATTACAGCCAAAATAATCCCATAACTCATTCTTCATTTTATTTTAATCAAAATTTTCATTTAATCGACTTTAACATTAATAGAGATTTATGTTAAGTCACAATATTAAATTCTTTATATTTAATTGTTATTTAACTTTATACCATATACTATCTATATATTATTATATCAATCTAAGAAAGTTTGATGTACTTGATAGATTAAATAAATAAATAAATAAATAAATGAATAAAAAGTTAAATTAAGTAAAATATTAAACTAATAATAAATAATCCAAAAGTAGAAAAAAAAAGAAAAATTAGTAATAAAATTATTTCAATAAATTTTGAACACTTGGGTAACTCTTTGAGAAGAAAAATAATAAAACAAAAATATAACTGAAAAGAGTTTAAAGCATTTATTTGATATATTTTTTAACTGAATATATCGTCGCTTTTCCGGCAGAGTGATGGCATAAGTCGAAATTTGCAAATTTTCAGGAGAGCATTTTAAAGTTTTTTTCATACTGAACAAAAAAAATTTCGTTGTTCATAAAAAACAAAACTCGAATGTTGAATACGTGAAAAAATTGCATTTTTTGTTTGCTAAGTTTTATAAAATACGAAATATTAAAAAAAAAAAAACAAAAATTGATTTATGCCGTATTTATACGTAGAAAATGAGAGGGATGTTTTTGAACATTGAGAGCGGCGCTTTTTCATAACTCGGAAACTAGAAGAAGTAGGTTAACGCCGATTACACAGAAAATTTGTGTTTGTTTTTCAGCTCAGTTCTGTGTTCAAAACTAAAAAACGACAAATTTCGACTTATGCCACTCTGCCGGAAAAGCGACGATATCTTACTTAACACTTACACTTCAATATGATTTGATATAAATAAATTACAAAATGTTATTGGAATATAGTACATTACGCTTAGAAAAAATAAGGTATAGGAAAAACACTGATACAGGAAACATCAACATCTAAAACTCAAAATGTCTAATATTCAAATAAATAACGATTAACTGTTTAAATGAAATAAAAATGTTAGGTCTTCAACGTTTCTTATAAGCGATATCTACTGTAACTTCCTGTCTTGCGAATTTTTTTTAGACTTCGAGTGGATGTTTCGTTAATACAGATTTTGATTTGTTTGGATTTTTTTTAATTTTAGCGTCACTATTTACTTTAAGGCTAGGTTCAAATTTAAATGTAAAAGAAGTTTTTTCTTTATAAGCGAAGAGCTTTAAATTGGAAACACTGTTTTAAGTGACATCGGATTTAAAAGATCTCCGTTTTTTTGAAGTTAGTTTTGTTTTTATTATTATTATATTGGCCCTTATTGTGAGTGTCGTTTGTTAATCGATCGACGACTTTTGTCGAAAATCGATCATCGAAAAATTAAGATATCTGAAATTATTCTTGTACAAGATACCATAAGCTGTGTTTTTATGCGTGTTTACAACAACATTAAGTTATCTAAATAGTTTTGGATATAAATTTTAACGCATCAAAAGTTTTAGCACTATCGACTTTTATCGAATCGAACGTTTACGACACTCACAATAAGGCCCATTGATTGATTATGAATAAACTCAGACCGGAACAACGTTTACAAACTGTTCAAATCAATTTTGAAAAGCATTCTACAATTTAAGAAACACATAGGGCGTTACGTATGTGTAAAGATAAATTAGACCTCCATGTCCGACACATATTCAAACATTAATGAAAAAAATTGTCTTTCAAATAAAGCTAATTTCATTAATTTATTTATTTCATCTTTATTTAATATAGTTATAAAAAAGCCCCAACATGAAGGCGAAACAGCTTACTTATCGATGTTGTTTAAAGTATTTTCTGACAGTAATAAAAGCCTATGTATGTGCTCCAGTTAGCCCGTTTCAAGATACCAAAATAATTCAGGGCCAGTGTTGTTTTAGTAAGTGAAATAACGATAAGAGACGAAACCTTCATTTTGCAAAACAAATTATACATTGCCCTTTTAAAATATTGGTACGGATCATTTTCTTGGTAGAAGTTAATCAATCACTATTTATGAATTTTTGAATATTACAACAACAACTTGAATGAACTACCACCAAGGGGGTTCTTATTTGGCTGGAGTTATAGCTATTTCACGGTTGCCAAGCCGATCATCAGACTCCTTTATTAGTGGTACTTAGCCTTTATACTATCAAGTTTAATCGAAAAACTTTTTGCCTTGACTGAGATTTGAACCCAGACCTAGCGTCGTCAGAAGCCAATGCTCTACGCATCACGCTACCGAGACCACATGATCAGTTCCATCCCAATTTAGGTTTTATCGTTTATCAATTATCACTTGAGGACTAGCGTTTTTACAAGTTACCTTGGTGGTAGTTCATTCAAGTTGTTGTTGTAATATTAAAAAATTCATAAATATATGAAGCTTCGCAGGCACACTGCATGTATGTAACCATACAAAAACCCCTTCGGTAATCACTATTTCAAAGATTTTTTTTTGGATATCACGCACTAAATGGGTTATGACTACCCTTTAAATGCTTTGGCACAGTGCGTTTTAGGAAAGGAGGAGAGGATTTAAGATAATGGCGAATTCATTTCGAAATATCCAAGTATCAATTATTTCGTGATAATTTATTCCGACTTAAAATATAAAGCACCTGGCTCTGATGTAGGAAATAATACCCAAACCATCATTGGTCCACCGCTGTGTTTAACAGTTGTTTGTCAATACTTCGAAAGAAAAATCCTTTTAGGTTTTATTTTAAGATGTTTTTGCCTAGCTCTCCTTCCATTTAATTCCGATCTTACAAGAAACTTTATGATGGTAGATGGACTCGCATGTTTTCCCAATTCTTTTTCGTCAATTTCAGCTAGCTTTGGCGCGTTAAGGATGATTTTTCGTCCAAAATTGGGGTCAGTTGGATATTGTACGGGTGTAGGCCCAAGTCGCGACGCAAATTCGTCAAGTTGAAGCCTATGTGAAAGGCCGAGTTCTTGTGCATGGCGAGGAATCGACTGTCTCGGGTTCTGCTGTACACTTTGGCCGATTTGATGGATAACGAAACAGGTCCTCTCAAATTGGACTCCAAACATTGAAGAGTCGAGGGTCACCACGTCTATAGCAATCGGCGCAAAGCGCGCATAGTTAGCGCATAGTTTGTACTAACAAACACTCATTTTGATAATAAAGTTTTATGATTTGGTCGTGCTGCATAAGGTTAGACTTGCCATGGTGATTTGTCATCAATAACTGAACAATTAACAACATATTTGACAGATGCCACTAAAACAACATACCCGCACCAGTTCAAAAACCCTCTACATAACCTATAGTTTCTACTTAAAATATCCCATGTGTTACTTTCATATAGAGCTTTTAAACTCTGTTAGTGAGGAGGTACCCCATCCATTTCTTTTTCAAAGCTTTTCTTAAATAGATAATAATATATACTTGTACATCCATAGATATTTTATAAATAAAGAGGAATGACGTTTTCGCTTCTGATACAAACAATTTTAAACGTCCCCTTTTCTCAAGCGACTGAAAAAAAAACTCTCAACTTAAAGTTTCAGGGATCCTGTATACAAACCTACGATTATAATAGAGAAATCACCTACCCACTTCCTTCCCGTCGCCATTTTATTTTCGGCAATAAAATTTTCGAGTTTTCAATAAATCTTTCTGATTTGAATAAAACTAAGCATTTATATAATCATCCTTCTCAAAGTCTGTATCCTTATCAATAATTTACGCACGCCTTTTAATGTCTCGAACATAAAAGAAATGATAAGAACGAAATTCTTCAACTCCAAAAGAATGAAAGTTTGATTCTATCAATATAAAGTCACGAACGGCTTCGTGTTTAATGTCAATAATAATGCTGGCGCTGAGGCTTGATTTCTGTGGTGTATATCAAAGGAATTGCAACCGCGCATAACTTGAAGCGTGTCAAGCTACGTAGCTAGTGAGACGCTTTACGCTGAATAATAAATTAAACCATGCAAATATACAATTAATGATATTGTTAGTTTTGTTATTTTAAACACTTTTTTTAAATACAATATTTTAATTGCATTCATCATAATGAGTAGCCGGGAATTCTGGTATTTCATGGAATAAGTATTCATTTATGTAGTTAATAGTGTTGTTGCATATTTTTACTATTCAAGCCAAGTTTGTGTGGGCGTTGGTCAATTATATGCTTGTGGTTAGCAATTACAATTAACAAATATTGTTTTTTATTTGAATTAATTTCATGGGATTTTCCATTTCAATGAGAATTGATACACATAATTAAGTTTTGCATATAAGAATTCATATTGTTAAATACTCAACTTTAAATAAGAATGTTCATTTCGGTAAAGTTCTAGTTGATATGGGTTCTTTAGGGATAAGAAATTTACCATAATGCAGAAGAAATCGAGGAAGAATGAAATGGCCAAACTGATGGCCAAAATCCCACAAAGTATTTTCGCCTTTAGCATTTGCTAAAAAATACACAAAATTTTGATTAAGGCTAAAGTTTTCAGGAAGGTTGAAAGGTGGTAGCTTTTAGAAAAATGTGTCCAAAATACTCAGTGAAAATTGTATTGAAGCAATAAACACACATTTGAAATACTTATTTCTTACATCGTACTGATCTCACTAAATAAACTGTCATAATTTTGTTTTCGTAGAACTTTATTAACTATTCATTCGAAATAACTGATAGTTCTTGAGAAATTTACATAAAAATGAATTTTGCCCCTTTCGCTGTAAAAAATCAAATAAAGGATATTTTGAAGAAATGCTTTAGACATACAAATATTTTTTTTTTATATATATATACTTTATTTCATAACAATCTCCTTAAACGTTAAACAATATAATTAATACATAATAAAAATAATTTTACATGTGTACGCTTAAAGTTATTAGTTATAGAAATAGCTGAGTACAAATCTTTTATCTAATGCAAGATAGAGTTGAGAGTACTTAACATGTTGTACATTTAATCAAATATATAGATCTATTGATCTATGATAATTCCACATTGAGAGTGTAAAATAACAGCTATTTCTTTTACTGAGCGAGACACCATCGTTCTGCTGATAGGTACTGAAAAATCTTGTCCAATATCCCTTTGAAAGGACCCAGTTGCAAAAAAATGCAGAACAGCACACATTCGGATCATATAGGGACTTAATTCCTCTAACAAAACATTAGCTGTGGCTTTTGTGAAGCGGTAAAGTTCACGAAATCTTTCTCCGGGCATTTCAAACGCATTAGGCCAGGCGCGCACATTCAATTTTTAGTTTCGCAACTGTTTGGTTGCTAAAATGAAACATATGGGCTTATATGGGACACCGCGCACTTAGAGCAACTCGATTCAAGCAACTAAAAAGTTTGTGTTTTGACACAAACTTAACGATTGCCTTCGCAACAGTTGAGCTGTTTTCTATAAGCGCAAGAGAGAAAAGAGTGTGAGCGTGAGTAAAGAGTTGCCAGTGCGCGGTTATCTTTCAACTGGTGATTAAACTATTTGATTTCGATCATAGTTGCCAGTGCGCGACTAGCCTTAGTGGTATCTCGTAAATGACGTCTGTGAATGCGCATCATATTTCTATTGTCACTTTGTTCACTAATTACAAGCACACTATACATTTTACTTGTTTTAAAAATTTGAATTACTGCAAAATAAAAAACTTGAACACTTCAACCTTTTCAATATAAACTAAATTTAAACTATTAACTAAAATAATTTTTAGTTAAATGTGAAATAAATTGAAGCTGTCGGTTTAGCTTTTGAGTGCTCCTTGCTGTCCAATATTTAAATAATATTTAAATAAATATCTCGTACTCGTAGAGAACTTAAACCTAGTGTCTTACAACTCTCAACCATTCCTGTGTGCGTGTTACCAGGAATGGACTGGACCTAAAATTTTCTGCCGATTTCGAACGGCTGATGAGTAGAACTTCTCACAGAGGAGATATTCTGAGAGTATTTTTCAACTCCTGGCAGCAGGAGGTACACCCCTGAAAAATTTGTTTGCATCAGCTGAGAATCGAACCCAAGCCCCTTTGCATGATGGTCCAAGGCAATAACCATTATGCCAAATTAATGGATATTTCGTCCAGTATCTACATTTTCCTACGATATTTACATCTGCCTGGAAAATACTTATGGACTAGCCCATTATTTGTTCCTGGGGTCTATTTCAACTAAAAATTACAGGTACAAATTTGTGACTTGTAATTCACAAATACAAATTTGTAGAACAGAACTCTGTCTCACAAAGTACAAGTAACTATTTCACAATTTTGTGATTATTGCAAAAAAAAATTGCAACTAGCTTTGAAAAGCAACAAGTTTGTGAAAATACCGTTTCACCATTTTTTTTCTTTCTTGTGAACAACAAGTTTTCCTCATTAACTTGTAAAGCTCGTTAGAATGATGTCTACAATTATAGATAAGCAGACTAAATTGTTTTTTGCATCTTTAGTGCGCGAGAAAAAGACATTTCATTTGGAAAGTTTAGTAAAACGGTCACCAACCAAAGTAAATTGACCGAATGGAAAAATATGTTAAGTAAGTAAGCTTCCAAAGGCATTCGGGAGAACAAGGACTGGAAATATCTCCTCGCCATTAGCCGGCAAAATGTCAAGAGAGGAACCATGGTAAGAAAAAATATAAAAGAACCTAGTCAAATTAAAAATATCTCACTATTACTTTTTAACAATATATCAACAATCGCGGAGCAAACCTGGTTAACGCATCGGCATACTGTAGCTTTTGAGAACCATGCATATCCGAAACACCATGATACTTTCTTTGTGGTTCAGTCTCCATGTTGATTGTATACATAACTTTGATTTTAAAGAATAAAAATAAACAGAATTTAAAAAGGAATTTTTTTATTTTATTTTTAAAAAAAGCCCGATGATGGATGCAAATCCGAAACGCGTCGCTTAATAAGTAAAAAGAAAAAAATATAATGTTGTGATAAAAAAGTTTAAATTGAAATAAATAAAATAAAAAATTCCTTTTTAAATTCTGTTTATTTTAATTCTTTAAAATCAAAACCATGATACTGCCCACTATTTCAAATCCTGTGCAAGACAGTAAGTAATTGCTGCCTTGGAGACAATGCACAATTTTTGTCCATTCTGTGACTAATCCGGCTACTACTATGCCTTCGGCGTAAGGCCATTTTAAACACCAAAAATATTTTTTTCACAAACTTGTAACAAAAATAGCTTACGTCTTGACTCGTGTAGAACTTTTTTTACAAATAAAAGGTGAAATAGGCCCCTGGGTACAAAAACTCCTGCACCTGTCTCTATTGACACGTTCTCTATCCATCAGTATACCATTTGATGGCATTTTCATTGAGAAAGTATATATATTTCACTAGTTCGCTTACCAGCTCTTTCTTACTAATTAAGTCCGTTCTGAAGTTTTCTTCGAAATTATACTTTTAATCATGTTATCTCTTGGCAACCTCGATACTGAAGACTGAAATATGAAAGTCTCTTTCTCATGCGACCCTTTCAACTTTTTTAAGTGATTTCCTATTTGTTACTAAAGGGTGGTCCAACCATAATGCACGATGTTAATTGTGAGTCACACCCTAACCTCAAGTGTTTTGCCCATCTTAATTTGACATTTCTTTGTTTCAGTGTTTGGCAAATTCAACCATGGAGAGGTACACAATTGAGCAGGTCGTTAAGATCTTTGAAGCCTTTTACGAAAATGGGAGTTGAAATCAAAATGCATTTCGTGCACTTCGTGATTTTTTTGGTCAGCATAATCGACCAAATGTGCCCACAATCGGTAGAATTGTGCGCAAATTTCAACAAACCGGGTCTGTAGGAAATGTGAAAACACCTGTACATGCTCGCCCAGTTCGTTCTGCGGAAAACATTGCTGTTGTTCGCGATAGTGTGGCAGAAGAGCCGTCAACCTCGACTTGTCGTCGTGCGCAACAATTGAACATCTCACGAACATCACTGATGCGAATTTTGAATAAAGTTTTGATTTTACACTCTTATAAGGTTCAATTGACTCAAGAGCTGAAGTCTACTGACCATTTCAAGCATCGTCAATCTGCCGAATGGTTGGTTGAACAGACAGAAGTGAATCGTAACTTTGCAAAGAAAATCATCTTCAGCGAAGAGGCACACTTCCACCTCAGTGGATCCATTAACAAGCAGAATTGCCGCATTTGCGCAAATGAGAATCCACGAGTGATTGTTAAAAAGCCGATGCATCTACAAAGAGTGACTGGTTGGTGCGGTTTATGGTACTTCTTCGAAAATGAGGTCGGCCAATTACACATTATTAGAACTTCTTTGGAATTTTAGAGAAGCTTAAAGAGATTAAAATTATCATAAAGGACTATCATTTGGCCTTAAAGTCTTGGTTCTTCCTCGACAGCCACTTCTGTCTAGGCAAGCTTATATCTATAATTTGTGCAGTCCTGTTAACATAAACTTTGCTCCTGTTTTATACTTGGTGAATGTTTGTTACGAAGTGGTCCCGGAAGTTTTATATGCTGTTTCCTGTTCCTAAAAATGGGATGTTTGTAGCCAGTTTCAGAAATGGTTCTTCCGTTTTACTTTCCGCCTGTGTTGTCTTATTATCATACCTTACGAATAGTGCAACAGCAATTACCCATTTCCAGGTTACTTACGGAACGGTTTCGAAATATGGAACTCTCATAAAAAAGCTTTGTGAACTAATTTGTTCCACATCTTTTTGTAACAAAGTTCTTGCTATGCTGTATTGAATACTTCACCTGCTGCAAATATGTTACTCTCTGTTTCCTAAGAACTTATTTCTTCTTTTCAAATTTCTCTTAAAGAAAAAACAATTAAAAAGGTATTCTTCTCGCCTTCATCAAACATCTTGGTTGTGGGTACAACTACCAAGGCCGCTAATGTTTTTTGGCATTGACATTTCCGCGAAATGCAATGACCGCAACTACATGATATGTCTCTGAATCTGGGTACCTACCTATATTTCCAAAAGATTTTCGTGCGAAGTCGAATCTCCAGCTGTCATCATCGCGCAATCCTCGTGCGCGTCGAACATCCACATGTATGCGACATTTCCAAATGTTTCATACATTATATTCTACACGCATTTGACTTCACTGTTCTAGATTTACATCAATATCTACGTATTTATAGGTATATTTGCTTCAAAGGTTTGTTTGAGTCTCTGCTCAAGTTTGTCCGTTTTATTTTTGGTCAAATGCGTCTGCAGTCAGTCGAATCTTCAAAGGAAAAACAAAAAAAAATTGCCCCTTTATTGTAAAAGAGTTACGTATAGGTACCCATCTATGTAGGTATATGAAACGCAAAGCGAACTCAAATAGGACACACACTCGCTTCGTTCCCTCGAAATTGTCTGAAAACGACCCCCATATTGCAATGCAATACCACGTACGTGATTATAGATTCCTCCACATTGTGTGTCCATGGGTCTTTACCTCAATTCATTCAAAAGATTTAATCTTGTCCGCACTTCATTTCTGTTAAAAGCACACATCCTCATGCTTCATCGATTTTCCTAATCGTTTTACGTGTTCCAGAGCTCCGTAACATCATCATGGCATAAAGAAATGTAGTATGGAATCGTTCACACAGATACATCTTCAAATTTACAAATACATAAGAGTTTCGATCCTATCCTCTAACCGACCGACCAAGTGGCTGTCAATATTGTTAGTGCGGTTCACATGATACAGAACAAAAAAAATAACCTCCTTGGCCATCACACATGTGGCTAAGAACACCAGCAACAGACTACTTCTTGGAGTGGTATTTTTTTTTTTGTTCTTTTTGAAGGTTTTAGTATATAAACGTCACTTGGCCAACTCCCGACCCATACTTCTGCGATGCTCAAAAGGTCTGGGAATCGAGTGGTATGGTTATATGTTTTTTTTTTGCAAATCCTAGTCTCACTAGGGTACGATAGGTTGATCAAACATATTGAAACGCAAATAAAATTGATATGGTTTTTGAGCCAATAAAATGTTTGTGTATGGTAATGTGTTTTCTAAAGAAATATTTAACTTTTCAGGTGTTCCTCAAGGAAGTCATCTTGGACCGCTACTTTTTATTATTTTTATAAATGACTTACCACTTCATTTATACTATTCTAAATGTCTTTTATTTGCTGATGATTTACAAATTTTCAGTAGCATAAACTCAATTCATGATGCAAATAAGGTTCAATCTGATTTAAACAGTATAATCGATTGGTGCAAGCTTAATGGGCTGTACTTTTACAACACAAAATGTAGCGTAGTTACGTTTTCCCGAAATCAAAATCCCTGGTGTTTTGATTATAAACTCGAAAACGATATATTACAGATATTTGATAGCCAAAAAGATCTAGGGGTTATATTTGACTCCAAAATAAATTTTGCTTGTCATATAGATCATGCTATATCAAAAGCAAATTCCATGTTGGGTTTCTTAATTCGAAATTCAAAGAATTTTGAAGATCCATACACCTTAAAAACTCTTTATTCTAGTTTAGTTAGACGGCTGCTGGAGTATTGCAGCATTATATGGAATCCCCACACACAATCTAGCATTTATCGTTTAGAAAAGGTTAAAAAGAGATTCACTAGGTTTGCTCTATGGAAAATCTTTTGAGATGCAAGTGTTCCATCCTATGAAGCTAGATGTATACTTAGTGACTTAAAACCTCTTGTTTTGAGGAGAAAATTAAATTCAGTCCTTTTGCTTTTGATGTCTTGAATTGCGTCATTGATTGTCCGGTTTTGTTATCAATGTTTAATATTAATGCACCTTCTCGTACTTGATGTCCGAGAAATGGAATTTTTTTAAATGTTCCTTATCACAGTACTACCTACGCTCGCCAAAATCGTGTCACTAGAGCTAGCACAGATTTTAATGAAAGTTATGATTTTGGTATTAATTTCAATTTAAATAGATCTCAAATTAAGAATACCTAAGTAAATTTATTGTAATATTATTGATTGTTAAAATTATTGTATTTACAGATTTTATATTATCTTTAAATGTAGTCTAGGTAACGTTTTGTAACTTTCAAGACGAATAAATAAAATGTTTGTTCTTGTTTTAGCCAATGGATTTATTTCAAATCTGTAAATTTTATAAAAAAAAAAATAATGTTGCCAAAGGTTTTAGCTATAAAATCAAAGAAGCCAAATATTTCTAAGATATCCCTGCTTCCGGCAGCATCATCCACTTTTACTCCCAGCGAAATGGGGAGCAAAGTTCAGTGTTTCTTAAACATATAAGCTCCACCCACCTGCAAGACTTAATTATTCGTGCAGTTCAATCATTGTTTTAAAAATTGGTTCATTTTCTAACGTCTGCAGATCGCCCGAAACCGATTCTTGAAAAGTACGAAAAATATTTTGTTGTCATTAAATTCTTTTTGTCAATAAGCAAAACCACTGTGTAAGTTTTTCCATATTTTCTCTTCTACTGGCCTCTTTCCGATTGTATGAAAAATCAGGGGCCAAATTACCGCTTCAGTGACCGAGTAAGTGAGTCCGATCAGTGATCGAATAAAAATGTCAAATCAGTGTGATCGTATGCTCGATGACGTAAGTAATACCAATCTCACATAATTCAGTCACGTATTACTCGAACACTGATGCGGTAATTTGGCCTCAGCATTTGTCCAGTCTGTCCCTAAAAAACGGCGAATCTTCTTCGCCTTATAATTATCGTCCAATTGCACTTACGTACCTTCTTTCCAATGTCATGGAAACGCTGATAAATTATCAGCTCAAGATTTATCTTGAAGAACTAAAGCTTCCCAATGACCGGCAGTAAAGTTTTCATAGCAATAGGTCTACTGGAGATCTGATTGCTTACCTCACCGAACAGTGGCACAAATCTTTGGAAAAAGTTAGATTATAGCACTTAGTATTTCATGCTCATTCAATTTTGATTTCAGTAGCATTGTCAAATGGGGAACCATAAACCGCATAGTGTTTAATGTCTTAAAAACCCATTTCTGCCTTATGTCGTATAGCTTCATATATCATCTTCAACTTCGGCTATCCATGTGCCGCATTTGCATTGAGTAAACCGAAAAGCTTTCATTTCTCGGTAATCTAGCCCACCTTGTGTTGAATGACCACATATTCGACTTTGCCAAAAACGAGGCCAAATTCTTAGGTTTCGTTCGACGTTGTTGTAATCGGTTTCGGTTGTAATCTTTTAGGGTTATATTCGTCCAAAGCTCGAGTACAATTCCCATATTTGAGTAGGTGCTCCAATAACCCACTTAAGTCTCTTCGATGGAATCCAAAAAAGAGCTTATAAATGAAAGGTAATAGGAGAACAATAGGAACAGTTGCCGTTAAACAGTTCGACCGTAATTCTCACGCTTCAGAGAATGCCCATTAGTTTACCCTTGAGGCCAACTTCGCACGTTCTTTTAAAAAAATCAGAGAATCTTTCTTAAGCCGAACCACAAGAATGTGTACCGGCCCAATATTTCCCTTACTTTACGTTGTTTCGATATTTAAAGTCAATGTGCGTCAGCAGGGTTCGGACTTCACTTCGATCGAAGTAGATATTCGATTTTGAGACAAAAATGTAATCTACTTCTCTACTTCTCTTTTTTAGGATCTACTACTCTTTGAGAAAATTCTTAACCAACATATTTAAAGACAACGTTAATTACCCTGAATTAAAAAACATAAAAAACAAGTTTAGAAGTCGTTTAAACGTAAGAACCGTGGAAAATTTAATGATTTCGAGATCACTTACAGAAAAGCGTAAGGATATTTATGAGCCACCTTTTGAATTGAAAAAAATTTATACAAAAAAAAGTTCGTTGATGGAAAATTTACTTTAAAATAGTTATATTTAAGTACTATTTTTCTACAAGCCTGAAGTCTGAATTTACTTTTATATGTTATGTTTATATAATTTATTTATTTTTTTTTAACAAGTCTTTATTTATTTTTATATGTATATTTAATTTGTTTTTATTGAAGTCTGAAGTTTGTGTTATAATTATATTTATTTTATTTTAAGTCTGAATTTCTTGTACCTTACCTTAGAAAAATCTGTTGTTGTTTTTGTTTTTTAATTTCCTAAAACTACTTCTAAAATTTTGGATATACTTCAGTTTTTTTTTTCGTTTTTACTTCGAAAATTTTAAACCTGTGCGTCAGTACATAATCTCCTTTTAAATCCGCCCCAACTTTCCTACACGCTCGCACTTTTCTCAAACAAACTAAATATATTATTTCGCAAAAATCGGCACCGGTTGCGAAAGAAAGAAATGTTAAATGTCATTTGAGTACCTTTTAAAGATTATGTAAATCAATTTGCGAAATAATATATATTTTGGCCCGAATTCTGTTGCCATATTCGCTGGCAAGACGAATAGTTTGAAAATAATAAACTCATTTTATAACTGTTGAGTCAGACGCTGCAAAGTTTGAAGGCAAAGCATTAGACATATCGGCTTGTGAATATCATCTCTATCACAGCTCTTATCATTGTTGCATCGTCGAAAAGAACAAACTTTCGAACTGTTTTTCGATACAGAATTTTGTTAAGATCTGTTTGAATTTACTTGATGTCTTATTAAACTATTAAACACCAAAGTTTTGGTTTTCTTCCCAAATTGCTTCTATTGAAAATTTCAAACGCAAAAAAGTGTATGCACTTCTACTAATTTAAATTCACCTTCCAGTAGTCTTGCCTTAGTGGTTTTTTGCGTCGGTCGTTTCGTTGATGGTGTGCTTCTTCCTGCTTCAATTTGATGTATTTTCCTTTGGGGTTAAAATTGATAACATACCATCATGATGCAGTTGCGAAGAATGACATCTTGGATAGACTCAAAATTGAAGGCTCACGATAGAAGACGCAGAAACAGAGAGAGAGAGAGAGTGTGTTTAGCTGATCGGTTTTCAAATTCAAATTCCTGCATTTGCATATGGATCTAGATTTGGAACTTCATTCTACTTCGATTGTAAATTTACCTTTACACGTTTGGATTCTTAAGTTGTGGAGTTAACAAGTGTGGTGATGTAGGGAACTTTATGCAACCGTACACTTTAGTGTATGAAATACACCGTAAAAAACCATGTTAAAGCTATACGGCATGATGACGTCTCTAGCAACATACCACTATATAAGATTAGACGAATAAAAACGACGATGACTTTATATCTATGTATGTACATAGTTCCTGCAACTACTACGACGACGTCGACGATATTGGCGACGACGACGATGAAGATGTTAAGTGAAACGTGCGAGTAAGTCAATCGGTCTATCTGCGAAGGTCTATCGGAGAATTTTAGATTTGTATAGTGCGCGAACGAATGTTAAACTATATTCCTGTGCAACTTAAACATTGCCATGTTGATGCTATAAGAAATCGTGCCTATTGAGTGTAATAGCGGGGCAGATAGGAACACATATAGTGTGCCTCGTGCGCGCATGAAATACTTGCAGCTTCATATAGTCACTCGAACTGGCGATGTTGTCGAGATCGAGATGATGTGTGGATTTGAACTATGTGGTGCTCTTGATTGGCGGCGTGAAAGGTCTCAATTGACGGTTTGATTTCTATGTCAATGGGACGAACTATATCGTCGTCGTTCTATGAAAACTCCCTAAGTCCATTTTTTGTTTTTTGAGATATTTGCATTTACACTTGGAAATTAATATAAAAAAATCCAAAAATTATCAGAATAGCAAGATCTCAGGCTTCAATTGTAGAATGGGCTTGGCGTAGCCATTGTTCAATAAAAATTTTTGCAAATGGTTTATCCGAAATGAATTAAATAAGAATTGAATCACATTTTTTTTTTAAATGGACTTAGGGAGTTTTCATAGAACGACGACGATATTTTCGTTTATTTGGACATTTTATAGATTTTATTTGGCATGAGTTTCCTTGGGGGTCATTGAGGGTACCTTCCTAGCTATGCAGGCTAAGAAAGAAGGATATATGTTGAAATACTAAGTTCAATTAATTCAGTCTTAAGGCTATAGCAGTTAAGAAAGTACTTATAAAACATTGATGATTTGGCTCAATTTGAAACCTTTTCCTTTGAACAACTAGACAAATGAGATAGTTTTGGGATATACAACTGGTAAAATATCATTATGTTAATGCTCTGAGACTGCAATACTCATACCCATGACTATGCGAAAGAGAAATTCTATTTTATTTACAAATAGGTTACTTACATTGAAGAAGAAGATTTTATAAATGGGTTAAAATCAATCTTCATCGCCCAGTACTCATGGAATATAATTTTTTTTATTTGAATTTTTGTATAACACTTTTTAACCTTGTTGAATTATTTATTCAAAATAGCTTAAGGTATTTTAAATGACCACAAAAATTACAAAATATGCGTATATTGACAAATCCCTGAACTAGTCAGCTGATGAGTAAATTTGAGATTGAATGGATCAAAACGTTAAGGACTGAATGGCATTAGAAGCTTCTTAGAATCTAAAACTTTTTTTTAAGTTTCAAAAGATTTAAGAAATTCATACCCCTGAGAAAGTTCTTGGAGGATATCATCATATCAATTAGGAGAAACCTATAATTAGAGAAAAAAACGTTTATTTTTTTTCTCAAGGTTTACGTTTTGTAAACGAAACGGCACTATTTATGCTGTAGGAGGAAATTTGGAGGAATCGTATATGGGTAAATAAAAATATCGGTATGCGTTATATGAATTAGGAACCTCTTACTCATATTAATTTATCAATCGGAAAAGAATAATATTTTTTTGGGATTCGTTCGAACCTCTTATTTCAATAATATCCAGTTAGTTTTAGAGTTTTAGAACTTTGTTTCTCTTCAATACCCGAATAGTTAGATATATTAGCTTACCAGTATTTTCAAAATCGAGCCATTATTTCAATAAAAATTACTGATATTGTATAGTCGATACTTATTTCATAGTTTTCAATTTAAATGATTTTCATGGACATACATAGTTCCGACATGTGAAATTTAAAATCGAATATCGATTGTTTCCACGTTAATGAAAAGAAATTAAAATTTTGGAAAATAAACTCGTTGTACATTGTTCCCCGTATTCTAAGAGAACCAAAGAAATGTTCTTTGTATTTTTTCAATTAGAACGTTCTCATGAGGCTTTGAGTACCATTTAAATGTTAAAGAAGAATTGGAAGCATATAGAAACAGGATATGATGAACATTTTTTTTAAGGTCTACATAAAGATTTGCAAAATTCCACATTTATTCGTATAGAACAGCTGAATAAACAATAGAGATATGAAGTTGGAAATTTGTTGAAAAGTATTAACCTAAACAATATTTTAAAAATTTTGCATTTCGCAAATTAATGTGACAAGGATCAGATCGACTCGATATCAAGACTGACAGTCGCAAACACAATTATAGATTTGATTCTAGTTTTGGATACAGTCTACAAGTTACTGATAAATTTCAAGATATATTAAATTAAATCTTGAAGAACCTCCCTGCATTATTCTTGTCAGCAGTATTTATGTTTTCTTAAACAAATTTAACAGCAAACAGAATCTATTTTGCCATTTCACTTACGCTAGACCAAAGTCTGTATTTTGTAATTAACGATATACGGCTCCAGCTACTCGATAAAGTAGTAGAAAATTGTATACTTCCAGGTTGCTCTATATTCAAATCAGCTATGGCGTCAATCTATTAGATCTTCTAAGGATGTTTGATTGTACAATTTTGAACGGCTGCACCCATGGTGACACGGAAGGTCACTACACATTTCTTGGAGGACAAGGCAAATCTGTCATAGATTACTGCACCCAAGCAAACAAATCTAAAACTTTTACCACGGTTGAAATGGAAGCAGGAAAATTCAACTGTACGAGTAAGTAATTAGGAAAAACTGAATGCAAATCTTTTGTGTTTTAATGTGGCCACTGAGTCTGTAGAAGATAGTGCAAACAAACTTATATCTTACATTAGGAATTCAACAGATAATATCTATCGTTGCAAATATCCTAATTTCAAACAAAAGTGGTTTGACAAAGAATGTATGCTGGCGCGGAAAAAATCATTTACTCTGTTAAATGCTCTACGAAACTCTAACTGTTAAAATCTGAAGTATTGGTATCATGAAACAAACATATTCTATAAAAAACTGTGTCAAAAAAGAAAAGTTCGAAGGAGTTTTATCAGAGAAATTAATGGATCTAGTTTTACAATTGGAATAGGATTATCTGCAGAAAATTTGTCTAACCACTTCAAAAGTCTTCTATACAACACGTCCGAAGTCAAATTTTCTAAGAGAAGAGAAGAAGTCCCATTGGCTTTTAAAAGATCGGTGATTTTTCCTATTCACAAGAAAGGAGATGTGAATTTCTTTCATTAATGTCCTGGCTAAATTATTTTGTGGTGTTCTCGTCAACAGATTGGAAATATGGGTCAATACTTACAATATTTTATCAGACTACCAAGCTGAAATCGTTTTCAACCGTTGACCATACTTTAACATTAACTTCAATTGTCAAAGCGTTTCAAGCCCGAAACGAAAGAGTGTATGCATTTTTTGTGGACTTTAAGGCAGCTTTTGACCTTATTAGTCGAAATGCCCTACTTTACAAACTCTCGCAATTAGGACTGTCTTCAAAATTCGTCCATATAATGAAAGATTTATTCACAGAGTCCAAAGCAGCTGTATGGGATTGATCAGTTTATTCCGCATGGTTCGAAACGAACAGTGGTGTACAACAAGTATGCCTACTAAGTGCTCTTTTATTTTCACTCTTTATTAACGACGTTGTTGCTTATCTTCTTGGAGGAAACCGAATTGTTGATTTAAACATCAATGTTCTGTTGTATGCCGATGATCTGGTGGTGCTTTCAGAATCACCAGAAAACCTTCAACTGATGATAAATCGTTTAGCAGTGTACTGTCATAAATGGAGTCTTATCATTAATTCAGAAAAATCGAAACTCATGGTGTTTTCAAGGTCATCTAGAAAGCAGAGCACTTACAATTGGTCAATCAATGGTTCTAGTTTAGAGATAACGTTTGAATATTTGAAAGTATTTGGGAGTGAAACTGACTAGTACTCTCGATTTCAACAAACATCTTTTAGATAAATCGAAAGTGCGCAAAGCCTGATCAATATTTCATGGAGAAACGTATTTTTAAGTGAATACGTCAATCTTTCAGCGAAACATAAAATATTTAAAATATTTAAAATGTACGCTGCCCAAATATGGCGAATCGATGAATATGAGGGTATTGAGAACTTTCAAAGGAATTTCATAAAAACGCTTTTTAACCTACCACTGAAAACGCCTAAATATGATCTTGAAACGGGTCTACCTAAACTATTTACCTACGCGTTAAAGGTACAAGCAGATAACATCATAAAGAGTCTCTCCCACCAGGATGACAAACTTCCTAGAAAAATGTTACTATACGAGTTGAGGAATGAGAATTGGTGGATGTCAAAATGGAAAAGCTTGGGAGATGTACATGGAGAAATCCTTTCGATGAATTCAGTCAACACTTACGTACCGTATTATTCAGCGCCATGAAAATTCTGTCCGTGATACGCTTTTAGTTAAAGCTCGTGAATCCGAAAGTAGAATCCTGTATTCCCAGCTTAACACCAGTTTATTGGAAAAAAAAAATACTAACACGACCTGCTTAATTATAGAGAAATATCACTTATCTTCAAAGTGAGATGTCAAGTTCTCGGTCTAAATAGAAACCCTTACAATGAAAGTTTCTACCAATTTTGTTCCTTATGTAATTTACGATCCAAAGAAGACTGTTTCCACTTTGTCAGCATATGCCCCATATTTTCTCAACAGCGCCTTTCATATTTCGGGAAAAGAACACTTACGATGCAGGAAACGGTCTCAATTTTGAATGGATTCGATTGGAAAACACTCTACAAATTTTTGAAAGAACTTTATAAATATAGAACGCTATTAACGGGTGATTTTTTAAGAGCTTGAGAACTTTTTTTTAAAAAAAAAACGCATAAAATTTGCAAAATCTCATCGATTCTTTATTTGAAACGTTAGATTGGTCCATGACATTTACTTTTTGAAGATAATTTCATTTAAATGTTGACCGCGGCTGCGTCTTAGGTGGTCCATTCGGAAAGTCCAATTTTGGGTAACTTTTTTTCGAGCATTTCGGCCGGAATAGCCCGAATTTCTTCGGAAATGTTGTCTTCCAAAGCTGGAATAGTTGCTGGCTTATTTGTGTAGACTTTAGACTTGACGTAGCCCCACAAAAAATAGTCTAAAGGCGTCAAATCGCATGATCTTGGTGGCCAACTTACCGGTCCATTCCTTGAGATGAATTGTTCTCCGAAGTTTTCCCTCAAAATGGCCATAGAATCGCGAGCTGTGTGGCCCATTCACTGAAAATTCGACGTTGTGGCAGATCGTTCGGCTTCAGTTCTTGCACGAGCTGTATTTTATACGGTTTTACACCAAGATCTTTGCGTAAAATCTTCCATGTGGTCGAATAACACAAACCCAATTGCTGCGAACGGCGACGAATCGACATTTCACGGTCTTCAGCAACACTCTCAGAAACAGACGCAATATTCTCTTCTGTACGCACTGTACGCATTCGTGTGGTTGGTTTAATGTCCAATAAAGTAAACTGAGTGCGAAACTTGGTCACAATCGCATTAATTGTTTGCTCACTTGGTCGATTATGTAGACCATAAATCGGACGTAAAGCGCGAAACACATTTCGAACCGAACACTGATTTTGGTAATAAAATTCAATGATTTGCAAGCGTTGCTCGTTAGTAAGTCTATTCATGATGAAATGTCAAAGCATACTGAGCATCTTTCTCTTTGACACCATGTCTGAAATCCCGCGTGATCTGTCAAATACTAATGCATGAAAATCCTAACCTCAAAAAAATCACCCGTTAGTAACAGAATTCATTTAATTATTATATTACTATTTTATTAAACTTTACATTATTAATATACCTTTCTATAATTTGCTAGCCGAGCAAATGAAGGAAGTAGAAATAAATGAATAACTTATTACTTAGATACTAAATGAATAACTTAATTTTTAAAGTTGTACATCTACCTCTAAAATATCACTTTGTATATGACATACCGTAGTCTTATATGAACGGAGATCCGTCCATTAACCGTACCACACGAATGTGGATTTCCTTACTCGGCTTAATTTTTCCTAACTAATTTCTGAGATTTTAAGATGTCCGAAAACAATTTCAAGGAATTGGTTAAGTAACTCAAGTAAGTCTGAACTCCTTGCTAAAGAATATTCTTTGATTTCCCCTCCCGCTCTTCCTCAGTGGATGGATGACAATTTGTGAGATATCGCAATGTTCAACTTTCAATTGGTTTTTTCAACCATTTTTAAAACGAGAAAATCGTTTTTATCAATGAATCAATTAAATTTCAAGCAATCCCCTTTAAAAAACAAAAACTCTCACAAGTCTACAATCAATTTGCATGTCATGTCAGTGATATCTACCTGCATTTTAATATGTAAATAAAACAAAAACAAAGTGCATCCTCCCAATTAAGATATCAAAAGCTAACTTCCCCATTCTTATTGTCCGTTTGTTAATTTTAAGTGCAATCAAGTTCATATGCCTACTTAAAGAAAAATATCATCTGCTTAGTGCTTACCCTTTCCTTTAAGTTGGCGCGCAAAAGCAAAACCCAGATGAAACTTAATTCAAGATAACTTCAAGCGTATCACGTTTTATTACTATATGTAAATATATACATAGGTATACACGTTGACGTTTTAAATAACGTTTTCAAAATTGAAAATTAAAAAAAAAAAGTGAAAAATATAAAACGATGAAGGAAAATCCGCTTGGTGATGTCTTGTGCGGAGTTTATCTTAAAAACGACTTGTTTGGCCAATTTAACTGACACCAAGTGTATATAAATGTGCAGCGCCAATATGCAAAGAGATACGAAAAATTGACGGCAATATTGCGATATGTAATTTAAACGGTCCCGCATATTGATGTATGTGCCATGCATAGACTCTGCTGACCTGAGGTCTATAGATATGCCTATAAGTATCTTAGATACTCTCTTAGGACAGCAGCCTAACTTGAGCTAGCGGGCACATTATAACAGAGAGAGTAAAAATGTAGGTATATCATGTAAGCAAGTTTTTAATGTCAGGGCTATTAAATAACATACAACTTGCTAGGCTAAGGCAGCGGATTTTTAAAATTATATTTGCGATGGCGTAATGTATACAAACTGGAGGGCATTCCGAAGGGGGCGAAAAAGTATCTATCTTTCTATTTTATACACACCATCTATAGCGGGTAAGTTAACTCACGACGACAAACTGACCCAGCTGCTGTCAAAGTTTTCTCTTCATTATTATCCATGTGTATGTATGTTTTCTTAATAAAAGTATCTATTCTATACGTTTATTTGATGGTGGTTTAAACTGCATGTCAGTGCAACTTAGAATAATAAAATTAATAATAACTATGACGATGATGACGACGGCCGACGACTATTGCAATAAGACGGGAGACGCAAAACGGCAATACTCGCCATCAGGAGAAAAAATATTAAAAACTTGTTCTGTTCTAAATTTGTTAGCGATGATGTCGAAGCCCACACAGAACAGCAGCATGTTGTTAGTGTCAAAAATTATGGTGACCATATTTCGGAAGAAAAAAAAAACTTTATAATGGTGGGTGATTCAGTTACATAGAAATACTGACTCAAAATTTTGATCCTTTTTCCTGATCCTTGGAACATTGGTCAGTTCTCAAAGAACACATAGATGAGATATGAATCATAGAGAAACCTCGGCATAGTGTGCCCCATCCACAAGAAAGGAGATGCTTTGACGTGTGCCAATTACATACATAGGTATATGTCTCCTCAACGTCGCATACAAAATCCTGTCGTCTGTACTGTGTGTGCGCCTAAAATCGTTTGTCAACGAGCTGATCGGCCCTATCAGTGTGGTCTTAGGCCCGGC
This sequence comes from Philhelius festivus, assembly GCA_963931855.1. Taxonomy (NCBI): domain Eukaryota; kingdom Metazoa; phylum Arthropoda; class Insecta; order Diptera; family Syrphidae; genus Philhelius; species Philhelius festivus. The sequence continues at coordinate 140,817,337 of OZ007555.1, read as the reverse complement.
AAATCTACCCTGGATCAGATGTTCACACTTCGACAGATTTTGGAAAAAACTAGGAGTTCCAAATCGATACAAACCATCTTTTTATCGATTTCAAAGTCGCGTATGATAGCGTGGACAGAGAACAACTATATAGAGCCATGTCTCATCTCGGAATCCCTGCCAAGCTCGTCCGCTTGTGCAGGATGACGATGGAGAAATCTCGCTGCTCCGTCAAGGTCGGTAAGAACACCACCGAACCCTTTGATGTCGAGAAAGGTCTGAGGCAAGGCGACGCGCTATCATGCAACCTATTTAACATCGCTCTTGAAGCATTGTACGAAACTCAAACGTCAACAATAGAGGTAAAATTTTTCAAAAGTCAGTTCAACTGCTTGCGTATGCGGATGATATTGATATCATTGGGAAAACGAAGCGAGCTGTTACCGGTGCGCTTGCAAGTATTGAAGTGGAAGCGGCGAAAATGGGTTTGGCTGTTAATGAGGACAAGACGAAGTATATGCTATCATCGAGAAAGGAATCTCAACATCGTCGACTCGGGGAAAACGTCACGATGGATAGGTATAACTTCGAAGTCGTCAAAGACTTTGTCTACCTGGGCTCCACTATAACATCGCAAAACGACATCAGTGCAGAGAACAAGCGAAGAATTACTCTTGCCAACCGCTGTTTCTTCGGACTAAAAAGGCATTTGAGTAATAAAGCCCTATCTCAAAGTACCAAGGAGACCTTGTATAAGACCCTCATCACCCCGGTTCTGCTGTATGAAAATCTGCTTGGGTGCTTTGAAAGAAAAGTTCTTCGTTTGATCTTCGGTCCAGTCTGTATCGATGGAGTATGGAGGAGAAGGTTCAACAACGAGCTATACGGGATTTACAGCGACGTTGACCTAGTCAAGAAGCTGAAAATAGAACGGCTCGGAAGGCTGGGATACGTGGAGCGTATGGACACCGACGCACCAGCCCGTCGAATCTTCGAATCCATCCCTGATAGTCTGCGCAGCAGAGGAAGACCCCGCCTCAGGTGGCGCGAACAAGTGGAGAGCGACCTCAACCAACTTGGAGTGCGTAACTGGAGGCTGCTAGCTAGGGACCGAGCTAGCTGAAGGGGCTTGTTGGTTGAGGCCATAGTCCACCCTGGACTGTGAGCGCCATCTAAAGTAAGTAAATGTTTTTAAAGGTTAAATTTTGCTTGAATTCCAAGATATGGAGAATTTTTCTTGATGTGTCATTTAATGCTTAGTTTCCATATGAGAACAACTCGAAAAAAAAACTTTCCTAACAAATAAGAAAAATTTAAATCTTGTACCGAAAGTTCCTTTTTTTTTAAATCTTCTCCTGGTAAATAATTTTTAATTTTCACGTTGCATTAACAGATACAACATTTACCCTTATTTTTATATTTTATTTTATTAGTTAAAAGCTGTCTCGGAGATGAACATAAAACACTGATGAAAAATTTGTTCATGTTTTTGCATCCACTGAACTTGAATTACACAGGTTCTTTTGTAGGGAGATTCACTCAAGGGCTGCATGTAAGAGGTGCCTCAATTTGTAAATTGGGTGCGCATCTTTATTTTAGCCACAACAAAAATTTGAAAACTTTGACATAATTGGCATCATTACTGAAATTGGCAATACACCTTATAAAAAAAACGAACGAAAACGACTTAAAGATGTACGTGTTCCCTGTAGGAGCAGCACCAACGGAGAATGGGCACCTTGCCTATATACACCTGCGATTGCCACTCCTATGTTGAACACGAGCATCAGTGGGTTGATGGGGCCATATCAAACTCATGTACCAGACGTTACAAGAAACATGCTCCTACGAGCCTGGTGGGGGGGAAAGATTTCTCAAGTGGAGGTAAAGGAAAGGAATACGCCCTTAGAAGGCGTCTACCTCTCCATAGCCACGTTTTAATGTGAGGACAGAAATTTCGTCAATGATTTAGAAGTACTCTCTGACATTTCAGGCTATAGCTTTTGTGTAACCCATCTACACAAAACATAATAACAGGATTGATCGACATAGGATTATCATAGGTTTCAATACAAGGGGTCACAAACCCTAGCGTATCACAACGGATCTACATTGATCTAAGTGTGACGGTAACAAGATCAACTGGCAGCCCACTAATCTTACCTAGCCTATATAAAAATATGTGAAAGATTAACAGTTGTCATATACGTCCATAAATGTCAGACAGTATGCACATGTGTTAAATGTGTTAAGCCATAAGTGTTAGTTTAAGAAAAAAAGTCTTAGTCGTTCTTATCATCGTTTCGACAAGTTTCTTAAAAATGTTTAGTTATATTTTGTTACCCACCAAGGTTTACAAAAAAGCTAATTCTACACACTAAATATAAACTTTAAATATGTCTTATGTATGACTTCAAATTAACAACTATAGACAATGAAACAGCACAAAGGGGACCGAATCATTTCATCAAAAATTATTTCGCCAAAATTTCACTTCGTCATAGTTATTAACAATAACTTTAATTCATCTTGCGATTTTTATTTGGCGAAATTTTATTTTGCTTTTATCATAAACTATTTTCCCAACAAACGCGATATCTGAGATTTCGCATTAGGTATAGTGTAACAAGATTTCGTTAAAATTTCGTTGAAATCCCAAGTTTTAATTGAGATCTCCTAAAATCTCTATGAAATTTTCTTCCATCGATTTTAAATATCAAAAGTTTTTATCAAAAATTTCGTTTTTCGTTTTGGTGTGAACATAGTTTTACTCGCTTAATAATCAGTTCACGCTTTTTTATTTCGCTTATTTTTAAAACGGGAATTGTTATTTTACTTAAATTTATTTTACCAACCGTATTCTGATATTGGTGAAAAAATGCATCAAATATAAAACTTTATTAATATTCAACAGTATCTACTACTGAATTTTTAGTTCAAATTTTTTAAAAAATTAAGTTATTATTTATTTTAAAATTTTTTGAAAAGCAAAAAACATCTTATTAATTTTGCTTGTGTTTTGATTGCTTCTTCGGAAAAGGAACAAAAGTATGAAACGAATGAATTTCACTTAATATATATTCCACTTTTTGTTTTTTATCTTACGAAATGTTATATCCTGCGATCTACTGCATGTAAATTTACAAAAATCGTAATTATAAGAAGCTAAAATAACAAACCGCGATTTAAAAACAAAATGAAGTAACAATATGTAAAGTTAAAATTGGCGAATTGATCTTGGCGAAATGAAAAATGCCAAACAAAATTCCACATCAGCACAAAACTCGTCAAAACAACAGATGGTCACCATATGCCCAAAGTGTATAAATACTAAATAGCTGTAAATTATTAATTTTTTTTTATTTTCATTTCGTTACGGTCTGTTTGTTGATTTTTCATATGATTTCGATTTGTTTTTAAAAGTTGAAAATGCGGTTGGTTATTATGAACATGGACCCGTGACACATAAGAAAACAATTAAGAGTTCTTCAAACTGTGTTAGCTTGTTTGGCGAAGAGATCTATATTACTAAACATCACGAGTGGAGATAGTCTGATGACGCACCATAAAAGCAAACTATTCGTGCTTATAAACTGTGGTTCTAATTTGGTAATGATATTGCAGTTTCGTTTAAAAAATTAAGGAGTCTTCTTCCTTTGGATCAAAATTCCTAATCAAATACCTAATAGTTTTTGAGAAGGACCAAAACCTGATCTTTAAATTTATATAAAATACTTTTTATGCACAGAATTTTTTTGAACTTTTAAGTCTTGTTCTACACAGTTTTGAAAATCATATCAGGTAAGTGACGTCCCCCATCGCCCATACACTGAAGCCTATTTATTGAGTTTTTCATGACCCTTGCCAACATAAGGGGCATGTTGGTCTTTTTGGGTTCTTGAAAAGCTGACATAAGACGAAGTAGTTAAAAAAAAACTATATCATGGAGCCAATTCGGAAAAATCAGAGTGGACGGAAAATTGGGGTAACTCTAAATCGAATCTTATTTGAGATAAGCCTCTTCGGGAAGTGTTCCCTCATATCATTTATAAATGCTCTTGTAGCTCGAGCCTTTGCTGAGTCCTGTTGGAACCAAATATGCCCTTATTCCAATTCATCAAGTCGTTAAAAATACTTTTTCACAAAGTTGTTTGAGTACACTGTGACCGTGACCTCATTTTCCTAGCTGAGGGAATCACATCCAACACTGACTTTAGGCAAATACCTTTCTTGCCAGTCTCGCGAATTGGTGTCAGCCAACTACCGTATTTCTTGGTCTTTAACGCATCCACTAATATTAAAATAGGCTTCATCACTAAAAAAACAATTATGGTTTCCCGAAGCGCCTCTTATGCCTTCCTTCAAGAATTGTAGTTGTTGTCGGAAATTTGCTGCACAACGCCATCTTGTACCGATGGAAACGAAAGCCATTATGAAAAATTCGTCTCTCTCGGCAATTGAAATTTCCAAGGCAGATCCATGCTTGCACGCATAACGCCGCCGTGTGGCTTGTTAAAATGAAGCCCTCACTATCTCAATAGACTACAGTTCTTCTTCTTTTCATAGTTTTTTCGCAGTTGTGACCAAGGTCCAGAACAGGTCCCAATGGCACTACATTAAAGTTGTTTCGACAAGCGAACTGGGTTGTAATCATAGACCTGGGTTCAAAAATGTCCAACTACTGATGATCATCATCATCATCGGCTCGACAACCGGGTTCCGGTCCTGGCCTCTTTCAACAAGTCTCTCCACCTATCCCGGTCTCTAGCCGACGCCATCCAGTTGCGCACCCCAAGGCTTCGGGCGTCCTGGTCTACGCCATCTCTCCAGCGCAAGCATGGTCTACCACGCTGTCGTCTACCATAGAATGTACCACAAAGAACTTTCCGAGCAGGTTCCTCTTCGCTCATGCGAGCTAGGTGCCCTGCCCACCGGAGTCTACCGAGCTTAATTTTTGTCACGATATCTGCTTCTAGGTAGATTGCGTACAATTCATGATTGTACCGTCTCCGGAATCGTCCTTCCTCACATACGGGGCCAACAATTCTCCTTAAGACTTTTCTCTCGAACGCAGCTAAGAGGTCGGAGTGCCTTTTGCTAAGCACCCAAGTCTCGGATCCATATGTGAGTACTGGCAGGACCATGGTCCTGTACAGCAGCAGTTTTGAAGTTATGGTGAGATTTCTGGATTTGAAGAGCTTTGACAGACTATAGTAGGCTCTGTTGGATTTGAGAAGCCGCCCGCGTATTTCTTCTTCTATATTGTTATCGGCTGCTACTATTGACCCAAGGTATTTAAAGGATTGCACCACTTCAAATTCGTGCTCCGCTACCTTGATTGTTTGACCAACTGTTCCTCTCGCATTCGACGCCACCATGTACTTTGTTTTACCTTCACTAATGTGCAGCCTCAGATTTTGTGCCGCCTGCTCGATCTGGATGAAGGAATCGTGTACAGCTTGTTCGGTTCTTCCGATGATGTCGATGTCGTCTGCGTAAGCCAGTAACTGGCTGGACCTGTTGACGATGGTCCCTCTTGTTGCCGTGCCAGAGTCACGGATTGCTTTCTCCAACGCCAGGTTGAAGAGGAGGCAGGCCAAACCGTCCCCTTGTCGGAGTCCATTAAAGATGTTGATTGGTCTGGATAGCAATCCGGCTATTTTTACTTGGCTTGTTACGTTGGTCATGGTCAACCTACATAGTCGTGTCAATTTATTTGGGATGCCGAATTCTCTCATGGCTTTGTAAAGTTCTACCCTGGCTATGCTATCATAGGCGGCCTTAAAGTCTATAAACAGATGGTATGTTGGGATGTTAAATTCTAGACATTTTTCCATCGCCTGCCTAAGGGTAAAGATCTGATCAGTTGTTGATTTGCCTGGAATGAAACCACACTGATATTGTCCGATAACGGTTTTAGCGTATGGGGTTATCCGGTCTTGTAGGATAGAGGAGAGTATCTTATAGGCGGTACTCAACAACGTGATACCTCTATAATTGCTGCACGTTGTGACATCTCCCTTCTTATGTATGGGGCATATTAAACCTTTTCGCCAGTCTTCTGGCATTTCTTCCTGCTCCCATACGTGTACTATAATATCATGCATTGCTTGACGTAAGGCTGGCCCGCCGTGATGGAATAATTCGGCTGGTATGCCATCGGCTCCCGGGGCTTTGTTCTGTTTAAGCCGGCCTATAGCCTTCTCAACCTCTTCTATGCTTGGTGGCGGCAACATAGGGTTTTCTTCTTGAAGTAGTGGAGCCTCCACTTCTGCAGTGAGCTGACCATTTAGCAATTCATTAAAGTACACTTCCCATCGCTCCAGTATGCTTTCAGGATCGGTGATCAGATTTCCCTCCCCGTCCTTGCAGTATGTGCAGCGTGGTGTGTACTGCGTCATGTTTCGGACGGATTGGTAGAACTTCCGCGCCTGGTGCGGACCTCGCTCTCGGCTATTTTCTATTTCACAGATTAGGTTCTTCTCCCAGGCTGATTTTTTTTGTCTGTGTAGCCGTTTTTCTATTCTTCTGAGCTCTTTATATTCCTCTTCGCGTGCCCGCGTTCTATGAGATTGTTGCATTGCTCGGTACGCAACATTCTTACGTTCAGTCGCTAGCTTGCATTCATCATCAAACCAGTCGTTCCGATTTTTACGACTGCTGCCTAAGATGGAGTTGGCAGTACCAATGACAATATTCTTAAGGCGTGTCCACTTCTCATTTACGCCCAGCATACTGGCTCCAGGACTTACTCTCCCTAAATCAAGTGATTCTAGGGCGAGTCCTAACGCATTACCAAAGGTGTTACTGGTGTTTTCATTGCGCAGGGCAGCCGTGTTGATTCGAACCTGATCGGCGGATGCAATGCGTCTTCGCAAGGCAATCCGCCCTCGGAAAACCATACCAACAAGATAGTGATCCGAGTCGATATTGGCACCTCGGTACGTTCGTACCGTCATCAAGTTCGAGTAGTGGCGACGGTCTATCAACACGTGGTCTATTTGGTTACGAGTGACTCCATCAGGTGATACCCAGGTGGCTTTGTAGATATCTTTACGCGGGAACCTGGTACTCGCAACGACCATGTTTTTCGATGCTGCCAATTCTAAGACTCGAAGTCCATTGTCATTAGTGTTCTCATGCAAACTATGGGTGCCTGCGTAATGCCTGAATACCGGCTCCCGACCTATTTTTGCGTTCAAATCCCCAAGGATGATTTTAACATCATACCTTGGGCAGGCATTGAGGGCCCTCTCGACTTGTTCGTAGTAAGTCTCTTTTTCTTCGTCTGAGGACTCCTCCGTAGGTCCGTGAACGTTAATGAGGCTGATGTTCGTAAATTTGCCTCGCACGCGAAGGGTGCATAGCCTTTCGCTTATAGCGTTAAAGCCGATGATAGTAGACTTCATTTTTTCGCTGACTAGGAAGCCTACCCCGAGCACATGGTGTTTTGTATGACAGCTGTAATATACGTCATATTCTTTCTTCTGTAAAACACCATTCCCTGTCCATCTGATTTCTTGGAGAGCTGTTATGTCAGCTTTATATTTTGACAGGGCATCGGCTAGCTGCTGAGCAGCTCGAGCTCTATAGAGCGATCGTACGTTCCATAAGAAAATTCGTAAATCGTTTTTCCTTTTTCTTTGCGTTGGTTGTCGTCGTGTGATCAGTCCGTTTCCGAGGCTTGTTGTCGTTCTCGAAATTCTCTTAGTTTTACGGGACAGGGAATTAACCTGTCGCCAACCTGTGGAACCAGCCTGATCATATTAGCCAAACCTTTTTAAAAGGCTTGTTTCTAGCGGCCGCCGCGAAGAGGCTATGATCACACTTCCACCAGTCCCGAATAGTTACGGCACGTGCATGTTTTCGTATGCTACATGTTGTTCCCCCTATTCGTCTGATGGCTGACCGCCAACTACTGATGATAGCGACAGATATATTGTGGCAACACTTCCAAAATAAATTCCAGAATAAAGAATATGTAAAGAAAAACAAATGAATAAATGAATGTTCAGAAATAAAACTATAATGAAAGAAAGATATAATGATTGTATTTAATAGAAAGAGACTGCCCGTTAAGTAGAAGCAAATACATAGAGAATAAAGATATGATCAATGATCACTGATCAGTTGTTGTGGCTTGTGGATTTGTTAAAGAGAAAAGACCTTTTATTTGTTTAACCGAATATTGTTTTAGTTTTGTATTAAGCAAAGTTTAACTGCTTACAATATCAAACAAACAAATAGAACCACGCATATCGAGTCTACCATTTCTACCAGTTGTCCAAAAATATCCACTTAGTTCGAAGAGGACGTTCAAAAGTTGATACTTTTTGATTTTGCAGTATTGGTCCTTGGCCCCACGATTTCAGCTTTTCTCTCCACCCTTGTTGTCATTTGATGGAGATCTATGACAGAATAAAAATACGTTTGCATTTTCCATTGCTGAGTCGACTGAATTCTTCCATTTACCGTCGACAAAGCTACATTCAGATATTCGCTGATCAGCAATGGTAGGTAAGTATATTAAAATAATATTTGTTTCAAACTAATTTGTTTAAAAAAATGCCAACATGTAGTGTTCGAATAATTAAACAGTCTATTTTTTTTAAATAACATTTATGCTCTGGTTCCCTTTAACTCTAGGTTTTGAGAAAAATAATAAATGTTTACTTCAATTAAGTAACTAATCGGAATTCCACGAGCTCTTCAGTGAATTAGCTAATTTTCTCCATCTTCATTAGTTAATTATCAACAGTTAAATATTGTTTGTATAGTTAGAATTCCCACTTAGCTTATGGATTAAAGAAAATAATTCGTGTTTAATTTACGTTTATTAATAAGAATGAAAATCGCGCAGGGCAAAGTATTCAGCATTCTATTAATGCAGCTTAAGAAAGAACCTTTATATTTGACAGTACGGCTCTAGGGTAAACTGATGAGCATTCCCAGCTGAACGAGTAATACGGTGGAATTATTTGAGGGCAGGAATGCAACTGGTTATTTTACTTGAGAATTGCTGATTGAAAAAGCTATACAACAAAAAGAGAGTTGAAGATAAACGAAAGTTTTCTTCATGGATATATCTCCTATAAGTTTTAGGGCTTTGTTCTGGAGTCTATGCATCATGTTTACATGAGTATTGGAGGAGCAAAAGCTCTAATGAAATTCCTCCTGGTTGGAAAATCTTAACCAATATTTCGGTATTACGAAAGAATTGCATTCATTTAAAAGGTTATTAAATTCTCTGGGAAAAAAACCTTAATTCAAGATTAGTGAGAGACACTTAACGGTTGTTTTGATCTCTTTCTTCGCAGTAGTGCAAAAAAAGCTCAAATAAATCGGTTCACTTGATTAGACGCACCTGTTAAAAGTAAAAAAAAAGAGGTTGATCAATTTTTAACATTTTTTATTTACTTTTTTATTGTTATTGAAGTCATTTTTCACAGTTTCAATACTTTGTACAACCTCTACGATTTGAAATTACATAAAAAATTCTACTTCTAAGAGATTCATACAATTTTCTAAATAATCTAATGAAATCTTAGACAAGGCTTCTTCAATTGCGGCAATAATCTCTTCACAGCTTTAATACTGCTTACCTTTTTCACAAATTTGATGGGTCAGCCATCCAGAAAGGTTTTCAATGATGTTTAGATCAAGTGAGTATGGTGGCCACTGCGAAAATTCCACATTTTCACTGGGGATAAATGCTTTTACAACGTGCGCGTTGTGGATAGGAGCATTGTCTAGTTGTCAGATCTACTGGATAGGTCCAAAAAGCTCTCTAATGACTGGAAAAGCTGTTTGCATAAGAGCATTATAAGAAATTTCTGTCATTTTGTGAGACACAACACCAAACTCAAAGGCGCGGTAGTACGAAATGGCACCCCAAACCCATACTTCTCCTTTCTTGGAATGATTTCGGTTCAAAAAGCATTAGGATGTCATAGAAATAAAACTTATACCTATCAGGACCATCTAGGTTGAACTTTTTCTCATCAGAAAACACCACATTTCTTCAATTCAAAACACTTAAAACCTGCGCATACCATGTCATGTGAAGACGCGCGAACGCCAACCGCTGTTCTTTTCTTGCAGCGTTAAGTTTTTTTTTTCTTTTTAGCTTTTTGAATTTCAAGTGTTGAATACTTAAAAAAGCTCGAACAACAGTTGATTTGCTTGCACTTACCTCCGCTAATTGTTTGATTTTCATCATGGAGTTAGTTAAATTTGAGGCAATTCTTATAGTTTTTCACTTCTCGTTTGGTGTAAAGGGTGTTTTTGTCCTTTCTTTGTTGTTTTTTCCGTAGGTGGCAGGATTTGATAAAGCATTTCGAACAGCTTTATCATTTCGTCCTATTTTCTTTGCAATTTTTGGCATAGAATACCCTTCTGAGTGGTAGGCCTCAGTTTTTGCTATTTCCGCCCCCTTTAACATTTTCTTTTTACCCATTTTCACTTTAAACACTCGGAAAAGCTTTAATAACGTACACTCATTAACCAAATTTAATTTGTATTACCCAGCATTAAGAAACTAACTGAATTAATTCGTGCGTCTAATCAAGTGAACCGATTTATTTGAGCTTTTTTAGCACTAATGCGAAGAAAGAGATCAAAACAACCGTTAAGTGTCTCTCACTAATCTTGAGTTTAGGTTTTTTTTCCCAGAGAATTTAATAACCTTTCAAATGAATGCAATTCTTTCGTAGTTCATGAAGAAAAACAAAATGAAAACTGCAATTTCTTGAGAGAACAATGGTGCGTCTATTCATGTGAACTGTACATGTACGAGTACCTTTAGATTGTGATGTATTTTCTTCCACAATCAGCCCACTGGTCTAATGCCCTTCAAAGTTCGCAAAAAGGCTCTGAAATCATAAATTAATTTCAATTCCTTGCATCCGGTATCCCTAAGTTCCATGAAGCTTATACATATAATTATTTCAAATGAAAGAAAACAACTAAATGATAAAAAAAAAACTTTCCCCAAGGCCCCAGTTACTTTTCAACAAATTAATACACATTTCGTTTGAGTTGTTAGCCAAGGGAAATAATGAATTCGTATTGAAAATGAGATTTGAATCTTTATAAGTTCATTTTCGTACTTCAAAACCATTGTTTTCTCATTGAAGTTTGCAGCACAGATGTTCACATCACAACATAACTACCTATAGGTATAGAGCTGCATAATGATGATGAGGTACTCAATGATGTTGATTATTATGATGATGATGCGGATGATCTGGCCTTTAAGTGGGCGCGTATACCAGCTCTGCGCCCAAAGACGTTTCCTTCAAAAAATAAAAATAAAACGAAAACTCATATCTTCAGCCCAAGAGCTATCCGCCGCTGCTGCGAAGTCAAGCATTAAATTTTAACGTTTTATTTATTTTCTTGATTGTTGTTGAATTTCCTTAAAACCGTTCGCGTGCTGTATTACCAATATAGTGGTAGAAGCTGAAAGATATACTTCTATAGATTGTGGCCAGGAGAGGTTGGTCGGTTGGCTGGCTGGTTGGCCGAACGAACAACCGTCCAGCGACCGGCCATGATATAAATGTACAGTAATCTGAAGCTGGAGCATATAGCCTATAAACCAGGCCAAGCATTTTGTATGTCGTGATTTAATTTTTCCAATTTTTTTTTTATTTTATTTTGTTGTATTTTCTGGGCCGGCCGTGAGTTTCGGCTTTTGAATCTATCTAAGTCCATGTCCAGCCTGTGAATGGAATCGAATGAAGAACGGCCGGAGCTAAATGTTGCGGATTAAGTTGTGAATCGTGATTGCAAGGCAAGTGTCTGCCAATGGGCATATTGATCATTTTATATACGCATATAACACAACATAACCTTTTATATAACCACGATGATACGGTTAAGATAAGTGCTAGTGCTGCAAAGCCATACCTCAGCAGCCTTTTTGAAGACCTATAAAGAGTGCAGAAAGAATTGCCAGATAGGAATGCGCGCGCTACGCTATTTGTTTTATTCCATTCTTTTTTCTTCATTTATATATAGTTAATCGGTATTTTACGGACTATATTGGCATGTGTGCAGGGAATTTCAGAACACATCAGCCAGAAATTTAAGGAGGAAACAAAAAACAAGTCCACATCCTCCACGCAAATGGAATAGTCCATATACATATAAATACATTTATAGCCCCCCACAAGATGTTTAAAGGATGATTACAGTGTTGTTGTATAGTTTGGAGGGCGCAATTTGTAAATTTTTGATTTCTTAAGTTAAGAGGTCGAACATTGCACACAGCATTTCATTATGCGAAAAAGAAAAATGAAAAGAAGGTGGAAACAGTTGATGTGTGGTTGTAGATAGATAGGTACCTATGGTTTTTGGGCCAACGGCTATTGCAATGGAAGGTACGAGTATCCAGCTGGCTGGATTGTTATGAATTGCGATGCTAATCACTTGTAATCGTTTAATGCATTTCAAAACTTAAAATTATGAGAGCTTAATAATGGAAGGTGGCATGTTGTTAAAGGAATTGATTGTTTTTTTTTTTTACTTTCGGTGGTTACCAGGGCTGTTTTATAAAGCCGTCATGAAAAATCGATAAAATACAACATCAGGATATAGAAGTCAATTAGTTGTGGATTAATTATTTGAGAAATAAAGTAACATTGAGAAATAACATTTTTGGTAATCATGTGCAGCTTTTTAAGTATAATCATTTTCTAAATAAACTCCATAAAGTTTTAAATGTCACACAAGTATTTTTACAAACATTTTAGTACGAAAGCAAAATGTTCTACAAACTTATTATCTGGGAAGAATATTGTGATCCAAGAACATTTTTCACTTAAACTGTAAAACCATTCTTAGTCTTAATTTAAATATTAAACAATGTGTCACACCCGTTGATATTTCAAACCACTATCCTTATGATTTTTAAGTCATTTTCAATTTTTTTGTTATTCCAAATAAATGGCTTTATGTGAGGACAATTTCACCCGAATTTGTGTGGTACAATAATTTCCCATTTTAATTCCTTTTATTGAAATATGTTTATGCCTAGCTCTCAAACTTAGTCACATTAGTTCCATTAATATAAACTTGTCACATTCATATAAATTTCGCACTTAAAATGTTAACAATAGTTATTTCACAGTTTTTTTTCTCATTTCTAAAGTGATATTGAACCATCAGTGAAGGTTAATTTTGAACCATAGCGTTTTTATTAATTTTTTTAGAGAAGAATTCGATTTTTTTAGATATTTTGTTTTTCAAACGTACTATTAAATCATAGAAATAATACTATTTAAAAAAAAAAAACTTTTTATAAACAAAAAAAGTGTGAGTGCCAGGACTCACGGTCAAGATGTGTAAACATCAACGTTCGTCCGAGTGCCGAATTTTTGTTATCGAACGTACCCAATAAACATACAATGCAATCGTACTAGTTTGTGACTTTAGATATATACCGATATAATCGATAAAGTACTTCGCTTTTGTATGGGCATTCACACACCAATACGCCGACGTAGAAGTACATGCCAAAATCAGCTGTGAAATAGTAGAGCTGTAAAATTATAAATGAAAAGTGAAAATGACCGAAAAATATTTGAATTTTAATGCTCCAGAACCACTTTTTTGTGTTGATCAGAGCTTTATTGAATTGTTGCTTAAAGCCTAGTACACAGATCGAGACAAGACAAATTTTATCTCTACAATTTTAATCTCTACAAAACTTTTCCAAATCTCGCGCAAAAGTTTGAAATTGGAGAGATGAAATCTAATTTAATGTGTTTTTTAGTGTATCTCTGGAACGGGTTGTCTTACAAAAGTCGTTCATACCTTTTTGGAATCTCCTCTTGATGATCTCAAGACAAGCATCAGCACCTTTTACATAAAACCAGTTTTGACAAAAATCACTTTGGGCTGTCAAAATTTGTCCCGCAAAATAATGCTTGTATCATTCTTTTTCCTGGCAAAATTTAGTGGAGACATTTTGAAGAACAATTCGCAATAGTATGAATTTTGCGCGCGAACTGCGTACTGCTGGGAAAAATATCCGAGACAAAATTTGTCCCAGGAAAAAAAATGTATGGGAGACAAAATTTTTCCCGATCTGCGTACTAGGCTTTAGTTGCTAAAATGAAACATATGGGCTTATATGGGACACCGCGCACTTAGAGAAACTCGATTCGAGCAACTAAAAAGTTTGTATTTTGACACAAACTAAACGATTGTTTAAAATTAATTCGCTGCAGTTGAGCTGTTTTCTATAAAGCCTAGTACGCAGATCGAGACAAGACAAATTTTATCTCTACAATTTTAATCTCTACAAAACTTTTCCAAATCTCGCGCAAAAGTTTTAAGTTGGAGAGAATAAATCTAATTTAATGTGTTTTTTAGTATATCTCTGGAACGGGTTGTCTTACAAAAGTCGTTCATACCTTTTTGGAATCTCCTCTCGATGCTTTCAAGAGAAGTATCGGCACCTTTTACATAAATCCAGTTTTGACAAAAAATCACTTTCGGAAATACGGTGGCGTTCAAAATTTGTCCCGCAAAATAATGCTTGTATCATTCTTTTTCCTGGCAAAATTTAGTGGAGACATTTTGTGAGCAATTCACAATAGTATGAATTTTGCGCGCGAACTGCGTACTGCTCGGAAAAATATCCAAGACAAAATTTGTCCCAGGAAAAAAAATGTATGGGAGACAAAATTTTTCCCGATCTGCGTACTAGGCTTAAGCGCAAGAGAGAAAAGAGTGTGAGCGTGAGTAAAGAGTTGCCAGTGCACGGTACTCTATCAACTGGTGATTAAAGTAATTGATTTCCATCACAGTTGCTAGTGCGCGGCTAGCCTTACACGCCATGTCGGCATACTACATGGATTCCCAAAGTTCGCACTGCCGTGTCGACACTTATTCATTTCAAACGACCTAAAAACCTTATCGACAATATGCTTCGATGAAGTAGTTCGTGGCATGTGTTAGGAGTAAGTGGACTCCGCTACGTAACGTAAAGTTTGTTTGACTTATGTTTAACCAGGGATGTTGCTTGTGACAGCATTATATTTTTACACTTATATTCAAACAGAGATGTTATCTGATAAAAAATAGACTGTTTTTACACGAATCTGATTTTAATCTCTGTTTCTCTTTTGGCTTCCTTTCGAGTGCATCTGTGCTTTTAAACACAGCGATTTTTAATATAAGTTAACTTTATTCATGCGAAAAGGAGTCATCTCTTCGCACTCCTTACTCTACTCAGTTAAGCGAATTGCACTGAGCGAACGCCAAATATAAAAAAGAAAACCACAAAGAAGAATGAACGATAACTCCGCATTTTTCTCAGCAATTGTAAGTGTATAAGTGAAAAAGTCACACGTATAGATTGGATGTAGGCTTGAAGAAAAATCAAAATCTTTTCAATCTAGCGTACTGCATAGAAATATTGTATATGCAAGGTTCATGATTGATCATGTATTTATTGGTTCATTTGCGTATAGTACGTTGAAGAGATGAGAACACAGCACGGCATAAGCACTGATTGAAATATTAAAACAGCAAACGAAAATTATATGATGAAATGGACAGACAAAATAAAACAAATTACTCGGATAAAATTACAAAAATCCCAAAGAAATTCGTAAAAACACAATTTTGCTGAAAAAAAAAACACAAAGGGCAACGTTCTCTCGCCACTGAAATAATAGACTTGCACGTGCTTTTCATGCATTTGAACAATGTATATCTGGCTTAACGCCGCGCCGCTAACAAATATATTTGTCATGCAGCGAAAAAGTCAAAACTTTTTTTTGAAAAAAACACTAGATGGAGCGTTCACCTTATCAAAATCAAACCAATCCTTTAACTTTTTTTTAGGTTTCTGTACTTTATCTTACTCCCTCTGTCAGAGATTTACAAACCGATTGACATCATTCCCACCTTGTAATGGAATTATAAGTGGCAAAAACTAATTTTTTGAATACATTGAAGTCGTAGTCATCATCCAGTTCATGGCTTGACAGATGGAGAACGATCTATATTTTGATATAGTGAATGCTAAAAGTATATTTTGATATAATAAAGAATATCTAATTCTATATTTAAAATAATTATATGGTATGCCAGATAAGGGATTAATTAAATTTTGACGTATCGAGAATATTTCATTGCAGATGTCAACTGATTGCCCTGAAGAACATTTTTTTGGATTTTTAAAGTTCAACTCTGAAAATAAAATGTTATCGTCCGTCAATAACGTGAAGTGGATTTTTTAAGACATTAAATGAACCCGCTATGAAATTTTACACCAGTTGATTTGTCTTTCGTCTTTTTCACACATTTAGGCCTATTCGGCGAGATCTTTTATTCTGTGTAACATATAATTATATGCACCTGCGCGGACATTCAACTAAATAGTTCATCTGTTTTCTATAAGCAACCAAACAGTTGTGCAACTAAAAATTGAATGTGCGCGCAATCGTTTAGTTTGTGTCAAAACACAAACTTTTTAGTTGCTCGAACCAAGCAGTTTCGAAACTAAAAATTGAATGTGCGCGCCTAGCCTAAAAGTTTACTTTTTTTTTCGTCATCCATTTAAATTTTGTAAGATCAAATATTTTACATAATCACAGCTGATTACGATAACAGATTTAGTTCAGTTTCATAACAGATCTCGTTTTCGAAGTAGCATAAGGCCAGGCGCGCACATTCAATTTTTAGTTTCGCAACTGTTTAGTTGCTAAAATGAAACATATGGGCTTATATGGGATACCGCGCACTTAACTTAACTTAACTCGATTCGAGCAACTAAAAAGTTTGTGATTTGACACAAACTAAACAATTGCCTAAAATTAATTCGTAATAGTTGAGCTGTTTTCCATAAGCGCAAGGGAGAAAAGAGTGTGAGCGTGAGTAAAGAGTTGCCAGTGCGCGACTAGCCTAACAGACTTTTATAAAAGTTCGAACCTCTGAATACCAATCATAAAATATCTTTTAAGGTGGAAATCTTTTATGATTCAAGCCTAGTACGCAGATCGGGAAAAATTTTGTCTCCCATACATTTTTTTTCCTGGGACAAATTTTGTCTCGGATATTTTTCCCAGCAGTACGCAGCTCGCGCGCAAAATTCATACTATTGTGAATTGCTCTTCAAAATGTCTCCACTAAATTTTGCCAGGAAAAAGAATGATACAAGCATTATTTTGGGGGACAAATTTTGACAGACGAAAGTGATTTTTGTCAATAATGGTTTTATGTAAAAGGTGCTAATGCTTGTCTTGAAAGCATCAAGAGGAGATTCCAAAAAGGTATGAACGACTTTTGTAAGACAACGCGTTCCAGAGATACACTAAAAAACACAGTAAATTAGATTTCATCTCTCCAACTTCAAACTTTTGCGCGAGATTTGGAAAAGTTTTGTAGAGATTAAAATTGTAGAGATAAAATTTGTCTTGTCTCGATCTGCGTACTAGGCTTCATAATAGAAAATCTATAGTAGAATAACAAATGTGGCAGAATAGGCCTAATTGGTCGAGAGGTGAAGAAATGTTGAGGGATTGAATTAAGTTCTAGCCAGCAATGGAAATTAATAAAATCGAGATTTCAGTACTCAAAGTCTCCAATGTAAACACGATGTCGTAAGTACCCAATATTAACAATGTAAACATGGTGTTAAATGCAATCGTCGGTAAGGTAGATTGCTACACGGAACGTGTAACCGGAACGTGTAACCGGAACGTGTAACCGGAACGTGTAACCGGAACGTGTAACCGGAACGTGTAACCGTAACGGGTTACACGGGACGTAAAAGTTTTACACACGTTTTCAATTCACTCTACCGCCGGGAAAGATGTTTACACATCAAAAATCAGAGAAAAAATTGAGCCCTCTATCACAGATTCACTCGTAACAAACCTCAAATCATTCAGAGTTGAATATACAGTGATGATATACAAAAATCCAAATAATTCCTGGAATATTTAAAAAAAAACAACAAGTAAAAATAATAAAATTTAAAAATATTTATGTTGCTGTTTCTGTTTAAAATTAATCTAACCAAAAAAAAAAAAACCTTTTTTTAAATTTTTTTTAAATTTTTGTCAACGATTGTGCATCGAACGGATTCAGTGATAGGTTTTTCTTCATTCATAAAACATCTTCAATTACGATGGAATCTGTGATAGGGTTTATTAGTTTTTAAACACTTTTGGACGTTTTTGTATATTATCAGGTAGCAATCCGATGGTACATATCTACTAATAACGAGAGGCGTCGCTCTTCGAGGGGCCACTCGGCACCATCCAAGCGCAACATCTAAGGGTTTACGCGTCTTGAAATCATTAACTTCAATAGACAACGTCTATTCTCTCATTCATAATAATCGAACAAATAAAATATTTGCTGCAACTAACTTACTACCTTTGTTCAAAGTAAGAGCTGAAACGAGTTTGTACTTAGTTTTAACGCTATATTATACCTGCATCGAGTTAAAATGGGCTTGGTTCAACTAAATTGTGCTGACTAATTGAAGTAGAGGTGAGATCTGGCGATATACCTTTCTTGAAATTTTATACTCAATCTTTCGATTCTTTTTATAAAACTACTAAATGCCTATATTCTGATGATAATGTTCTGTTTTCAACTATTCTATATAACGAGTGATTTTTTAAGAGCTTTCGGAAATTTAAAAAGAAACACATACAATTCAGAAAACGCATGAAATCTTTATTTGAATCGATAGTACGGTCGAAATAATTAAATGTTTGAGAATTATTTCATGCAAATGTTGGCCGCGGCTGCGCCTCAAATGGTTTATCCACTTAGTTCAATTTTGGCATATTCTTTCTAACATATAACATATAATAAATGCTTCAATGTTGGCTTTCAGTGCGTCAATCGAAGCGGGCTTGTCGCTATAGACATGAGCCTTAACATGGCTCCACAAAAAATAGTCTAGAGCCGTTAAATCGCACGATCTACGCTGCCAATTTGCCGGCCCCCAACCTGAAATAAACTGTTCACCGAACTCGCCTCTCAATTGGCCCATTGTTACGCGTGCTGTGTGGCATGTGGCACCGTCTTGTTGAAGCCGCATGTCATGCAAGTCAAGCTCTTCCATTTTACGCAAAAAAAAAGTTTGTTATCATCGCACGGTAGCGCTCACCATTCACAGTAACGTTGCAATTCGCATCACCTTTGAAGCAATACAGCCCAATAATTCCGCCAGTCCATAATCCGCACCAAACAGTGACTTCTTCTGGATGCATTGGTAGCTCTTCTGGCTGCTCTACACTCCAAATACGGCAGTTTTGCTTGTTTACGTATCCATTCAACCAGAAATGAGCTTCGTCGCTGAACACAATTTTTCCATAAAAAAGTGGATCTTCTGCCAACTTTTCAACAGCCCATTCATCAAAAATTCGGCATTGTGGTAGGTCGTTTGGCATCAATTCTTTCACCAGCTTCACACCTAAATCTTTCGGCAAAATTTTCCACGTAGTGGAGTTAAAGAGGCCCAATTGCTGCGAACGGCGCCGAATCGATAATTCACGGTCATCACTAACACTGGCCGATTGAGCTACGAAATTTTTCTCAGTTCGCAATCTACGTAAGCATGTTGGTGGTTTAATGTCCAACAATGTAAATTTGGTGCGAAATTTAGTCACAATAGCCCGAATAGCCGCCTCAGTAGGTCTATTAAACTGACCATAAAATGGATGAACTTTCTTAACAGAGCACGCATTTTGATAATAAAATTCAATAATTTGTAAGACGATTCATGGTTAAATTATAGTCCAAACTGAAGATGTTTGACAGTGACACAAAACACGAAACGTGCCTGAGCTGTCAAAACCAGTGTTGCCAAAATGAAAATAGCAAAGAAATTACCCATTACTTATAGTCAAATTAATAAGAAACGCTTATTCCGCCTCTATTTCAGCATTTTACTTAAACATGATGGAATATGAGTCAAGTCTTCACTTAAAAAAAAAAACGAAATCTTCGCGGAATTGTAAAGTGATGTTTGTCATAAATCTACTACCGTAATTAAAAATGCATTTAGTCCGTTCCTAACTTGTGGTTGGTCTGATTGTAAATAATGAACAATATCACAAAAATAAAGTAAAAGTAATAAAAACTGAAGCTTAATATTTTACCATTCTAATTCTTCCGCTAAGCACATCCATCGGTAGTTAAGCTAAATCGCAATCACTTATTATTAAAATTTTGCCCTTAATCCAGTATTTGATGAGAAACCGCCTTTATTAATTTGGGTGTTATTATTTTCCGTTGGGAGCGAATAGAATGAGACACGCTTTTACTAGTTCCAAGTGAAAAATATTTTTCCAGTCGTGTATTTGTGTGTTTTCATTTAACTAAATATATCTTCTCGTGATCTGGATTTCGAATTGTGTTAGCAATACCGGTTAGCACTAGCGTTTCCAGACGTCCCGGTTTATCTGGGACGTTCCGGATTTCTGACATAAATTCATCTGTCCCGCCGGGGCAGCTTTTTTCCCGGGTTGGGACTCAAACCCACAAAATAATGCCTAATGTACCTAAATATCTTTTATTGATAAGGAACAATCGCTGCATTGTAATTTAACCTTAAGAAATTGCTTTTAAAATTTCAATCAAACAAACCTTACTTAACGAAGAATGTATTTTTGCAAAGTGACATCTGTCATTAAAATTGACAAAAGAAAAATATTTGACAAAAAAGTCATTTAAGTAGTAATTAATAAAAGAATTTATTTATTTTGATCTACACATATGTACATACTACATAAATATATTATGATTTTTTATTTTGTCCCGGGCAATATGTTGAAATCCCGGGATTTTTCATTATTTTGTCTCGTCAAGTCGTAAGAAAAATCTGGCAACCCTAGTTAGCACAGTCTTTGTTGGAAAATTACTTTTCATAAAGCATTTTAAGTTGAGTAAATGAAAAAGAAAATAACAATACCGTATTGTTCTTCAACTAAAATTTTTTGCTATAACTGTTGTTTATAAATAGTAACTGCTATATTAGTTTTTATTACTTAAATAACAAAACAGCTTGGTATTAGTGATACCACTTAACAATTTTCTAACTTTTTAGTAGATTACTAACGCTTTCTTAATTTTAGACATTTTCTAACAAGCATCGTACTAAGGCTATTTTTTATAAAAATTACTTTTGAACACACCTAAAAGAATGACATTTCGTGTAAACAACTACTAAACAGACCTTTTCTTGACGTTTGTAAATGTCAAAGATTCATATGAAGTTAGCACGACACTAAAAAAATTAACAAAATATTCGATGATTTTAACTTTAATAAAATTGTATAGAAAAAGTATAATATGCTATATTCGATTAAAATTTGGAAAATCGTCGTTTTAACCAAGTTTCATACTTAAACATCTTTAACATTGTACTAATTCAACTATCTTTTGTTAGAAACCTACTTGCTACTTATTATTTAAAATCTCATTTATTCAGTATTAAGAAAGTGAGCTTAATACTTTTTAATACGGTTATTAATTTAAATTTATTATTGCATTTTAAATTTATGTAGATACATAAATATTGACTTTGGAAGATTTAGGACTTGCTTGACTTGACGATGCTTTTTTCATAATGTTGCGTCTTCAATTCAATTTAGGTCCTCGGAGCTGTTACGTATGGTTCCCCTTGCGGGGCATAGGGCCTCTACTACTCCTACGCGCCATCTTGTACGGTTTCTGGAGATGTACATCAGCTCTCTTCAACTCTTCCCCAGTTGTGCTGATTCCTCTTCGACCGTTCTTCGTCAAGTACTTCTGGGTCGGCCCACTCCTCTGCCTCTCTGCGTGAGAGGGTTTCATTGCATCGCTTGACTCGCAATGCACTCGTGTCCTTTTCGAAGCGTATGTCCAATCCACTGCCACTTACATTTTCGTTTTATAGAGTCGATGGGTTCCTGTTCTGCATGAAGTTCATAATTGGAGATACGGTTAGGCCAGAAAATCCGCAAGATGTTTCGCAGACATCTATTCACGAACGTTTGCAGCTTTCTTGTGACAGTGGGTTTTACTTTCCAAGTGCTACATCCATAAAGAAGCACGGATTCTACATTGGAGCGGAAAAGTCGTAGCTTGGTCTTTAGGCTTATAGAGTTGTTTCTCCATATTTTGGACAGCATTCCGAATGCAGCCTTTGCTTTCCGGATTCGTCTGGTTATATATCTAGTTCGGTCTTGCCATCAGTAGAGACACAAGATATTGAAATATCTACCGTCTCTACTGGTTGTCCAGAAATATCTATTTGAGTAGGTGAGAAAGTTCCAAGGCTGATCCTTTTAGTTTTTGCCGTATTGATCTTAAGAACGACGGTTTCGGCTTCTCTCTCCACCGTTGTTGTCATTTGATGGAGATCCATGATCCTATGAGAGAGTAAGCACACGTCATCCGCGTAGTCCAGATGTTTCAGGTGTGATAGCAGATTCCACTGAATTCCTCCATTTAAAGTCGACAAAGCTGCATGCAGCACATCACTTATTACCAACAGGAACAGTATTGGTGACAGTATACAACCTTGTCTAACACCACTTTGGATTTCAAACTTCCCTGACAACCCTCCTTTATGCAGAACGTGACATTTGGATCCTTCATATGTAACCTTGATAATAGCGATCAATTTCTCCGGGAGGCCCTTCCTGCGCAAGGCAAGCCAAATAAATTCTCTATTGACACTGTCAAAGGCCTTTTCGAAATCGATGAACAGCAGGTGAAGTGGTGATCAATATTCAACACACTGGTCGATGATGATCCGCAAGGTGTTGATGTGATCCACACAGAAAGATCCAGTGCGGAAACCTGCTTGCTTGGCATCAAGCGTGTCTTCTAGGTGGTCTTTTATTCGCTCTAGGACGATTCTTGCTATAACCTTCGCTACAGCAGGCAGCAGGTTGTGTCTTGAAATCAAAAAATCCCTCATTTTTACAAAGGCCCCCCCAATTTGGCCTCCCACACGTCTCATTTAGGACTGTTTCCGCCTTTGCTAATGATCTAATATTATATGCTTGCAATGCATATAGCAGACTTGTTTTCTGGAAAAAGTGAGTAGTCAAATCAGCAGATTTTATCACGCAAACAACGACAAAAATTAAAATAGAATACAATTTAGTTCAGAAGTGAACATAAAGTTGACATATTGAGAATTTAGATGGCGCTTAGTTCAACTGTAGAAAAATATGAAATGTGTCATAGATACAAGAAAGTCATTTTGACATCGAATGGCAATGAATATATCATGATCACCAAATTTTAAACAAGTAGAAAAGTTATTCTAAAAGTGAGCATAAGTGTTTTATTCAGTATCTATAAGCTGGTTATATGTTTCACCCAACCCGCCTTTTATAACACAGAAACACTTCGAAAATTAGACTTTCTGAATGTTGACATTGCTGATTTCAATTCGATGTTTTTCTAAGCATTTATTTTTTTCCAAAACTGCCACCAACAATAATTACAACTCAATCTAAGAACGAAACAGCTCATCCCACTTCATAATCCCCCATAGGACATGAGCAACAAAAACAACAAGTATTTAATGCGCCTTTGGTTGGCCACATGTTATAAATGTATGACATGTGACTGCGAGGCAAAATTCGTTGTTGGTGACAATAAATTATTACTTTTCGATAAAAACGCATGCCGATTACTTTCTTTTTTTTTTTGTATATATGTACATATTTCTTTTTGCAACAGAGGTACATTTTCCCTTTCACCACATGGCTCTTTCCGACTTGTAAAAAAAAAAGAATAGCCCAGAAACTGAGAACATTTTCGCACCCCTATGACGATAAGGGCGCTTGCAATACATTCTACATACTGGGCCATGTATCCGGTGCTGGCATAAAGCAAAACCCTGTGGAAGCACTCGCCTAAATGAGCAGCATTCGTTTTAACTAGAGCTAGTGCCCTTATACTTTTTGGCAAAAGCGAAAAACAAAATGCATCAACGCTAACAACAAAGGAATAGCTATCTGGATAAAGGACAACAATGGCGACATCTACAAAACCCGGAACAAAGCCAGAATTGCAAAAAAAAAAAAAAACAGCCAATGCGGGGGGATGTCTATATATGAATGCACCCTTATCATGTTCTCTGCTGATTGAAAACGGTTCCGTTGGCTGATTAAAAAATATCGCTATCAATTAAAAGTAAGTGAATGTGGTATGCTGCAGAAGTAGCTATATAGTGTCATTGCGGCGGCGAGGGGGTAAATTCGGGATCGCAGGACAAAAGTCATCAGACTATGGGATGACACGCGTTTCATGTCGCATTTCGCATATATCCTGAATTCGCGCATTTCATTCGCAATGCATCTCGAATCAAATTCGTTTGTTGTTGCTGGATGTTTTTTTTTGTTTCTCGAGCTGAAATTATTTTACGTTATTGTAAAATTCGCCATAAATCAATGTTCGATTCGATTGAGAGAGTATGTGGAAGTGAGAGGGAGATAGATAGGGTCTGAATGTTGTGAAGAAGGCAGAAACCGTAAAAAAGGATATCAACGGTAAAGGATGCTTTTTCTGGTGCTGGCGTGTGTTTGCGGAAAGTATGATGATGTAGTGGATACGTCCGTCTGTCGTCTGTGCTTCGTTGTCAGTCGTGCGCGGTAATTTTTTTTTTTGCATGGATAACATTCCTGTCGATTTTATGTTTTTGTTGTTGTTTTTCTTAAAAATAAGTTATATTATATTTATACCCATCATTTCATGGTTTTCACTTACTTTCATTGGAATGAAATATGTAGTACCTACAGACATACATATACATATATAGGTGTTACAGATTATAGAGAGCCATCATGGTGTGGTAATGGAAGGACTCAGCATATCAACCACAAAATGAGGGCATGAATTTGTTGATGAGGCAAAATTTATTTTCAACTGTCGATAGCACGTTGTATACATATAACTGTTAGTATGTACCTACTCTGGCTTTGGATATATGTACGTAGGAACCCATAATCGATAGAGTATTTTACTTTATAGATTCCAATTCATTGAAGTGTGGTCTTATACTTCTTCATCAAGTAATATATAAAATGATTTATGATGAGGTGTGACTTTAAAAGGTATCGATTAGTAAAAAGTGGTCTGTGATGAAGTATGGGCATCAGTTATGTATAAGTATAAGTACAAAAATATACAAAAGTATATAGGTACTTACATATTTAGATATGTAAATATATCTATATCTCGTAGATACTTTTAATTCATAGGTAGTTTTTAGGTACCTAAGTATACAACTACCTTTGCACTATATATAATTGAATGTATTTGGAAAACTTAAAAGGGTGAAGGGATAAAAATATCTATAAATGCAAAAGTGAACCATTTAGCCTAGTTTTATTCAAGTAATTTATGATTAAATTAAATTTTGTCAGGGGTTCAGTGCATGCCATAATTCATTCAATTGGCATTGATTTGTTCAAAATTTCAGTCTTTGTAATGAAAGAAAAATGTCTCCGTGCTATATCTATGTGCATATGAATAGGTATCTAAGTAACTTACAAAGTGTCTTTTAAAGTTGTGGTCATGTGCCCATAATTAAAGAAAGTGATATGATGTATCCAAAAATCTTAGTTGGAGAAATTATATTAACCTAAGATTGTGAAAGGCAGTTTTTTAACAAAAAAAATAAAAAAAACTTCAACATCCTGTTTCGCGACATTAGGACAAAACTTTTTCTTTGTACACCAACATGTCCTTTGAGAAAAACGCATTTGAGTATTTGAACGTTTTTATTGGATAGGTTTAAAAATATTGTGTGTTTATTTTAAATTTAAAATATTTTTTTTTTAAAACTTAATAATTCCTAATTTTAGACTTTCAAATTTGATTTTAAAAATTAATGACAAGGAATTTTGTTGCTGAACAATGTGGCAATATTTTTTGAGAAAAATAATTTATAAATAATATGGTATCACAGATTTAAGATTTTTAAAAGGAAACATTATTAGAGAACCCTCCGTTAAATAAATATAATAAATAATCAAAAAAACATACTAGATAAGTTTCATCAGGGGCTCAAATACAATAATCTGGATTAAAATTTCTTCAAATGTAAGATTTTTAGAGCTTTTCGTTCAACACCCAGGACGCTATATAGTTACAGTATTGGTAACGAAATTGTATCGACTGTTAATGAAGTTAAGGACCTTGGTTTTATTTTTGGCATCAAGCTGACTTTTTTATTGCATTTTAGTTTCATCATATCCAAACAAAATTCACGTTTAGATATTTTAAAGCAAAACGCTGTTATATTCTGTCCAACAAAAATTGTCAGTGCAGGCCTTATGGGAGAGCTTTTTCTAAAGCAGTTGCGTCTGATGCAACCTCACTACAATGCGTTAGGAAAAATGCCACTAAAAAAACAGCAAGCCACTGACTTTTCTTAAGGAATTGTTGTTGTAATTCTTTGCAAAAAGTTGTACACCCCAACACAACCATCGTATCCCACTGCTGATGAGATACTGTCAAAGTGTCAAGACTCAAGAGTGTCAAGTGTCACTCAATACGATCGTGCGCTCTTTATTTACATCAAAACAGAGTTACCAGCAGGGCTGCCACTTTACTCCTTTAGCAGTGGATCTACTGCGTTTTGGCCCAAATGAATTTCTACTGCGCAGCAAAACGAATCTACTCCTCTTTTAAAAATGTTAATAGTACTTAACTAAAGTTTGTTCACTCACTCTGAATGCAATCAGTGAAAAATTCAAATTCATTTTGGAAGAATTTCCACATTCATCTGAAAATGCGGAAGTACTCAATATGCAATGGAGGTTCTTGTTAGGCAATAATGATTTTGTTTAAAAATACAATGACCCTTCAGACATAACAAAGTTTTGGTCAAAAGCCAGAACATTTAAAAACTCGGTATGTGAATTTGCATTGGTGGAGCTAGCATAATTTATGCTTTTGTTACGCTTTTTACCGCATAGCAGCGCAGCTGCTGAAAGGAAATTTTCGCCAGTCAACTTATGTAATAAAAACTGATACTAGAAACAGCCTCAACACCCTTCAAAGTATTATTTTAGCCAAAGAGCTAAAAGACCTAAAAGAGGATTGTTGGTCTCCCTCAGATTCACCAGGTATTATAGAATTTTATAATAAATTTAAATTCATAAATGGTGAGTTTATAATGAAGTAATGTCATTATTTTTTTTTTTTTTTTTTATAATATGAATTTTCGAAATAATACGAGTATGTGATCTCTTTTTATTTTATCTATGTATATATAAGAATTCTCAAAATGAAATGTGATTTTTTCTTTATTTAGTTTAAGAAATTTGTTTATTTTTTTTTTTAACTGTTGAGTTAATTTTTTTAAGTTCTGTTGCTTTTATTCATAAATAAAATGTATTTCTATGATTTGAATTTTGTTTTGCATATTTTAAAATCTACTGCGTTGTATTGCAATCTACTGCGCTTTTTTCTGAAAAATACTTCGCTTGATTGTCTTTAGGGTGGCAGCGCTGGTTACCAGTATCATTCTCAATTGCAAGCAAAGAGCTTTTTCAGTGGTTTTTGTTAAGGAGCTTTTGGGATTTGAAGCTTTTGAGAACACATTTTAAGAAGATGAGTATGTTGAGTGTTGTCATGTTGCTTTTCAACTTAAAAAAAACGCGCCTATTATCTTACCGCTTGGCGTTGTGGGAAAAGGTAAATTGAATATTGTTTTCAGTCGTTTTGAATCGGCGGACGGTAGCCTTACGCGATTTTTACTCTCATTTGCGGCAATCTATAATTTAAACTACGGAATCCCTGTGAGAGCTTTAAAAGGCGACACACTTATGCATAGCAATGCAACCAGAATGAGAGACAAATGTCCTATCTTCCCTGTACTGACAATTTTTGTTGGACCAGAGTATAGTTTTTAAGGATAGTTACTTTAAAAGCTATTTATAAAGTGTGGTCCAACGAAAACGCACGATCTTAATTGTAAATAGAACAAAAAGTTTTCAGAGAATTATCTTAATGTTTTTTATTATAATAGAAGGATCTATGACAATTATGTATGTGTGAAACAAATTATCGGTCAAATGCTCGCCACGGCTTCGGTGGCATACCTCTATCCAATGGTCCATATTTTCAATGACTCTGAGACATGATTGAGGTTCAATGTCATTAATATGCCGAATTATCTCATCCTATAATGATTGTGGCGGCCAATTAATATCGCCATGACGTGAGATAACACGGCCATTGAATTTCTCGCGCAAAAGAGCCATTTTTCGTTGGCTGTGTGGCACCATCCTGTTGATAGCACCATATCGTCCAGGTCCATATAATCAATTTCTGGCTACAAGAAGTATGTTATCACCTCGCGATAGCGAACATCATTCACGGTAACTGCTTGGCCGACCTCATTTTCGAAGAAGTACGGACCGATGTCGTACTCGTGGATTCTCATTTGCCCAAATGCGGTAATTTTGTTTGTTAACGAATCCACTGAGGTGAAAGTGTGCCTCGACGCTGAAGATGATTTTCTTTGTAAAGTCACCATTCACCTTTGTCTCTTCAACCAACCATTCGGCGTATTGACGACGCTTGAAATGGTCAGCAGGCTTCAGCTCTTGAGTCAATTGAACCTTGTTAGCTTGTAAATTCAAATCTTTATTCAAAATTCGCATCAGTATTGTTTGTGAGATGTTCAATTGTGGGGCACGACGGGTCGAGGTTGACGGCTCTTCTGCCACACTATCTTGAACAACAGCAATGTTTTTCGCAGAACGAACTGGACGAGCATGCACAGGCGTTTTTACCTTTTCTAAAGACCCAGTTTGCTGAAATTTGCGCACAATTCTACCGATTGTGGTCACATTTGGTCGTTTATTCTGACCAAAAAAATCACGAAGTGCACCAAATGCATTTTGATTTGAACGCCCATTTTAGTAAAAGGCTTCAACAATCTTAACGCGCTGCTTAATTGTGTACCTCTCCATGGTTGAATTTGTCAAACACTAAAACAAAGAAATGTCAAATTAAGTTGGGCAAAAAACTTGACGTTAAGGTGTGACTCACAATTAAATTAGTGCATTATGGTTGGACCACCCTTTATATTTAATTATACCTTCATTGGAATACTATTGCGTTTTATAGTCTCCTTTTTATGAAAGCTCTTCTGATAGTACCTATCGAAAATATTCAAAGAAGATCCACGCGTTTTGCATTGAAAAACTTACATAAATGTTGGTCAGAAGGTTTACCGTCATATAAATCCATCATGTGAACATTGATAGATCTTAAATCTTTAAAAAGATTTGGGGAATCCCACTTTTTTGTAAGAGACGTAGTTGTTGGAAGAATTAATTCTCCCGAATTACTGAATCTCATGTTCCTGAGAGAAATCTTAGAAACAAAGACGTTCTCTTTCAGTCACAGAACGAACTATGTTCTAAATGAACCTATAACCCGATCGTGCATGTGCCCCTCATGAATATGAAAATGAATAGTGGCATCGGGGTTGATTCCGCTTTAACGACAGGAGACATACTTGAATATGAGAAATATAGTCGGAGACAAAACGAAGCCCTGTGGCACACCAGCATTTATTTTATTATTTTCAGACTTAAATCTGCTCAACACAACTTGTATTTGAGTGGTTTGAAAGGTAGTTTCTAATCCAATAGAATAGATTGTTTTTTTTTTATAATTCACACGCCCTCAAGGATATGTTAAGAGACCCTTGTAATGTTAAACACAACATTGGAGATGGGGAAATCAGGGTGGGAGAGAAAGGAGGTGTCTATGAACATTGGTTTTGAATGTTTGCAAATTGAAATGGCAAGGGAAAACAGTGCCGGGTAATTTATTCAATAATCGTGTTGTGCGACCAAAAATCGAATCTCTATACTTGACGGTACGACCAAAATTAGTCTCCATGGTGAACTGGTGACCATTACGAGCGAAGCGGGTAACATGGGTGATCTGATAAAGGTGAGAACTGAGCATTGCTTAATGCCAAACTTTATCACATCTTTTTGAAATATCAAGTGCAATAATCTTACTTTCACTGTTCGGTGACATAACATCAAATCACGTTCATTATCTTCTTTTCACCAAGGAAATAGTGGTTCCTGGTTCTCATCTCTCCACAAGGTTCTGTATCTATTTCTTTTTTTGAAAGGACTTCCACCACACAAGTAGGAAGAGATTTAGGTACCATCATAAAAACTTTCCCCCTTCACACTGACATATGATACCCAGATTTGACATTTTCTTTTGTGAATGTTTCTTTTAAAATTCTTTTGGTTTATCAATTTTTTCCAATTAAGAAGTTTGGATGTTTCCAATGTAGCACTATGCATATCTGCGTTTGATGAGTCTTCTGGCACGTTTTGAACTCTCATTACAGAAGGGCGCTCTCAACGGCGAACCCTTCGCTTTTTTTTTTTTTTTATAATCGGCGCACACTCAAGGGGTTTGTATACCCTTAATATGCCAGAGACACAGTGTGAGCATTAAGAAAAAAGGGAAGGGTTAGAAAGGAGGTGTCGGTGTACATTGGTTTTGAATTTTTGAACATTGCAATGACTGGGAAAGACAGAGCGTGGCAAAGAATTCCACATTCGCGTAGTACGGCTGAAGAACGAATCTCTGTACTTTACAGTACGGCCGAAGTTGGGCTCAAGGGTAAACTGATGGGCATTCCTAGAAGTGCGAGTATTACGGTTAAATTGTTTAAGGGGAGGAATGCAGCTGGCTATTTCACTAGAGCATAGTCCGTTAAAATAACGGTAAAAAAGGGTGAGGCAAGAAACATTACGACGATGTTGGAGTGACGTAAATGAGTCAATGATGTTATTATCACCAATCATTTTAAAAGCTCTTCTTTGAATACTGTCCAAGAGACTTAAATAAGTTACTGGAGCACCAGCCCATAGATGGGAGTTATACTCAAGTTTTGGACGTATATAGGTTTTATAGATTGTAGCCAGATCAGAAGGAGAGAAAAATTTCTTGCACCGTCTCAGAAAACCCAAACATCTTGCGGCATTTTTGGCAACATCGCGTATGTGAGTGTTCCACAAGAGGTGGTTCGTGATGCACATACCGAGAATATCGAGATGTTCAGTTTCATTGATGCAAGTGCCACTCATAGATAGTGGCAAGGGGGGTATATCTCGCTTTAACGATATAAGACAGCATTGGGTTTTCGAAGCATTAAATTCGACACGGTTTCTTATTCCCCATTGCACAATGCTGTTTAGGTCGTAATTTAATGTGCTTATCATATTTTGTCGTTGCAGTTCCACATCCGAAGAGGAGGGATGTGAGTCTGAAAACGAATATGAAAAGCTAAGAGTACTATCGTCAGCGAAACAATTGTGAAAAAATGTTTCCTAACATTCTTTTCTAAAATAAGCATATTATTGTTAAAAAAAAACTACCATCATAAATAAATCATAGTAAATATACCATAGTCAAGCAGCCAATTATCAAAATAACGATGAAAGCAGAGTGCCTCTTCTATACTATTATCATATAATATAGAAATAAATTTATTTTCAAATGTATGTATAGTATTTCAAAGGATAATTTTCTTTAAAAAAAAAGTCACCCCAGTCCCTTCGTCATTTGACCTTCCTATGACAAAAAAAAGAACCACAACTCATTAAAATGAAAACTTACCCAGACACATCCTAGACTGTCGCAGTTTACATTAATACCTAAATGAGCAAAAGGTCGTAATCTCTAGAGAGCTTTCCTTTTTTGTGCGGTTAGTGTTTTGTTACCCCTGTCAAATTGTTAATTTGAAAACAAAACTTATCCACCGATAACGTTCTCAAAAATAATCTGCTGAAGCTTTGATTCTTTTTTGTTAACCAATATGACTTAAATTTTGTTTAATGAGAAGACCAACAATAAGATAGGTGTAGGTAGATACCTAGGTATTGATTTCACAAACATACAAATCGGATATTGCTAGATTTAAAGTTCAGCATTTAAAGTGGAAATAGTAGATAATATAGACATTTTCGATTCAAATAAGGATTTTACTTAAATTCTCACAACAGTGCATTTTAACTTATGTAGTTATATGAATATTAAAAGTAATTATATTATTTTTCTTATCATTTATCACATCCTTCATCCCTCTCCATTAACAAAAGAAAGAACACTTTGACATCTTTGTTTTCGCAAAACCATTTGTGGCCATCATTTTAGTTAATACGACTCCTAATTGAAGTGCTTTGTTCCATATCATATCATGGAGGTGTAACATGACACCCAAAAAAAGTATCAGTAGGTACATATGCCTTACTATACCATCTACATAGGTTGGTATAATATCCTTCGAAGCAGAACCTGTCCATTTGAGCAATTTACCAAATGGCATCTGAATTTCAGATAGCCTGATGCGTACATTAGAAAGAATAAGGTACCTACTATACTTACTTACGTACTGAATGAAAGCATGTTTGTGTCAATGTTAGAAAAATGCAACGCACGCTAATGAAAAGTGAAAATGCCATGTTCCAGGCAGGGTTCATAAATCAAAGTCATCAACCCCTGAAATAGAAATCAAGCCACGCCTGTCAACTCGATTCCTTCCTTCGTATTTCTGACTCTTTGCACACAATCACACACACACACACGGATATATATTTGTAGATAATTTTTTTTTTGTGCTGCCATATCGTCCTGTGCCGGCAGATTTCATACTTTTCTGTTGGAAAAATTATCAAAAAGCAACAAAAAAAAAATAAAGAAAAACATCAACCAACGAAGAGGAATTGTGTTCAAGGATTTTTCTGACTAAAATGACGTTCATGCCACATGAAGAGTGCCTTGTGTGTGTTGTACTCAACTGGGCTCGACTTTCGACTCTATGCAGAGCCATTAGATAGGCATATTTCCTCCTCTATGAATATAAGTAGATATAGGTACAACCCAGGAGCAGTAGAGTTTTTTGAAAGATGTCTGAGATTACTTTGCCGTCAACATCAGTGTGTTGAAACACCACAGTATCAGGATTCAGGATATGTATAATACACTGCTGGACGTCTACGGATATAAGGGGGAAAATTATAAAACATCCTGGGTACAATATCCTGTTTTTAAGGTCTTAGAAAGTGAATGTGTCAACTAGCGCAACTGCATGGATTCCAATTTAAATATTGGATTCGGTCCTGTAAATTTTTTAGGCATATTTTTTGTTTTTCTTTCATTTGCCTAAGATGTTTTCCTTTTTTTCTTGCGGAATATGATATGGGGTGAAACAGATGGCACTTGTAAGCTGGAATGGTAGGGTTGGCCGTGTCCATCTTCGTCAGATTGAACCAAGTTCACATGCAGTTGACAAGACCTTATGCGATTGAACAGTTGCCTATGTCAGCACTGTCAGATGGTTAATAAGATGGTTATTATTATTATTAACTTTGTTTTTTTTTTTTTGTTAAAAGTGAAGAAGATGTTTTAGAACGGAATACCAACAGTGTGTATTCTCGTAATTCTATTGATTTTATAGCAGGGATATATTTAACTTTTAATTTGTAATATTTTACTCGTGATGCCTTGAGTATTGTGACTGTAATAAAACTGTGTTTTTCTATATTTCACATTTTTTTGAAATTATTGTTTTTGTGCTTGTATCTCTCCCGTATATATTTTTTTTTAATGGCTTGACCAACTTTTCTCCAATTTTGCACAAAGGAAATTCGGAATGAAAAAATAATTTTGAATTTCAAAATTTTACATAAAAAAAAAAAATTACAAAGAACAAACAAGAGAAAAATTTTATTTTTTCCGCCTTCTTTTGACCAAAAAATTTAGCTTCAATTCTTGGCCACATTATAGCCTTGAACTGAATGAGCGATTTCGTGTAATCCAGTTTTACTAAGTATATGTAGTTTATTTTTCGATCAGATAAGGTCAATTCAGAGGCGTAGATAGGGGTGATCAGGGGGATATTTCCCGCCCCCCCCACATTGGGATCGATAATTGTTCAACATAACCAGTCATGAACCAAATAAGTTAAAGAAACGCACTCTGAAATTTGTTTTTACGTCTCTCACCAATTGATAATACGTAAACGTGCAAGAAAAAGAGCTTCCATCCAGCTATATATATTAGCTACACTGCCGGTTTCAATGTCAACTCCCGAAAGAACTTTCTCCAGTCAGTAAAGAGAATAAAAACAATACAAAGAATCATGACCAACGAAGTGAGATTATTAAAAATATGTCTATTTTAATAACAGTGTGATAAGCTTTGGATGTTTACTTATTTGCAGGATCGTTTGAATGGTTTGGCTGCTCTAGCTATTCATTGCGAAATACCTATAATAGAAGACGAGGTTATAAGGGTTTTATCTAAAAAGAACAGAAAACTGGATTTTATTTTGTGATTTATTTTTTAAATTAATATTATTTTACTTACTACAGTGCCTTAAATAAGTATAACCGCACCTGTAAAAATGCGTTTTGTAGAAAATTAAAATGGGAATGACACCCTACTATTTTTTATTGAATGGCATCACTAATCAAGTAAATTGAGAAGAAAAAAAAGTCCCGTTAGTTTCTCTTCTGGTGATTAAAAATTAAAACAGCTTTTTTTTATTGCAAAAGTATAACCGCTTTTTTATCTTTATCTGTTTTTTTTTTTATTTTAAGTAAATTTTTTCGGCTAAATTAGTAAAGGACATTGCTGCCCCTATTTTCGACCAATCTAAAAATTGTTTTTGACATAGATACTGTTGACAAGGTTATTTAATATGGAATCGTCTATACAGTTCAATTCTTCCACAATCGCCTCTCGCAGCTCAGCAACACTGTAGAATTGCCTATTATGGGCATACATTTTGCGGGTCAAAATTCCCCAAAGATTTTCAATAGAGTTACAATCTGGAGAACGTGCCGGGAACACCATAAAATGTATGATATTCGATTCGTACCATCCCAAACTGTGACGACTAACCGTGAATTGGGGCATTATCATGCTGGAAGACATGCCGAACTCGACGAAATCGTCTTAAGTAGGGTACCAAATTATCCTGAATCACCTGGATGCAAGCTGAACTGTTCATCTTTGCAGAGGTGAAGGCAACCTTACCACGGTCGCAGAAGGCCCCCAAACCTTACAACTGCCAGCGCCAAAGTTCCTCTTGGAAAAAAACTTTTTTCCTTTCTCAGATCGTGCCAATATCCGTTAAAACCACCTGACCCATCAAGATTAAACTTTTTTTCGCCACCGAAAATAATCTAAAATAATCTAAACTTATGGTTTTCCAATTCCGTTTCATGTTTTGCTAGGCAAATTCTTACTTTTTTTGTAGACTGTTATCAAATTTGGAGCTGGATCATTTTGCACCGAACAATCACTTTACTGCTTTTTAAGGCACGAAAAACCGTTGAAACCGAAATTCCTAAGCCCAATTCGTCACGAGCCGGGTTTTATTTTTGTCCCATAAGATTCTGGATCTTGTAAGAAATTTCGGATGTGATTATCGGATCTTGAAATTTTCCTACCAATAGCCCTTAAGCTTAGGCCACTTAACCGAACAGCTTGAATTTTCCCCTTTTCCGTATCGCTTTAATGTGTACCACGCGGCCTTGTTGTTTGTCATTTCAAACCACATAACTGAATGAAGCTTCAGCGAGGTTTGCATTGTGCGGTTATACTTTTGCAATACATACAAATCTGTTTTTAATTTTTAAACACCAAAAAAAAAAAAATAAAGGAACTTTTTTTTCTTCTCGATTTACTTGATTAGTGATGCCATTCAATAAAAATAAAATGCACGACTGGATCGCACGAACTTGCTCTTTTGTAAAAGTACTTTGGAATTTGAGATACATTTTATAAATATAAAACATGGATTTAATGAGATAATAATGTTCAAATGCATAAAATTGCCGTCTGGTTTCCGGAAAAGTATGAATTTATGCAAATAAACTTTAAAAAATCGTTTTATTATTAAATACAATTTTTATATATATAAGAAATTTCTCTAAAATTTTTCAAGAAAAAAATGTGGGATGCTAATTTTAAGTATTTAATAATATTCGTTTTAGGAATTAGTTTCAAAAAATAATCGTTCATAGGTTTTGAAGATATTGATTTAATTTTTTTTTTTTTTAAGCCCAATAAATAATTTTTCGAATATTTTTACATAAAAAATTATTTTAAACTTAAGGGGTCTCCTGCTAAAAATTTTGGGTTAAAATCCTTAGAGCCGTTAATGAGAAAGTCGAAAATCAAAAAAACGGGTCTATGGCGGGTACCCCTAATAACATTTTGCCCCAAAATTTTGTTTGACCAAAATGTAGTCCATTTCCATAATATCACACTTAATTTTTTTTATCAAAATCGTTAGAGCCGTTTTCGAGATAAATAAGATTTTGCATTACGTGTGTATGGGGGGTACCCTTAGTTTTGGAGCAAAAAAAAAAAATTTCAATTTCTCCTCTAGGGAATCACCGAAGACCCTTAACTACCGAGATTGAAAGAAATAGGTCCAGTGGTTTAGGCTGTAGTGAGAGGTACAGATATACAGACACACTGAAACATGTTTTTTGTGTACTAAATTTTCCTTAAAATTTTTATAAAAAAAATTGATATGCAAATTGTTAGTATTTAATAAAATACATTTTAAAACGTAATTTAAAAATTTAATCGTATATCGGTTTTCAAGATATTGAATTTAAAAAAAAAATATGTATTAGTTTTTTAAAAATCCAAAAACTATTTTTTCGAAAAAATTGTTAGTTTATATTTTTTCAAATGCAAAGCAGCTCCTGCATAAAAATTTTGGTTAAAATCGTTAGAGCCGTTGGTGAGAAATTCGAAAATCAAAAAAACCGTTCTATGACAGGTACCCCTAATAACATTTCCCCCCAAATTTTTTTTTCACCAAAATATAGTCCATGCCCATAATATCACACCTAATTTTTTTTATCAAAATCGTTAGAGCCGTTTTCGAGATAAATAAGATTTTGCATTACGTGTGTATGGGGGGAACCCTTAGGCTAGGCGCACACATTCAATTTTTAGTTTCGAAACTGTTTGGTTGCTAAAATGAAACATATGGGCTTGTATGGGACACCGCGCACTTAGAGCAACTCGATTCTCGAAACTAAAAAGTTTGTGTTTTGACACAAACTAAACGATTGCCTCGCAACAGTTGAGCTGTTTTGTATAAGTGCAAGAGAGAAAAGAGTGCGAGCGTGAGTAAAGAGTTGCCAGTGTGCGGTTCTCTTTCAACTGGTGATTAAACTATTTGATTTCGATCACAGTTGCCAGTGCGCGACTAGCCTTAGGTTTGGAGCTAAAAAAAAATTCAATTTCTCCTCTAGGGAATCACCGAAGACCCTTAACTACCGAGTTTGAAGAAAATACCTCCGGTAGTTTAGGCTGCAGTTCGAGGTACAGACATACAGACATACAGACAGACAGACGGAATTGTCGGATCCACTTTTTTCGTCTTCGCTATCATCGTAATGTCAACTTTGATCAAAATCTTGAGTTCGATTTTTTTTCCAAATGCAGAACTTGCCCTATAGTACCTATATCGCAAGTAAAAATAGTAAAGTGTCATTCCCATTTTAATTTTCTACAAAACGCATTTTTACAGGTGCGGTTATACTTATGCAAGGCACTGTATATCAATATTTATTCAAATTAATGCATATACATAATATATTATCTTTAAAAAATATAATTTTTGTATGGCATACATAATGAATTTAATGAAGTCTTGTTATTTGTTTTTTTATTTAATTATTAAAACTTTAAAAAAAAATGAGCGAACTAGATCCATCCCCCCATAGCGAAAAGCTATCTACGCCACTGGGTCAATTATAAACTTCTAGCAAATTTTTGAAACAACAGTTATGTTATTTGTGGTAGGTTAACCAAGAGAACGAATTGTAAGTATACAACTTCATATAAATGTATTGTTGCAAACGATAAGATCTGACCTTTAAATCAGTTATGTTTGATGCAAGCTGTTTGTATAAGAGTGTATTGCCAATTTCGAGAATTAGATCCCTCTCTAACCCAAAATCAAAAGGTCTAGGAACTCACAGTAAAACACCATTATTTTAAAACTAAAACTTGTATGCTTCAATTTTTACAAATGCACATGCATTTTTTTTTCAAAACATTTATCTAACAAGGACCACGTTTTGTTTCTATTTTCAGGTAATCTCAACAAATTTGTCTCACAACAGCAATTGTCACACCCAAAATATCCTTTATAAAATAATGGTAAGCAAAAAAAAAGTAATCCCAATCAATCACAGCACAGCATTTATTAAACAAAGAGTTCATAGAGACAAACACCTTGCAGCAATTGCATAATGTTTACCAAACACCGGATTTTCCAATTTGGCAACGGGCAATTTCTTATCCTTTCAAGGTGGCTATCGTAACAAAACGTCAACATTTTAAGAATATTCAAATCTATTGTTTATAACCATTTACTTACCTACCTGTTTCTTTTCACACAATCTTTTGTATGGAAATTTGCAATAGAATGGAAAAATGAAGGTACAGGGTACAAGTACAAAAAATTAGAAAGTTGTCCTTGAGAAGTGAGGTCCTGCACCTAGTTCTCAAGTATAGTCTTCTTCAATTTGCTTCACTTTCGATGTTTTTTTTCTGTTCATTGTTCTTGAAAGATTATGCAATATTGGTCAAATAGCCTTTGCAAGGTCAATGAAAGTGCAAGGAATTATGTCTTGGCGAGCGATGTTTAATATGTTTGACCCAAGGACACACTGAGCAATAAAAATTACGTTAAGAATTGTGTAAACTACATTGCTTGGTCAAAGGCCATCCTAAAATCTTTAACTTCTGCTGTTTGTCAGTATTGCAATGCTTACGCAATAATTACAATCAGCTAGTCACACAAAACATGTTAGATATCTTTTGTAGTGTAATGTTAATTTCAGGCCGGATAAGTGGCGTTCAAATGACCTTAAGCCTGCTTTAAATGGAATTACGTTGTTTGTACAATTTTTAGAACTTATTGTTTTGTTAAATTGAAAAAAAAAGATTATTTTCCACCCAGATTCAAGGTTAAAGATGAACATGTGTATGTACAATGTACATATATTAAATGTATTTCGCTTTATATTGTCTTAATTAGTCATAGCTTTATTGTGAGAGAACCGTCTTACTCGTAGTAAGGAAGGTTAAAAGCCTTCAATTTATGAAAAAAAAAAAAAACAAATCAAAAACAGATATTCATGCAAGCCAAAATAAAGGTGATGAAGACAGTTAAATTTTTCAATTCCATGAAAAATCTTACATCAAAAAATTACTCGTATTAAAAAACAAAATTGAATGTTAAATTGTTACATAAATTTAGATTAGATAAAAAATCATTTGTGGAAAAATCTAAATTGGATTAATTACTATTGTATGTTGTTCCTTAATTTATAATTTTTACTTGCGACTTACGGGTACTTTATAAGGCAAGTTATGCATTCGGGAAAAAAAAATCGAACTCGAGATTTTGGTCAAAGTTGACATTACGATGATAGCGAAGGCCA
Organism: Philhelius festivus; assembly: GCA_963931855.1. Lineage (NCBI taxonomy): Eukaryota > Metazoa > Arthropoda > Insecta > Diptera > Syrphidae > Philhelius > Philhelius festivus. The sequence goes on along the minus strand of OZ007555.1, from coordinate 140,777,834 downwards.
AAAAAGTGGGTCTCGCAATTCTGTCTCTCTGTCGGTTCGATTATAGCCTAAACGGCTGGGCCGATTTTCTTCAAACTTGGTAGACATGGGTTTTGATTTTTTCCCCCCACACGTTTTTTTCTATTTTTTTTTAGACCAAAATTAACGGTACCTACCATACGTTTATTTTTCGAAATTTTATAAATATTTTTTTTTCTCAAAAACTGTGTATTTAAAACTAGGTAATGGTTGAAAAAATGTTTCCAAAAAATTGTTATTTTTGGTAGTCCCCCTGGGTCCATTTTTTTTTTTGTTTTTGATTTTCTCGAAAACGCTACAGCCGATTTAAACCATTTTTTTTATAATAAAGCTCCTCCAAAGTTTAAATATTATTACATATTCAAATTTTCAATTTTTTATTTTTGGGATTTAAAAAAAAAAATTCCAAAATTTTTTTTGGAAACTCAATATTTCGAAAATCCTATGGTCAATTTTTTTTCAAACTTGACAAATAAAAGTTTCCTAACATAATCTACAAGATTTGAGAAAAAAAAATTTGTTTTATCTAAAACTAACGGTACCTTTCATACAAATGTTAAAAAATGGTTTTCGAAAATCGTATTTTTCTCGAAAACGGTTCCGAGAATTTTGCTAAAATTTTTTTCTTTTGATTAATTTTTACAATCTATAATTTAATAAAAAAAATTGAAATCTAGATATTACTGACTGTACCTACCATAGAACGATTTTTTCGAATTATTAATTTCTCATTATCGGCATAACGGATTTTAATGAAATTTTTCATAAAGAAGCTACTAAAAAGTTTAAAAAACATTGCATTTAAAAAACTTAAAAAAAAAATATTTTTTCAATTTTTAGAAAAAAAAGTCGTTTTTTTTTTGAAAAATTCGATATCTCAAGAACGGCTTAATATTTTTCTTGGAAATTTAACTCTTATTCGTACAATAATAAAAACATAAAGTTGGCGCACCAAATTTTTTTTTTTGTTTTGGCTACACAACACGAATGTGAAACATTGTACCAATCACTACATTTTTCGCTCCAATGCACATCCGAAAATTTTGATATTCAATGCTTTGCATTTAAGTTAACACTATGTTAATAAATTAGAGGGGTAGTCATAACACTGCGCCCATATTTAAAAAAAATATATAAAAAATAAATTTTGATCTATAGTTAATAGAAATAAAACTAAGTAAATTCCCAAAGTTTTAACCTTCAGAGTCTTAAAATTTGATAGTTCAATCTAAGGTGCGTTTTTCTAGAAATTTCCTTAAAGTGTGAATGACTGAATATTTATGGGATTTAAGGGGACTGTTACCTATGGATCGATTGGAGCTAAATTAGATCGCTCATTTTGCAGAAACTTAAGTATATGGGTGAAGTAGTTTCAGAGATTGTAATTTGTTGTTCATAGGACAGATACAATAGGTATCTGGGAAGTCGCTATAGATACCCAGATACCTACATTTATGTCTTTGATGGATGAGTGAATCACATCTAGCTGAAATGTGCTCTGGTGGTTTCTCATGAGTTTTGCGGAACCTGCATGTGGCAATGGTCACCAGCCCAAGAATATTGGGTTGTCTTCTTATATTACAATAGTCAGTTGGTAAACCCGTTATTATTCTGAGGTTGTTCCTGCGTTATTGGCTTTTAGCTCCCAAGAACCATTTCTCCCTTCCTTAGTTTTGGCAGTTCTGTCCATATGGTTATCATGGTCTCCTCTTCTCTTCTGTTTTGATTTTAATTTTTGTCGCGTCCAAAGGAACTAAATGAAGTGTCTCATTATTTTGCTTCCTAAGTTCGTTTTCTCTGCACACTAGTAGTTTGGAATTAATGGCATATGAGTTTAACGTTTTAAGTGGCACTTGCGGCTATCTGACATGGTGGCTATGTTTTGGTTGCTGTAATTTTCTTGTTGCATTTATTTCTTTTGCCTAGAAAATGCTCGTGGACTGCCTCATCAACAGAGAAAGTTTGATTCTGGGCCCAAGAATTCCTGAACCTGTTCCTTAACATGTTCTCGATACATCAGTATCTATACCTTTTGATGACATTTGCATTGAGAGAGTAGATCACTTATTCGCTTGCCCACTCTTTCTTGCTACTTAACTCCGTTTAAAGGGTGTTCTGAAAGTTATATTTCTTAATCAATCCATCCCTTTAGGATCTCAAGCAAGATCAAAAATATTTCTTTTGCATTGAAGAATTCAGTATCAACTTGTGAAATGTTTTTATATTTGTGTGAAATCTTGTTCGAGTCAATTAATATAATTATGAGTGCACTCCTATACCACTCGATTATACTTTAATCATTTTGCATTCGATTGGAATTGCACTTGATATAATTCATTCTTAGTCAAATCTTTTTAACTAGAACCATCGGTTTCAATAAATTTTGTTGGAATATCATGTGTATTAGGTTCGGTTAAGTTAAAGTGGTTGTCGTTTAAAGCCTGACACACTTAGATCAGTAGATGTCCATTGTGATACCACGATCTAATAGGTTCCTTACTAGCTAAAACCACTTGGAGCTTCTGATAAAGCGAAGGATACTTTTAATGTCTGTGTTTATGAGATCGCTTAGTTCATTATTGAAATATTCTTCTAGATGAAGGTTGCGTCTCTAAGAGAGAACAGAGTATGTACAAAGAAAGTGGTGGGATTGTTTCCTCTTCCTCCTCGTCCAAGCAACTCCTGCTGAAATCGTTTGATAGTACACCGAGTCGTGCGGCAGCGTGTCTACTATAAAACAGTGTCCAGTTATGACACCTATTACGGAGCTGATCTGAGATCTCCTGAGGAACATCAAACAATTTGACCGTTTTAAATCTAGTTCGGGCCAGATTCGTTTGGTCCCCAAAGAAGTGGTAGTGTTAAGTCATCTTGTATTTGATTGTTCCAGAGCAATTTGCTTCAGCATAAGTTTACGATAGTATCCAGGCATACCTAGGTATATTTATCCTATCGGGCAAGATAGGCAATTCCGTTCCAATTCTGGTGAGTTCGTCGGCTTTATAATTCCCCGAAATATCCCTGTGTCCCGGGAACCAGAATAGGTGAATATTGAACTGTTTGTCCATCTCCATCAGAGACGACCGACAGTCTTGGGCTGTTTTTTTTTTTTTTTTTTTTTATAATTCATTTTTATTCAATTCAAACTTATAACAACTATCTTAATGCTAGATAAAAATTCATAAAACTAGCCTACTTATCAATAACTTACAACTAACTTACTGGCCCCATGCGGGCACTCTAAGTTAAACTATATACTTATAACTATTGCCTTTCGGCCTAAAAGGTTTATTTTTATTCATTTTTATTTTTTTGTTTTTCATTATGCTTTATTTTATTAGAAAATTAAGAAAAAACTAATAATCTTGACTTTTTATTTTTCCTTACATACTACTTAAAACTAAGTCTTGGGCTGTATTGGAGTTATCATGTGCATTAGCTTATAGGTAATTTTTTTCTTGACGGAATAAGAAAAGGCTCTTTGTGGGAAAAAACTTTGAAATACGTGAAGACTCAAACTATTGCAATTATTAATTCAACAAAAATTAGAATATTAACCAGTGCTAAAGTCCAATTTATACAAACTTCCCTTAAAAAAATAAAATGCACGACTGGGTCGCACCAACTTGCTCCTATGTAAAAGACTAAGAATTTCAAAAATGAATGTTATTAGAAAAACTGTTCATAAGCATAAAATTCATTTCTTAAATGACTAAAAAAACTTCTTTAGTAGTTAAAGCAAAATAAAGCAAATATAGATTTACGCAAGAACAAAAATTATAAGTCTTTGTAGTGGTTTCTTAAAAAATAACGTTTTATATAAGAAAATTTAAAAACATTTTTAAGAAAAAATGTTGGCACGCCAATTTGAAGTTTTTGTTATTGTATGCATACAAATTAAATTTACAAAAAAAAATATTGAGCCGTTTTCGAGATATTGAATTTTCAAAAAACAAAATATTGATTTTTTTACAAAATTCAAAAAAATATTTTTCTTAAAGTTTTGAAATGCAATGTCTTTTAAACTTTTTAGAAGCTTCTCTCTACGAAATTTCATTAAAGCCCGTTGTGCTGATAATGAGAAATTCAAAATTTTAAAAAATCGTTCTATGGTAGGTACAGTCAGTAATATCTTGTTTACAATTTTTTTTAACTTAATTACAGATATTAAAAAATAATACAAAGAAAAAAAATTTAACAAAATTCTCGGAACCGTTTTCGAGAAAAATACGATTTTCGAAAACCATTTTTTATCATTTGTATGGAGGGTACCTACCGTTATTTTTAGGTAAAATGAATTTATTTTTCTCATATCTTGTAGATTATTTTTCCAAACTTTTATTTATCAAGTTTTGAAAAAATCGAGCATGGGGTTTTCGAAATATTGTGTTTTCAAAAAAAAAAAAAAAATTGAAAGTTTTTTTTTAAATTCAAAAAAAATTTGTTGGAAAATGTGAATACACAAAAATATTGAAACTGCTGGGAAGCCTTAGCATAAAAAAAATGAGCAAAATTGGTGGTACCGTTTTTGAGAAAATCAAAAACAAAAAAAATGGTCCCAAGGGGGTTACCAAAACTATTACTCATTTTTTGGAAAAATTTTTTCAACCATTACCTAGGTTCAACTAAATTAAATTTTTTGAATTTTTTTTTTTAAGTCGTTGGGACAGTTTTTGAAAAAAAAAATATTTATAAAATTTCAAAAAAAATCGTATGGCAGGTACCGTTATTTTTGGTCTTAAAAAATCAAATCAAAAAACATTTGGGGTAAAAAATTAAAACCCATATCTACCAAGTTTAAAGAAAATCGGCCGAGCTGTTTAGCTGTAATCGAACAGACAGATAGACAGACAGAATTGCCAGAGCCACTTTTTCCGTCTTCGCTATCATCGTAATGTCAACTTTGATCAGAATCTCGAGTTCGATTTTTTTTACGAATGCATAACTTGCATTATAGTACCTATAAGTCGCAAGTAAAAAGTTTTAAGGAACTTAATGCTTACCTTTACAGATTTGTTTAAACATATATTTAATACTTAATTAGTAGTCAACACTGTATTTTGGTTGAAGTATTGATGAAATCCAAAATATTTAGTATTTTAAATTACTTATGTTCAGTCGTTTATATGAAGTACGCCTACATATACCTACAGTACACTCTCGGTAAAAGCAACACGCAATTTCTCAGCAAAAGTTATATCGAATTCTTAACTTTGTTGTCCAATGCAAATTTTCAAACATTTGTAACTTAACTGCGACTTTTAAAAATCTCTTATATTTGATTTGTTTTATTTTTCTTGTTGTTGTAAAAATGAAATTTTATTGTAACTGTGCCTTTATTTTACTGATATTTCTCAAAATTCCTCCACAATTTTTTTATTTTTCATGAACCTATAAATTATCTCTTTTGATTCCAAGTCTTGATATCTACTTTTCTTATGACTCCGTTTTTGCAATATCCACAACTAATACATTACTGGGTCGAATGCTCATTTAAGGGACGTACTGTATTATCCACTTCGAAATCAGAATTCAATTTAAGTTTTAAAATATAAAAGCAAATATAATATGAAATTCACTAAGAACAGGCAATACATATTTTAAAAAATTAATTAGTTGCCCTAAATAACTTATTATGAGTAGCTGTACTAACTTTAGGCACTTTCAAGTTTCAGACATCTTTGAATTTTTTTGAAAAATTAAAATGATTGCTCTGCTAAGTTTTCAAGCTTTCAAAAATCTTATAATAATGTTTATTTTTTGATTCCTTTCTAAATTTTTTGTCACTTAAAATCAGTTTTTTGGATAAAGATAAAAATAGAGATACTTTTGACTTCTTGCATACGAAGTTGTATATTCAAGTTTCTCATCCTGCTCCATAAAAATGACGTAGGACTTAAACTGGCTTATTTTTCTCATTATGATTGCTTTTATTTTCTAAAGATTAAAATCAGACATGACTGTAATATAAAAAAAATATGTTTCTTGATTTTCTGCATCTGCTTTCTTTTTTATCAGAAAAAGCCAATTTTCATCTGAAGCCTCTTCATCGATCTATGGAGTTAACCAGTCAGCATTTTATCGGGTTAAGTTATCAAATGTGCTTTGCGGCTTGTGAAGCTTCAAACTTAATTGCAATCAAAATATTCCCCTGACATATGCATAAATTCAAAATCCACATACCGACTATGCTCCACTTCATAACAAATCTATAATATATTACAATAAATATAATATAGTTATATGTATGTGTTTTGTATGTATAAGTTACTAGGTACCTACATACATATACTTACTCGTATTTATATATTTGTAATGAATCTTTCATAAATAGCTGTATGAACTTATATAGGTAGAAAAACAGCTTACCATAACAATGAATCTATTTACAACTTATATAAGCTGTAAGCCCCCCTCATCCCATATCTGGCTTATGTGTATAGTATATAGACAGCTTAACATCCGCCGCTTTTCATATGCAGATATAATTTACGATGTGACATGCCAATTCCAATTATTTAATCAATAATATTAATTTTCATATCATATTTTGTCATAACCAATAAAAGCACAGTACGCATTTATAACCGAACACACCCACCACCCCGAAACACGCATATACATCAACACCATGCCTTGAGCTCATACAAAATCTCCCCCCAATAGCTTCTGTGCTCCTGTCAGTGTTCATGTCCTGTGAGTGTTGTGCATACCGATGCATTGTTCCAATTAAGGACAACGTCGTTTGGCAGGACTTGTGTGAAATGTGTGGGACTATCGTTGAGTTTTATTTCAACCCCCACCCACACAGGATCCCGTAGTAGCTCTATCTACATAAACACAGCACTGCAATGTTGCAAAACCAAATTGGCTCGATGTTGCCAATTTGTGTGCATTCTGCATTGTTCGCAGCTTTAGGTCGGCCGGCTTACAGGCATTACAAATATTACATGTTAATTTTAATTACAGCCGAACACCATCGTCACTAGATAGTGGGGCGAGAGATTAAGTTGGATACACAGTGTGTGGTGTTGTTGAAGGGATACTTGCGACAAATTAATTGGTTATAGCAACCTGATTTGGTGTTAGTGCAGAAAATGCACTAATATCACACTAAAAACGTGATTGATTGCAGAAAGGACGAAATGAAAAAAGTGATTCCTATCCTTGCAATAAAGAAACTGCACACGCTTGGAGTGGTGTTACAAGGCGACAAGTTATAGGTATTGCAGAAGGGACATGACACCATCCGTCTTAAAAGATCCTATATATAATATAACCAAGGAAGTTCTTGAAATTAGAAAATAGCAAATCAGTTCAGCTTGACTCATATTAAAATTGGATCGAATGTATGTGCGAGTATGTATTTCTTTTTGTCTTCTCCCATAGAAAGGACAAGTAATACAGCAACAAAAATATCACTACATATAGACAAGTTCAAAACGTTTCTTCTTAAATATTTGACTTCAGAATATGGAGTGATTTATTACCGAAATGGATTTTCTCCCCTCTTCATATAAATGAAAAAAAAGAAACAAAATTAAAAAAAAAAAAAAAAAAACAAAACAAAATAAGTCTATGATTATCCTTCCTTGTGCTCCCTTTTATCCTTCTCAAATTTCGCGTCAGAGTTTTGTACGTCTTTTGGCGTTTCTCTGGATGACTGCCACTACGCAATTCTAAGAATTTTTCATTATATTTTGTCATGGCAGAGACAGAGACGTCGCTTGCTGAAGAAGAAAAAAAAAACGACGATGCCAGGAAATTTAATCAAATCGACAATTTTAACAAATTTTTCGCTTGTTGCCATTCTTTTCTCTGATATTGGAGTCCTTTTTTGCATTTTTTCGGTCAGGGGACTTAGGGTGGGCTATATCGTTCACGCAAGGTTCAATTAAAAACAAAAAAAAAAGGAACCATATTATCCGATAATTTCGACAAATTCATTAGATTAGTGATAATGAGTTATTATAGTAGCAGAAAGTAGTAGAATGGGCCTAGTTGGGACACTCTTTACTTGCAGTCTCATAACTTTTCAGCTTTTAACAATGAAACTGGGATCCATTCTTATACAAATTCCAAAAACATTTTTTTTTTTTTTTCAAAAATTCAAAAATTATTTTTTTTTAAGTCAATGCAATGTTTTTTAAACTTTTTAGAATCTTCTTTATAAAAAGTTTCATTAAAATCCGTTATGCCGATAATGAGAAATTCAAAATTATAAAAAATGGTTCTATGGTAGGTACAGTCAGTAATATAATAATTTCAAAATTTATTTTATTGAATTTAAAATCGTAAAAATTAAACGAAAGAAAAAATTGGATCGAAATTCTCTGAACCGTTTTCGAGAAAAATATGATTTTCGAAAACCATTTCTTAACATTTTGTAAAATAATTTTTTTTCTCACATCTCGAAGATTATATTAAGAAACTTTTATTTATCAATTTAAAAAAATCGAGCATGGGGTTTTCGAAATATTGAGTTTTGAAAACAAGATTTTGAATAATAATTACTCTATATTTGAATAATATTCACACTTTTAGCATACAAAAATGGTCAAAATTGGCTGTACCGTTTACCAGATAATCAAAACAATGGTTGCAAGGGGCGTACCAAAAATAACCATTTTTTGAAAATTTTTTTTTCAACCATTTTCTAGCTTTAACTAAATGAAATTTTTTTTATTTTTTTTTTTAAATCTGTGGACAGTTTTTGAGAAAAAAAAAATATTTATAAAATTTTGAAAAAAATTCGAATGGCAGGTACCGTTTTTGATCTTAAAAAAAAAGAAAAAAAAAACGTGCAAGGGGAAAAATTTAAAAACGATATCTGCCAAGTTTGATGAAAATCGGCCGAGCAGTTTAGGCTGTAATCGAACAGACAGACAGAAAGAATTTCGAGACCCCCTTTTTTCATCTTCGCTATCATCGTAATGTCAACTTTGATCGAAATCTCGAGTTCGATTTTTTTTAGGAATGCATAACTTGTCTTTAGCAAGCCGACTTTGAATTCTGCAGAACCCGTTCCTAACTTGACGAACATAATATACCGTCACTTTAAAAAAAAATACTAAAAATTGGTCAATTTCATACACAGAACACTAAAATTCGTTTAAACCCCAATAACAAAAAATTTAAACGGGTTTCAGTCGTGTTTGATCTTCCATTAAGCAGTTGCAAGTTTTGAGTTATTTGTGTGGTCCAACTTGTCCTGTGTCCCAACTAGCCCCGCTTTACCCTATTCAAGTAAGTTATTTCAATGATTTGTTCATTATTTTTTAAGATTATTTTTGTCAATATAACATAAGAAATAAAATATTATATTTATAAAACCATGAGATTTTCAACTGTAAAAAAATTATCATCTGGTTTTCCAATAGAAAAAATTTTAAAAATTTCTGAAGGGGTTTTGAAAAAATTTTTTTTTGTCAACAAAAGAAAGGAAAATTAGGCTGCCCGCTTTTATTTTTATATATATATTTATATTTTTTATTTTTGATATTTTTTTTATATTTATATTTATATATATTTAAAAAAAAGCGATGAGCAATTTTCTAAATGTTAAATGAAAATAAAAATAAAATCTCAATAAACAATCTGCTTCTTATGGTGTTATTTTTACCTACTGAAAAAGGGACCGTTTCTATATATTATCAGACAGAAAGACATTCATCTAAATAGTTGCAGCTGTTTTTGAGCAAATTATATTTTCCTCAGTTGTAGAGTACACCGTTCTAAGAAAACTTTGTTTCTATAAACCTATGCTCAAAAACTGATAAATGTCGAGTTTTTTAATGAAATTCTTAATATTGATTTAAAATTAAATTAAATGTTAAATATATTTTTTTTTAACATTTTGGAATTCAAACATTTTAAAAATTATCAAAATTTGATCAAAATCCGTTTTTGAGAACGTTTTTATAAAAGATGTCAAGCAGATTGTTTAATGCTAGGAAACCACCAATAAATAACAACCATTTTTCGAAAAAATGTTTTTGACCAAGTGGCATCATATTCATAAGCTAATTTATGGGTCATTTAGGAAAAAAAAATTAACTACGAAAATAATTTGTTTGACCTTGAAAAAATAAAACAAAGTTATTTAAAGAATAACTGAATGTTATGTATACTAACTTTAAACAGTGCTTAGCGGAACATACAAACAGGCGCACTTAATTCGAGATTCATACCCTAATCGTCGATATGTCAAGTTTGATCTACATCTTGAGTTAGATTTAGCTAGAACATGTATTGTAGGTCTGCTTTCCTTATTGACTTATAAAAAACAATTAAAATTTCTCCCATCCAAATGTAGCCTATTAATTTCCCTAAACTTAAGGATCTTAATCTTGAAGATCCAACCATTAGAAAGAAGTCAAACCATATCACATTCTTCCGAATATATTGCATATTCGTCTGAATAGTTCTTAAAAAAAAATCAGTAATTCAAGATTGACAATAATTAGATGCTGGAGTGGTTACTGATATGTTATTCAACTTTGCTCTATAAAATCATTTCGATTCAAACGGGACAAGTTCCCTTTCAGATTAACCCTATTATAGTTGGGGATTTAGGTACATTACCCAATAACTTTTTGTGGTTTTCGCCAGTCAGCCTAACTGGCTGAATACAATAGAATCAAACTCTTGCTTGAACTTCTGCTCCACATTCATCTTATACCTTTTTTGCTTCAGCTACAATGTCTACTAAATACTTCTGTTTACTAAATTCGTACCTTTCAACCATTGTATTTAGTCAGTAATTCTAAACCGATTGTTAAATACAATTTTTCAAATCACCAACAGTACGAAATGCCCTTAATACTTCATTATTTGTTTAATTTGGTTGGGTGTGAAAGTTGTCAACGATAGAAACAGAAATAATTACGTAAAAGGTACTGTTATATCTACCTTAAATATTTATGTTTTCTCTCACAGTTCAAGTGAAATTAACTACTTATACGCACACTTTTCAAAAAGTGCCGAGACTCATTTTGGTCGACATAGTCAGCAATATTTTGTGCCTATGCCTGGTTAAGATGCAAATCTTTACAAGGATTTACATTTTAAGTATTACTATGGTTGATAAACTAAGCATCATCTTCGCAAAGTAAAAATTTAGGGAATAACCATCTTCTACGCAATTCAATTTCAATCCCAGATACAAACGATTTATTTCCGCCCATTTACTGATTTCCTCATAGCCCTCCATTCAGATTAAACATTTTTCCCAAAAACCCTTCAATGGATATATTCCGCTTCACTTGACAATTCACTTGAAAATCAAATCAAATTCCGCCACGCCAAACCAAGCAACATGCAGTAGCTGATGGTGGTGGAATAGGTTGATGGCCATTATCTTTGATCGTTCTCGTTAAATTTATTAAATTGAAATAGAAAATCATCCCTTGGCGAAAATACTCATTTGCTCACTTTAGCCGTATCGGCAGTATCAGCTATCGCACAGCATCACTACCACCATGTTTTCTCCACCCCGCGGTAATGGAATTCAATTGCGACTTTCACCAACAGAGAACATCCCTCATCGTAAACCTACTTCCTCGACGGCCATTGTCCTACTCGAAGTCGACCATATATAGCAGACACACTGCTGCATATAGAACTCATACCCTTTTGGAAATGGGTTTCAATTACTCCCGCATCCGAAGTTTTCAGATGATGCTGCTGCACAGTTTGATATCGGCTTCAGCAAAAGCGACAGCATCTCACCATCATCATTGGAGCGTGTACCCTTCAATTCCGAACGTTCGGTTCGTTCGTTCCTAATTCAAAGCACAATGGCTTCCATAGAGACTCGCGTTGCATGCACCATCATCATCATCATCATCAGCATCTACCAGATACGTTATGTCTAGAGTGGTAGCGCACATTTTTCGTTTGTGAAATATTTTCGCCGCGTGTATGTGAACATGTCACTGACGCAATTCTGGGTTGGGGGTACAGTACCTGCCTTTTGGCGGAAACCCGCAGGACACATATAAATGAATAAATGTGCAAACAGGATACTCCATGGGAGATCGTAGATGTTATAAACAAAAACAAGCAACCACCGAACCGGCAGAACATCCAAAAGTCATAGTCTTTCAGCCAAGGCGAGCAACCCACCCACGGCATTTTACCTTTTAACACAGCAGGACATATCAACATATCAATCCGTAGGTATGAAGAAGGTTCAGCCCGAGAGGAAACCCTTTTTGTTGTCTTTTATACTTAGAGATATATTTTTGTGTATTGTTTTAATACAAAAGTACACAAACATGTCTGCCGTTTGGTTAAAGTTTTTTTTGTTTTTCTGAATTTTTGTTTTGGTGTTGAAAAATGTTGTATGTACGAGAAAAACTGTTTCATTTTGGAATTTAAAAGAAATAAAAAAAAATATTTCAATTCGCTTTGAATGCAAATGTAAGGTCCTCACCTGATTAGATTTTAGACTTTGACGAATTTGGATCCTGTGTAGAGTTTTATTTTGAAGTCTTAAACACATACAAAAAATTACCCTAAATTGGAACCATTGATGCTTATGATTTTGTGGGGTAAAAAGTCAGTTTTTTTTTTTTTTAAAGAAATGTCATAGCCAAAAGTTAAAGCTAATAAGAGAGCAATACTCTTTCGGAAAAACTATATTTCAGAAGTTTTTCCTATAGCGATGATGGTGTAAATAATAATACATTAAAACAAAGAACTAATAGTTTTCGATATATTAACAAAACAAATTTCAACTCATAAAACCTTTAGCCATAAACAAAATTTTCAGGAGCGCTACGCTTTTTTACTTGCGATATAGGTACTTTAAGGCAGGTTCTGCCTTTGGAAAAAAAATTGAACTCGAGATTTTGATCAAAGTTGACATTACGATGATAGCGAAGACGAAGAAAGTGGGTCCGGCAATACCGTCTGTCTGTCTGTATGTCTGTACCTCTCCATACAGCCTAAATCAATATCTTCAAAACGTGTGAACGATTATTAACGAAATTATTTCCTAAAATTTATATTATTAAATACTTACAATTGGCATCCCAAATTTTGTTCTTGAAAAATTTTAAAGTAATTTTTTTTATAAAAAATTACTTTAATAATAAAACGATTTCTGAGCTTTGTTTGCATAAGTTCATACTTTTCTGGAAATCAGGTGGCAATTTCATGCATTTGAACATTTTTAACTCATTAAATCCATGTTTTATATATATATAAAGTATTTTAAATTCCAAAGTACTTTTACATAAGAGCAACTTCGTGCGATTCAGTCGTGCATTTTATTTTTTGTAAATTTTGACATTTTTCAGACTATTCAGACTTGTATGAAAAATTGTATCAATACAAAAATCATTACTGCTGCGGAAGGCTCGTCTTAACTTTTATAGGACTTCGAGCTATTTAAAATAAAAGCGACTGGGTCGCACGAACTTGCTCCTATGTAATAATTAATATAGTACTAAGAATTTCAAAAATGAACTTATTAGAGAAAAACTGTTCAGTAGCATAAAATTAACTTTTTAAATGACTAAAACAACTTCTTTAGTAGTTTTAGGTAAAAGAAGGATGCCATGTTATTCAAGCAAATATATGTTTAAATAAGAACAAAAATTATAAGTCTTTGTAGTGGTTTCGTAAAAAAATAAGCTTTTATATAAAACATTTTTAAAACATTTTTAAGAAAAAATTTTGTTACACCAATTTTAAGTTTTTATTATTGTTCGAATAATAATTAAATTTCCAAACAAAAATATTGAGCCGTTTTCAAGACATTGAATTTTCCAAAAAAAAAATTGTTTTTTTTCTCAAAATTCAAAAAAAATCGAATAAAAAAAATTGAAGCAATAGTTCTCGGAACCGTTTTCGAGAAAAATACGATTTTCGAAAACCATTTTTTAACATTTGAATGGAGGGTATCTACCGTTATTTTTAGGAAAATTATTTTTTTTCTCATATCTTGTAGATTATTTTAAGAAACTTTTATTTATCAAGTTTTAAAAAAAAATCGAGCATGGGCTTTTCGAAATATTGAGTTTTCAATAAAAAATTTTGAAATTTTTTTCAAAAATCTAAAAGATTTTTTTTTGAAAATGTCCATACACAATAATATTGAAACTGCTGGGGAGCCTTAACATAAGAAAAATTATCAAAATCGGTCTTACCGTTTTTAAGAAAATCAAAAACAAAAAAATGGTTCCAAGGGGGGTAGAGTCGTTTGGGGTAAGAGTGCGCAGTGCCATTTCCTCTATTACAGGGATATTTAAAAATTATTTGTAAATGCAAATATCTGTGCACGCTGTCCCGCAAAAAATAATCAATTTTTTATAGAAGAAAAAAACAGGTTGAAAAAAAACAGTGATTTCTTAAAAAATAAAATGCACGACTGGGTCGCACGAACTTGCTCCTATGTAATAGACTAGGAATTTTAAAAACGAAAGTTAGATATTAAAGAAAACTGTTCATAAGGATCAAATTAATTTTTTAAATTCTTTTAGTAGTAAGAGACAAAAACAGAATGCTATGCAAAAATTTTGGTACGCCAATTCAAAGTTTTTATTATTGTTCGAATAAAAACTTAATTTACGAAAAAAAATATTGACCCTTTTCGGAGATATCGAATTTTCAAAAAAAAGAAAAAATAGATTTTTTTTCAAAAATTCAAAAAATATTTATTTTAAAGTTTTTAAATGCAAAGTGTTTTAGACTTTTTAGAAGCTTCTCTTTAAAAAATTTCATTAAGATCCGTCATGTGTATAATGAGAAATTCAAAATTCGAAAAAACGGCTCTATGGTAGGTACAAGCTGTAATATCTTAATTTCAAAATTTTTTTTATTAAATTCGTAAGAATTAATTGAAAGAAAAAATTTTTAATCAAAATTCTAGGTGCCGTTTTCGAGAAAAATACGATTTTTGAAAACCATTTTTTTTAATTTTTTAGCATTTGTATGGTAGGTACCTTTATTTTGAGGTAAAATAAATTTTGTTGTCTCACATCTTGTAGATTGTATTGACAAACTTTTATTTATCAATTTTAAAAAAAATCTAACATGGGGTTTTCGAAATATTCAGTTTTGAAAAAAAAATTTTGAAGTTTTTTTTAAAAATCCAAAAAAAATTTTTTTTGAAAATTTGAGTACACAATTCTATTTATGTTTTTGGGGAGCTTTAGCAAAAAAAAATTATCAAAATCGGTTGTACCGTTTTTGAGAAAATCAAAAACCAAAAAAATGGTTCCATGGGGGTACCCTCAATAACCATTTTTCGGAAATTTTTTTAACCATTACCTTGCTTTAGCTAAATGAAATTTTTTTGCATTTTTATTTTTTAAATCCGTCGAATAGTTTTTGAGAAAAAAAAATTTATAAAATTTCGAAAAAAATTCGTATGACAGGTACAGGTGAAGAAAAAAACGTGTGGAGGGAAAAAATTAAAAGTGATATCTACCAAGTTTAAAGAAAATCGGCCGAGCCGTTTAGGCTGTAGTCGAACAGACAGACAGACAGACAGACAGACAGACAGACAGAATTGCGAGACCCACTTTTTTAGTCTTCGCTATCATCGTAATGTCAACTTTGATCAAAATCTCGAGTTCGATTTTTTTTACGAATGCATAACTTGCCTTATAGTACCTATAAGTCGCAAGTAAATAAAATGCACGACTGGGTCGCACGAACTTGCTCTTATGTAACAGACTAGGAATTTTAAATTAAATTCTTTTAGTAGTAAGAGACAAAAACATAATGCTATCCAAATATGAATTTATGCAAGAACAAAAATTATAAGTCGTTGTAGTGGTTTCATAAGAAAAAAGCTTTTATATACAAACTTCAAAAGATTTTTAAGAAAAAAATTTGGTACGCCAATTTAAAGTATTTATTATTGCTCGAATAAAAATTAAATTTACAAAAAAAATATTGAGCCGTTTCTGACATATGGAATTTTCAAAAAAAGAAAAAATTGATTTTTTTTTCAAAAATTCATAAAATATTTATTTTAAAGTTTTTAAATGCAATGTGTTTTAGACTTTTTAGAAGCTTCTCTATAAAAAAATTTATTAAGATCCGTTGATCCGTTATGTGGATAGTAAGAAATTAAAAATTCGAAAAAAGTGGTTCTATGGTAGGTACAAGCTGTAATATCTTAATTTCAAATTTTTTTTATTAAATTAAAGATCGTAAAAATTAATTGAAGGAAAAACAATTTTATCAAAATTCTAGGCGCCGTTTTCGAGAAAAAATACGATTTTTGAAAACCATTTTTTTTAATTTTTTAGCATTAGGAAAAATAATTTTTTTTTCTCACATCTTGTAGATTATATCGCAAAACTTTTATTTATCAAGATTAAAAAAAAATTAGCATGGGGTTTTCGAAATATTGAGTTTTGAAAAAAAAATTTTGAGTTGCCTCTGAACATAGAATAAAATGCGTAAATTGATCGCGATACTTGTTCTTATGGTCAGATTGCTTCAATTTTTTTTTTAAATTATGTATGTACTTTAAATAACATTCATGTTCAACAGGTTGAAATTCATTCTTTGAATTCATAAAACTACTCCCAAAATAATTTGGGTTCAAAAAATAGGATTCCGTCTAAGATATTTAATTTTTTTTTTCAAAAATCCAATAATAAATTATTAAATTTTTGTACATACACTCAAGACCCGTACAATTTTTTAGAAAAATCTATGAAAAATGGATTGATCGGCAGCAAATAATAGACTCCTGTGTGAAATTGAGAACATACTTGTGTATTATATATCCTCAAGTATGATTTTCTACTAAAGTAAAGAACATATATTTTTATTTACATTTTTGCGCTTAACACAACATCAGTTTGTTGCAATAATGTATTGATAAGATAATACTTCAGGTAATAACATAATTTTTTTAAATAATGAATATGTTATTACCTAATAAAGTTTGCGAGAAAAAAATTCCCAAAAATCGTGCGTTTTTTTGGCGTTCTAGAACGTACTAGTACCTTCATTAATATAATAAAATTAACTATATGAAACGAAAGTAACAGAATATCCTCTTTAAATAGCCCAACATTTGGAAAAATTACCAATAATGCCAAAATCTTACTTTTTTTTTTACTAAGAAGAATTTTGTGTTGAAATAAAACGACATCATTTTAAATCAACTACAAAAATGTTATCAGAAATAGTGTCATGGTGATTTAACCATGACTATAATGTTATTTCAGTCGTTTCTGTGACTTTTTCTCAAGTCTGTATGGCAAAGTTCAATATGGCATTCAATCAATGTTTCCCTGATGCTTTTAGCTGAGTTTTCCAATCTTAAGATATTTGCTGTGTATGTTATTTTCAACAATACATTGACTCTATAAGGGCTAAGGTGATGACTTAAGCTTTTAATCCTAAAATAATCAAGGCTTCATCTAACCATCTTCATAGACTACTTTAAGTTGTATTCTTAAAATTTATAAGGCTCCATTTCAAATAGTCAATCCACTCGTGTTGAAGACTCTTTAACTTTAACTACGTATGATATAAAGTATCTATATATTCATTTTTACCACCCACTCAGTCTAGTTGCTACAATAACTTCTTTGTATGACAAGCGCTAACGATGCGTAATAATGCTTAAAACTCTGCTTTTGCAAATACTATATAAGTCAACATCATCATCATCAACAGCCCTGTGCTTGGGTGTTTGCAATTTATGAGGAAGGGTTTCAAGAAATATGAAAATAATATAAAATTCACCCTTTAGAGAGGAAATCTCCGTCGCCGCCGTCGTGGAATGCTATTCAGTGAATACTTGCGCTTTTCACTTGGCGCGTTGTGACAATGTTACCATAACAAGAAATACAAAATATACATATATATTCATGCTGTTAAAAGGTGAGGGATGAAAAATTATTCTAACTAAAAAATAAAAATATCTGTAGGTACTATAAAAAAAACAGAAGGTGGTGCACCAACCAACGGTGGAAGGGTAACCAGGAAAAATAAACGGATCTACGCGCCGTTTCCCTGACTATATGACAGCATGAAAGGGGCTTAGTCTTTAGAGCCACAGGCTACTTTTAACTCCATACAATGACTATGACGACGTCGACAACGTCGACGACAGCGTTCATAAAGGAAGAAAACAATGATACTCTCTCATCGCAGTAATAATAAAAATGACTTAAAACCAAAAAAAAAGAAGAAAACAGTGGAAAAGACCCACAGTAGGTAAGCATTGTTTTATTTTACTATTTTTACCAACCACCCCTCATGTTGGTGCACCACCTCGACTATCTACTATCCATGCACTCAGAGAAAAAATGCAGGTTATTTCTTACCAATTAGGTTTGAATGGTTTCAAGTCTGACGTTGGCAAACATATTTTCGGAAACATTTTGTTTTCTTTGGACGTCGAAATTTTTCTTGCTCCATGTTTTGAAATTGACGAAATTCATCAGAACCCCTAAGCGAGCTTAATTTCATACCACGAGTTTAGTACAAGAAGTCCTAGCAGTACATCAATCTTAATTCAAATGTGTTATAGAGAATTTGTTTGTCATTCCCAAGAGGAGAAATACAAATGTTTTTCCTAGCTCAACTAGAATTGAAAGTCTCCATTCAATATGATTTTAGCTTTTTTCAAATTTTCTCGAAAACGGCTCTAGCAATTTTGATAAAACTTCATATTTGTTAAATAGGGCTTAGACGTTTTCTGAGAAAATTGCCTAAATATTTTGTTCATAATCGATTTCGTCATTATTTTGCATTCCGATGCTGCTTTATAAAATAGACAGTTTTCATATTTTAAAATTTTAAAATTTCTTATAAGCAATCAATTTTTGAGTACACTTTCGACTTTTTCAGACTTTTACGTTAACAATACGTTACGTTAACAATATACCACTAGGTTGTAAGATCAATATCATATTCATTTAATATCTCGTAACTTTGAGCCATAAGCGAAAGTTGGAGCTATCCAGAATTGGGTTTTCTACTTAAAATATGTCCATCCTAATGACAGTATTGAATACTTTAATCACAAGCTTGAAACCAGCGTTTAATTTTTTTTCCGAGTTATAGAAATCATCGAGTTGAATGTACATAGATTCATGTGCAGATACAAAACTTAAATATTTAAGTTCAACTTAAGTCCTGCTTAAACTTTCAAATTAGTTCTTTTGTTTAACTTAATGTAGAAATAAGTCCTATTAATATTATTTAAGAAGACGATTTGAAGCAATAAGTTTGTCGAATATTTTTTCATCTTTGAAATTGCAAAAACCAAATTGATTTTTCAATCACAATTAACAATCTGTAGGTATAGTACGAATTATCTTTAATGTATTTGTATACGAAAAATTAAACCACTGACATTATTGTTTTATTCTTAATAAAGGCTAATTTTTGAAGAGGCGGAGAACTTTAATTTGAAATAAAACACAGAAAAATGTTTTTGCTATTCATAAAATTGAATTTGTTTGAGAGATAATTTCTCGTCACTAATGTTTGGATATAATTTGGGGCATGTTGCCGCCGCGAATGGCGCGTACATGCGGCATAATCTAATGGTCCAATTTTCACAACAAGATCTTTAAACAAAATGTTCCATAAGTTTACGGGCAAGTTTAATTGTTGACATGATGACGAATTGGAAGTTTGTTCTGTGCGGACTGTACGTATCATGGTTTAGTGTAAGCGATCCACAGATTCTCTAATTAATAGCTCTGATGGATGATTTTGGGTTTCATAAAACGCACGTATAGCCCAAAGTGTTTTTAGAATTGAACCGTAACCGAACGTAAGTCTTAGTCACGATGAATTGCCAAGCCAAACAAATCTCAAAACAACCGAGAACTTTCAAACATTCATTGATGCAGAAAACAGTGTTGCCAATTTAAAGTTCTTCGCCTATAAAAAAAATGACTACACCTTAACCTTAAGGACGGTAGGAAAAATTGTTTAAGATATAATTTTTCAACATTCTAAAATGTTTCATAAAAGTGAAATATTTAATGCAAGTTTTTACTGATAAATGAGATAACGGGTGATTTTTTAAGAGCTATTGGAAATTAAAAAAAGAAACATAAAATTCAGAAAAATGCATGAAATCTTTATTTGAATCGATAGTACGTCGATATAATTTAATGTTTGAAGATTATTTCATGCAAATGTTGGCCGCGGCTGCGCCTCAAATGGTCCATCCTCTTAGTCCAATTTTGGCATACTCTTTCTAACATTTCGGCCGGTATCTTACGAATTAAGGCTTCAATGTTGTCTTCAAGTGAGCCAATTGCAGCGGGCTTGTCGCTGTAGACATGAGCCTTAACATTACCCCCCAAAAAATAGTCTAGAGGCGTTAAATCGCACGATCTAGGCGTAATGTCAACTTTGATCAAAATCTTGAGCTCGATTTTTTTCCATGCAGAACTTGCCCTATAGTACCTAATCGCAAGTAAAAATGAAATCGCTATCGGCAAAAGTGAATTGTAAAATACCAAATTGAATTTTGTTTCGATTTCGACTTAACAATAAATATCCAACTATTAAAAATCAAATCAATAGGATTTGAAAATCAATCATATTGATATTTTGCTTAAATAAATGGCTCCTTTGAAGCAAGTTGTTGCAAAACGACCAAGTAGAAAATATTTTTGTCCATCTTGTTTTTTGTACATATGATGAGGAATTTACTTCCGCTCCACTATAGTTCATCGAACTCAGTGTCTGTACTATCTCGCAATTCTAGAGCCTTATTAAAAAAACCTTCAATTCAATAATAATAACCAATAATTTTATGTTGCCATGACATTTTAAATTAATTTCTCTCAGTGTAGGTATACGAATACAACTCGCATTTTCACCTTTCCGTTGAAATAATAAATTCAAAACAAATAAAGTTCTATTCGGTTGAATAATTTTCATGGGTTTCCTCTCTTGACTCACTCGCATGGTTTGTTGAGTTTTATTTGTTATTTTTTTTGTATGCCATTCAAAGCTTGGTTCGTTGAATTTTTAGTAAGTTTTAAAGAAATACGTCTTTAACTAGAAACAGTGTTTTTTTTCCTTTGTCATCTGCCACGCTTTAAAAAAGGCATAAAAATCCCATAAAAAAATGATTGTAATCCAATTAAAACCTGTGTTTTTGTATGGTTAACACATCAGCATCCTTTTAGTTGTCGTTTTCATGACTTGTTTTATTGGGCAGTAAAAATGACAGTGTCATTCCGAGATTGTTTTAATTTCTAAATTGAAATCTCGGTCAAATTCAACAAATTCTTACTTTCTCTATGGGGTAAGTATTGGATTCGTAGTAGACAAAATTCGAGGTTTTGATTAAACTTAACATTGGAGAAAGTATAAGTCTGTCGGTCATTGCGCTTATGACTCGTTCGTCTTAACGTCTGTGTCTTTGTTTATCCTAAACGGGTACATAAATGAGTAGAGCATTATAATGCACTGAGAAAACTGTACTATGAGTTATTTAAATAGAAACATGTTTAACTGCATGTTTAAATAAGGACAAATATAATTCGTTTATAACTAAACTCGAATCTGTTTAGATTCGAAAATACTATTATTTTACAGTAAAATATGTTTAAATCAAACTCATTCATGTTTAAGAATTTCATTAAGATCTGCACTTCATTTTTTATATGTATTCAAATTAGTTTTAGTTTGATTTTTAAAATGCAGGTTTAATTGTTTTACTAACTTAAAAATTGTAACATACAATGAACATGAACGAGTTTGTTTGAAATATAAACGAAGTTAAAATATTTACATGAGTAAGGGATTAAACATAAATGTTAAATTTAATCACGAACGAGTTTGAATTGAATAAAAATGAAGTAGCTACTCGTAAATACAACTTTTCTTCTTTTTGGCATCGAAAGTCATGGAGTGTGTTTATGTTCCGCGTGTGTTTGTGATCTTACTAAAGTGAGTAATTTATAAAATAATAAAGAAATATTTGATTACCATTATAATGTTACATAACTGAAGTTCTGTTTCAAGCAAAAATATAAACCATAAGATTATTCGAGGAGAGGAAGTTAATACCATTGTTCCCTGCTCTCTATTGTAAGTATAAAAAAATATTTGTTTCAAAAACTGTTTATTTATATGATTTTATTTAAAAAATACTGATTAATAAGTATGTTTTATAATTAACTATCATTTGACTTCTATATTCTTGCCACAGGACGACTAGAGCACGACGAAAGACGTAAAAAAAAGAAGCAAATTCCAGAAGACGAATTATATGAACCAGAATTTGAAGATGTTCTCAAGATGTGACAAATATGAGATCTTAAAGCGCTCCACAACAATTTAATGACTTTTTGGAAAAATGTAAATAGATAAAATAAAAATATAAATACATACATAATGTAGGTACTTATTAATTTGTATTTGTGTTGAGTTTTTTTTTATTTCTGAATTTCTGAAAAATCTGAAGTAACAAAAAATTAATATGATTCTATTTGAAACAACATCAAATAAAGTTAATAAAAACAAAGATAAGCATGTTTAAATCAAATAGAAAACGTGGTAAATTTAAACCAAATCATGTTCAAATCGGGTCAAACATGGGTAAATACGTTTCTATTCAAATTAAATAGATATCGATTCCATGCCAAATCGTATGTGTTTGAGTTTGATTTAAATATGAATATGTTTGATATTTTTCTCAGTGTGTATATATAATTCCCTTCAGTAGATATTCGTTCATCTTGGACGGGGATATACCATGCAAAATGTTTGTATTTTTCAAATTTTCTTGGAAACTGGTCGATTTAAATTTTTTTCGGTGGAAATCTTTCAACGGCACTTGGTAATATTCGGTACGAAAGTAGTATGGGGCTTTTACCTCATATCAGAACCAATCTACAAAAGATCTACAAACGATTTTTCTTTCTTAATTAAAAATCATATTTGGGGGAGTTTTAAGTTTTAAAACTTTCCCATAGCTTTTAGACCATCAGCTCATGAGGCTGGGTTCTTCTAAATCTCCGAAGATTGTATCGTACATTTAAGACATTTCTATTTCGGAGTTGGTATCACTTCATAGTTGTAGATTGTGTAATATAGCGTGTTTCTTGACCACTTCTGTGACCATTTCTTTTTGAATGGCTCAATGAAGATCGCTATTTCCTAGGTACCAAGGGGCATAAATAGGGTGGGCCTTTTAGTGGTTTCTATTTAAATCATAGGTTATTTTGATACTGACAGCTGTTCCCCGCTCGAAATCTTGACAGAAAGTCAATATCATACCTCTGCGGAACACAATAGGTCCCCTAACGTTCGGTCAACGTTGAGAAATATTGCAAACTTATTTTCAAAGTGAGTGCTGTGTAGCCCATAGTGCAGTTTTTTTTAAAAGAAATTTTGGCCGAAATGAAGCACCACCGCGCCTGCTGTATGCAAGTTTTGTTGGTAAGTTGCTAGAGGATAACACTTATGGTCCCCGTTGTAGTACGGTGCGTACAGACGAGAATGTGGCTGCTGTAACCGAGAGTGTGAGACTCAATTCAAGAACATCAAATCACCATCGATCTTAACAGCTCAACATTTCACGCACTATAGTCTGAGGAGAATTCTGTACATAGATCTCGGATTATTCGCTTACTCAGCAAATGAAGGCGCACGACTATCCGCTTCGTTATCGCTTAAATAACTTTGTGTTTCATAAATAATGGGAATAGTTGCTCTTACTAATAATACCATAACAAATTTTATTTTTTTATCATTTTATTGCATTTTTAAAAAGAAACTAGTTCTTGGCCCACCGTTTATTATTCTACGGAGGACTTTGTTTTCATTGTACATCCCCATAGCTGGATACCATACGTCCGAACAAGTTTAGCTCCTCTCTTTTTTTTAATATGCTCTTTCCATGTCAGCTTTGCATCCAAAGTCATTACAAGGCTTTTGGCAGCATTGCCGTAAGGTACAGCCTCACGGCTGATACAAATTGGACCGTTATTTAGCTTTTTGTTTGTAAAATTTGTATACGTTAATTTTGTTTCGTTTTTTTTTTTTTTTGATACCCCATTGTTGCTACTAATCTCATACTTTATCGACCGCTTTTTGTAATTTTTCTGTAGTCTTCGTAACGCATTTATCAGGCACCAATATTGCAGTATCGTCAGCATAGGTAAACTGTTGTGTATTTATACAGTGGCTGAGTGGTTTTCCATTTATAAATCAAAGATGTGTTATTTTATTTAATTCAATTCAGTATACTTTTTATTTCAAATTTGTGTCTTGATAAAACTACATAATTATATTATATCAGAATACGGAACAAGTGGCTTGTTGGCTTGAAGAGCGTACAAGGTAACAAGAAGAAAAAGAATGAATGTGAAAGCAAGGGTGAAACTGACGTTTAAGAAAAGCCAAGTTAAGTTATGCCAAGTTAATATTATTGCTGTTTATAGAAATATAACATAAACATAATAGCGTTGATGTCCACTTAAATATACCTCATAGTCGTATATAACGAATACAGGAGTGGTCCTAGGACACTTCTTTGGGATAAACCAGGTTCAATTTTCTTTAGCTCCAAATAATATTGGTCGAACAGTACTCTTAAGATTAGGTTCGTAACGTAGGATTTCGTATTTCGCAGTACTAGGTACCTCCCTTTTCAGTTTGTACTGAAGCCCAAAATGAAAATCCTTGTCAAAGGTTTGAGCATGCAACATCTAAGAACAGAGATGAACATATCAGTTTTTCTTCAAGTGTTTTTATGCCAACTCCGATCTTCGATGCGCACTTGACCTATCGGAATGTTTACACAGGACCAAATATCCGTCGAAGAATCTTTCCTTCTAAGGAGCCCAGTACTATCTCTCGCTTTCTGCGTATGATCTAGTAATGCTTTTGTAGAGCGTACACTTCTTCGAGTGAGGAGTTTTGAACCTATTTGTTTTGATAAACTGAAGTAGTAGTGGTTTTCTAGGGTAGTTCTTCGTCGGATCTCCACTAAGGTATCGTTCGTCGAGAAAATATTAAATCCAAAGTAGATCAGCTCCTTAACAACCTCGAAGTTTTTGCTATTAATAGTGATGTTTAGCCCCAAGCATTGGACAGATGCTTGGTGAGATCATATATACTTGGTCTTGTCCTCATTTACTTCAAAACCAACAAGTCTATCCTGATCCTAAGCAGCTGTGAAGGACTCTTTTATAGAAAGTTGGAAATGGCCGATGATGTCGATATCAGCCGCATACACCAACAGTTGGACAGATTTGTTGAATATAGTGTCCTCTATAGTGTTAAGGCCCGCCCTGCGCACAACTCGATCTAGAACGAGATTAAAGAAATCACATCATGATTGCGCATCTTATATAGCCAAAACCCTTGCATGTTTGGAATAGTTCAGAATTGTTGCTCCCTAGTTGCATATTGTACTGCGTATTTACCAATTTCACATGACACACCTAGATCAGTTAACCCGGGATCCCTAGTTCGGCCCTTGTCATATAGAGCTCCTGACGATAAATGCTATCATATGCGGCTTTGAAGTCGATAGATAGATAGTGAATTTCGTCTTAAAATTCGTTGGTATTTTTTCAGGATTTGCGTTAATGTGAATATTTGGTCTATCGATCTGCAGGGCCTGAAGTCGCACTGGCACTTGCCGACTAAATTATTACAGAACGGCTTAAGCTGTTTACATAGCACGTTGGATATGATCTTATATGCGACATTTAGCAGGCATGCCTCGATAGTTTTTGCAAGGCATAGAATCGCCCTTTTTGTAAATGGGACGTATGGAACTAATGGTCCAGTCATCGAGCATGCTCCCTTCCACCCTACCGAAACATCTTTGATCCAAATTTTCTCAATAGCTTATTGGAACTCACTCGTCTTTGAGTCGCAAAAAAAATTTTTGGGAACAGAAGGCCCCCCCTACATTTCTATGTGTTCTTAAGGGTCAGTCAGCTAAACTGACGAGTTCATAGTATACATACATTGAAAGTTCTTGTTTACATAATTATAGTCGAAAGTTCATCTCTAGCCGCCCTTCTATGGGACTCCCTCCCCAATCCTGTCTATTGCTTCAATATGTATCTAGGTATATTTTCGACACTATCCGGCCTCTCTCAAACTTTTCTTTTCGCCATTTTATATTGAACTTAATACGAAAAAATATAAAGCAACTATAGAATTTTTGATATAAAAGTCACCTACTGTGCGATTGTTGAGAAGCTTAGTAGTGGAAGGTTATATCTAAAAAAGAAAAACGATATTGATTGTCGGTCGGTGCCGGAATACACATACACATAGGCCATGGTATCCAATAAAAGGTGGAAGCAAGACAAAGCTTTAACTCTTACCTTCCACGGTTACCCTTGGGTTATAAGGCCTTTTGTTTGGTTTATTCCATTTTTTATTATTTTTTTGTTATCCTTTTGTGTGTATTTTTTTTCTTCACTGAATATATGAATTATGTGAACAATGTCCTTTATTCTTTTGTTCATTATCACTTCATTGGGTCCTTTGTGTTCTTTTATTTTTCTTTAACACTCAAATCCGTACTAAAACGTATATGCAAACAAGCGTGTTGATGACGACATCATTGATTTTCACCACTCCTTAAGACTAAAATACTTGTTTTAAGCCTTATCAAAAATTTCAAACACTCTTAACTAACCTAAATCATCATATAAATCTATTTAAAAATAAGTAGCTTTTCATGACCTCATAAATCAAATAATTGCCTTGGTGAAACCCGTGTGAGAGGAGTTTTGGGGGGTTTTGTGTTAGAATGTTTTATTACGCCGCGAGCAAATTAGTTTAGTTTTTTCTTGTTACTTAAAGTATATCCTTTTCATATCTTGATAATAAAAACAAACAAAATACAAATAATACTTGTAATAAAAATGTTGAAAACAATAAATGGAATGTAACGCGGACATAATATAGGTAGAATGACTGAAAACACGCTAATCCCTCAACAATTGATGTAGCTGACGGAGGAGGATAATATTACCATAAAGCATATTTGTTTTGCTGTTTATTGTTATGTCTGCACAAACACATGTTTGCGCAATATTAATTAGAACGCTAAACTAAGTAGGTAAATAGTACTAGACCAATAGGCCATTATAGATATAGGTACATGAACAGCAGATACCGTGGTTTTGGTTAGAGTCACGCAACTTGTGCAATTCTATAGCATTTTAATATGACTTTTGAGGCTTATGAACGACAACATTTGACAGGGTTGTTAGAATTAAGTGTACGAGTATCAGGTGAAATTTGACAAATACATACATATTTCATAGAGAAAAATTATTAAAAGGTCTGAAGGTAAGCACGGTAACCAAAAAAAATCAAATGGAGTGCCAAAAGACAGCTTTTGAATAGATGCATATTGCAAGTAATTTTTAAATGGAATCACTACTCTGGAAGGGTACTCTGCACAGGTGGCAATTCAAAGTTTGCGGGGGTTTTGGGACACCCTTGAATAGGGAGTGGCCAGAATCCCTTGGCATAATGGTTAGTGCCTAGGACGCTCATGCTGGAGGTTTGGGTTTCGTTTCCCAGTCAATGCTACTTAAAAAATAGAAACTGACTTATACTGCCTCTTGTGAGAAAGGTGACAAATCCTCTAAGACCATCTCTTATCGTGAAAAGTGCTTCACATCCGCCGTTCGGAATGGACAGAAAACTCTAGGTAGCTCCTATTACTGCGGACAACACCCACCCACAGAAGAATTGTTGAGAGTTGTTAGTCACTGGGTTCTGGTTCCCTGCGAACTTTTGTGCTCTTGAGAAGAGTTTAATTATTGTTTTTATTTTATTTCTCTTTCAATTACATATTTATTGGCATTTTCTTCCTTAAAACTTTTTTACTTTTACTTTTCAAGTTAGTTTTTTGTAAAAAAATAGCCACCGATTGCCCAAAATCTCGAATGGCAGAATCCTGAATGTATTAAATCCCGAAAGTATTGAATTCCAAATGTATTGAATCCCAAAGTTCAATACTTTTTCAGTACTATTTCAGTACTTTTAAAGAAATCAAACTGTTTTGTATGACTTGACTTTTGTTTATTTTTGCTGTTTTGAAATTCAAGTCAAAATCTCTTTGAGAATCCTCCTCGATCTTAAAAGACAAATTCTGGCATTCGAGGTTCAGGGTTTTGTCTTTTGGAGATTTTGTCCGTTTGGTATTTCGTACGTTATCCCATCTCCTTAGTCTTGTAGTTCAAGTGGCTCAGAATTTAAAATATTGTAAACCTACTGCAAATACGAACACACATTAAAATACCTATATTAAGCTCAAAAAGTTATTATTACTTCTATATTTTCTAAAACAAATAAAATTCACGACTGGGTCGCACGAACTTGCTCCTATGTAATAGACTAGGAATTTTAAAAACGAATGTTATTAAAGAAAACTGTTCATAAGGATAAAATGAATTTTTCAAATTCTTTTACTAGTAAGAGATAAAAAGAGAATGCTATGCAAATATGAATTTATGCAGGAACAAAAATTATAAGTCGTTGTAGTGGTTCCTTAAAAAAATAAGCTTTTATGTACAAAATTTTTAAAACATTTTTAAGAAAAAATTTTGGTACGCCAAACTTAAGTTTTTATTATTGTACGAATAAGAGTCAAATTTCCAAAAAAAATATCAAGCGGTTCTTGAGATATCGAGTTTTCCAAAAAAAATGACTTTTTTTTCTAAAAATTGGAAAAAATAGTTTTTTTTTTAAGTTTTGAAATGCAATGTTTTTTAAACTTTTTAGGAGCTTCTTTATAAAAAAATTCATTAAAATCCGTTATGTCGATAATGAGAAATTCAAAATTCGAAAAAATCCTTCTATGGTAGGTACAGTCAGTAATGTCTAGATATCAATTTTTTTTCTATTAAATTATAGATCGTTAAAATTAATAAAAAGAAAAAAAATGTTAGCAAAATTATCGGAACCGTTTTCGAGAAAAATACGATTTTCGAAAACCATTTTTTAACATTTGTATGAAAAGTACCGTTAGTTTTAGATAAAAAAATTTTTTTTTCTCAAATCTTGTAGATTATGTTAGGAAACTTTTATTTGTCAAGTTTGAAAAAAATTGACCATGGGGTTTTCGAAATATTGAGTTTCCAAAAAAAAATTTGGATTTTTTTTTAAATCCAAAAAATAAAAAATGAAAATTTGAATATGTAATAATATTTAAACTTTGGAGCAACTTTAGCATAAAAAAATGGTTTAAATCGCCTGTATCGTTTCCAGAAAATCAAAAACACAAAAAATGCACCCAGGGGGGCTTTCAAAAATAACAATTTTTTGGAAAATTTTTTCAGCTATTACCTAGATTTAATTAATTGAAATTTTTCAAATTTTTTTTTAAAAATTCTGTGGGACAGTTTTTGAGAAAAAAATAAAACCCATATCTACCAAGTTTGAAGAAAATCGGCCGAGCCGTTTAGGCTGTAGTCGAACCGACAGACAGACAGACAGACAAACAGACAAACAGACAAACAGACAGAATTACGAGCCCCACTTTTTTGGTCTTCGCTATCATCGTAATGTCAAGTTTGATCAAAATCTCGAGTTCGATTTTTTTTACGAATGCATATCTTGCCTTATAGTACCTATAAGTCGCAAGTAAAAATTAATATGCAATTAAGTAAAGTGCAATTGAAAACATTATTCAATGAAATGCACGACTGGGTCGCATGAACTTGCTTTTATGTAAAAGACTATGAATTTAAAAAATGAATGTTATTAGAAAAAAAAATAGTTCATTAGCATAAAATTCATTTTTTAAATGACTATAACTCCTTTAGTAGTTGGAGCTAAACACACGATGCCATGTGTTTTAAGCAAATATTAGTTTATGCAAGAATAAAATATAATTCGTTGTAGTGGTTTCTTAAAAAAATAAAATAATCGAATTTTCCAAAAAAAATAATTTTTTTTTTCAAAATTCAAAAAAATATTTTTTTAATGTTTTGAAATGCAATGTTTTTTAAACTCTTTAGAAGCTTCTCCATAAATTTTTGTATTAAAATCCGTTGTGCCGATAATGAGAAATTTAAAATTCGAAAAAATCGTTCTTTGATTTCTTTTTGTTAATCTATAGATCGTGAGAATTAATCGAAAGAAAAAAAAATTTTAGCGAAACTCTGGGAACCGTTTTCGAGAAAAATATTATTTTCGAAAACCATTTTTTAACATTTCTATGGAGCGTACCGTTATCTTAGGTAAAATACATTTTTTTCTAATATCTTACTGTAGATTATATTAAGAAACTTCCATTTATCAAGTTTTAAAAAAATATAACATGGGGGTTTCAGAATATTGAGTTTTCAAAAAAAAAAAAAAAAATTAATCCAATTTTTTTTGAAAATTTGAATGCACAACGATATTGAAACTACTAGGGATCTTTCAAATAAAAAACGATCAAAATCGGTCGTTCCGTTTTTAAGAAAATTAAAAACAAAAAAAAAATATTTCCAATGGGGTTACCAAAAATAACCATTTTTTGTTAATTTTTGTACAACCAACCTAGCCTTAACTAAATGAAATTTTTTGAATTTTATTTAAAAATATCTGTGGGGCAGTTTTTGAGAAAAAAAAATATATTTGCTAAGAGAGTTGAAGATGGAAAAGTTACCAAAGAGTACAAAGCAAGTTCTTTTGCAACGATCCGTACGGTACTTCAAGTCGTGGTACTGCAAAAATAAGCTACTCGTAATACTTGTCACAAAGATATTCACAAAAAAATATTATTTTCTTATAAAACTTTTGTTCCATACAACCTACCATATTTCGTTACAACATTTATCTGATCAACGAGCCACAGATTCTCAGTGTTTGTTAATTCTCATCCCACTTAAGAATTAGAAGCCTCTCATGATGCTGACAAAATTCATTTGCTCCCCACTTCTAAGCCACCACCACCTTAGCTATACTCGTGCAACCTACTCGATATACTCCACATTATTATGATTTTCAAAAAGTCAAAACAAATAAACAAGCACAATAATTATGTCTCCTTGAGGTTGTAATTAATTTGTCACATAACAGTTTTGACTTTGATCCTGTGTTGTTAAGGAGAGTAGGTTGCTGTTGGAATTGCAGTTGGAGTGACATGAGAAATGTTCTAATTTTTGGATTTTATTTTTGGCCTTTTGACAAAATGTCAAGGGTATTGGTATAGGGTACCTACATCTTTGCCTTGTAAACATGGCATATTCGTCGTCTTGTCTTATGCAGACAAGTTCGGAAGGAGAAAACAAAAACTGAAAGAACATTGTATCCAAATGCAAACAAACACATATGAAGATACATAATTTATCCAGACATAAGATACCTTCCGCCGGTGTTTCTAGGAAATTATTATTCTGTGCTAAGTGCATAGCATAGCTATCGAACGCGCACGGATTGATTTATGACTTGAAATTGAGGAGAATCAGGAAATTATTTTTCCCCTCGTTCGTTGTCTCAATTAATTTGGTTTTTCTTTTTTCATAATTTTTGTTTTTTTTTTTTTTTTTTAATTCAGCTGCTATGAGTATTTATGCATATGGCGCTTTGTCGGTAACTTTTACTTTAGTGTTTCCTTCTTTTTACAAACATTGTACAACAATGACCCTTAGGCAGAAACTACCTACATGCATACGAATGAGCACTGAGCATAATAATATGTAGTAAAAATCATAGAAGCTTGAAGGTGAGTTTAAAAAAACATGTTTAACAAAAAAGACAAAAATAACCTTCTCAGTTTTTCATAAGATTTACATCTGTTTTGCACTAAAAAGTAATTACGTTGATTTAATGTCATTTTTATTTCGAAATAAAATTATATTTATTTGAAAAATGTTGTTAGCAAGATTTTGTCTAGAAGAAAAAAAAAAACTACAACATACCGCAAACTGTCTGACCATTTTCAATACAAAAAAACCTACAGGGTGTTTTGCACAAGATGTACGAAAGGTTGAGAAAAATCATGTTGAAGAAGGTCGGATTGTAAAGGGTGGGCCAAATTCAAGTTTCTTTTTAAAAATGCAATAAAATGAACAAAATTAGTTTTTTTCCATGTATTATGGCCTTATTAGTAAGAGCAAATATTCCCATTAATTATGGAACACAACATCGGTTAAGTGGCTGGCTCGGCTGGCTTCGCAGTAGCGCATTCTGTCACTCCAATTTACCAAGACCTTGTCGATGGTTTGCTTGGATGATATTGACCTTAGTTGCTTAAATCGTTTCCAGAATATCGGCATAACATCATTCCTTCACCGTTCTCCACAAAAAAAGTCCAAATTGGTCAAATCGCAGGTCCCAGGCAGCCTATTGACATCGCCAAAATGGCTGATAACACAATTTGGGAATTTGGTGCGCAAAAGTTCGATTGTGGCATGGGTTGTGTGGCATACAATCCTATTCATTTTCGAAGACTCAACTCCACAATCTGTACCAAACTGTCATTCCCTGTGGATGCATTGGCTTCTGGATAATAACGTGCGGGTTTTGCGAGCCCTAGGTGCGTCAATTTTATTTGCCGAGATGAAAATGTGCCTTGTCAGAAAAGATGAATTTTCGCCCAAAACCGTTGTCCAATTCAAGTTGCTCTAAGGTCGAAACTGCGAAGCTATAACGAAGCGGATGGTCGTGCGCATTCAACTGCTGAGTCAATTGGACCCTGTAAGCGAATAATCCGAGATCTATGTGCAGAATTCTCCTCAGACTAGTAGTCCAATCAAATTAGTATTTTATATCTACAAAAAATACTGCGTCGAATTTTTTTTTTGTTTCTTAAAGAGTACCTATTGGAGAGTGTAAATCCAAAAAGTTCGAACAAAAAACGCCCGTGCGTTGTCCGCCATTTTGAAAAAGGCTTTGGAAAGCTTGAACTCGATTTTCTCGGCTCCTATCATATATAGAGCTGTATTTTTTTTTTAGGTTTGTACGTTAAAACATCTTCTTTAACTTTTGTTCAGAAAAAAATTTGAAACCTCTTTCCAAAAAAAAGTTATCGACGAAAAACTGTCGAGATTTTGACGTAAAAAATGGTTTTTAACGTTTATCTCGCCTCATGTTCATCTGATCAAAAAAATACTTAAGTTGTTTTTTATAGATCACTTTATTTCCTACATTTTGGTATATTTAAATTTTATGTGCGACAAAAACTGTAGGAAATATAACCTGTCAAAATGGCCAATATCCTGCAAAAATTAAAAAAAGAGAAATTTACTCACGTTTGAAAATTTTCAAATTTGATTATGTTCATTATGAAATTTAAAAAAACAGTTCAAACTCTTTTCCACACTACCACCGAGGTAGAGTTACGGCACATTTTTTTGAATGTGGTGTCCCCAGGAGGTATAATCCACGATTCAATCGTTTTCGTTTCTATTTAAGCCAATCGATAGCTCAATGTGGCATAGTTTTTTCATGTCGTTCTTATCTCCTTTTTTTTTTTGGGACTAGGCGTGCGGATAGGATATCAATGATCATATGGAGGGCTAACAGCTGTACCGAACCAAGTCATTTTAAAAAAGTCCAAAACCAACGTCAAAATTTCCGCAAAATTGACCTCTATTTAGAGCTGTAATGCACTATGTATAGTTCATTACAGCTCTAAATAGAACTATGTAGCTCTAAATGAACTATGTAGTTCATTACAGCTCTAAATAGAGGTCAATTTTGCGGAAATCCAGGCGTTAGTTTTGGATTTCTTTAAAATGACTTGGTTCGGTACAGCTGTGACCCCCCATATTAACTTTGTTTGTGCTGGGATCGTCAATGGTAGTTTCTTCAATGTTTTCAGGTGAGGAAAAGTCTTCACATGCGTCTTCATCTTCCAGTAAATTAAATTAAACTTAGTTTTTTTTGACGTTTTAATAAAGTCGCTATATCGCAAAGAATCCAGTGACCCATTTTCCTTCCCATTGAACATCGCAATAAAAACTTTTTCTCCGGCGCACAGTGCGTCGATCAATGGAAAAAAATCAAAAAATTAGTCTAACTAAACATGATTATAATACACGCACATCGTTGGATCTGCATTATACCTCCTGGAGACCCCATATTAAAAAAAATGCGCCGTAACTCTACCTCGGTGGTGTTGTTGAAAAGAGTTTGAACTGTTTCTTTTAATTTCATAATGAACATAATCAAATTTGAAAATTTTCAAACGTGAGTAAATTTCTTTTTTTTTTTTTTTTTAATTTTTGCAGGATATTGGCCATTTTGACAGGTTATATTTCCTACAGTTTTTGTCGCACATAAAATTTAAATATACCAAAATGTAGGAAATAAAGTGATCTATAAAAAACAACTTAAGTATTTTTTTGATCAGATGAACATGAGGCGAGATAAACGTTAAAATCCATTTTTTACTTCAAAATCTCGACAGTTTTTCGACGATAACTTTTTTTTGGAAAGAGGTTTCAAATTTTTTTCTGAACAAAAGTTAAAGAAGATGTTTTAACGTACAAACCTAAAAAAAAAATACAGCTCTATATATGATAGGAGCCGAGAAAATCGAGTTCAAGCTTTCCAAAGCCTTTTTCAAAATGGCGGACAACGCACGGGCGTTTTTTGTTCGAACTTTTTGGATTTACACTCTCCAATAGGTACTCTTTAAGAAACAAAAAAAAAATTCGACGCAGTATTTTTTGTAGATATTTCGAATTAATTAATTTAATTTGACTGGACTATAGTGCGTGAAATGTTGAGCTGTTGAGATCGATGCGAATTGATGTTCGTGAATTGAGGTTCACACTTTCGGCTACAGCAGCCACATTCTCGTCTGCGGGAAACAGCTGTCAGTGTCAAAATTAGCTATGAGTTAAAAAGAAACCACTTGATGGCCCATTCTTAATAAGGAAAAAGGTTCAATTTTCTATGGATTACATTAAATAAAAAAAACACAATATGCGTTTTTCTTTTTAGCCTCGGGCGGGTCCTAAGCGAATAGAGCTCGTTCCCAACCGAGCGTGGCCTGAGTGCTTCGACTTATTTAATAAACAAAATTGTCATTGTATCATATTTTTTTTTTATTGATTGAATTTGATAGCTCAGTACCCTGCTCGGGGCTAAAAAAGAAAAACACCTAATGTCAACAACTACAATATAATCATCATCACCATCGGCTCTGCAACCGGGTTCTGGTTTTGGCCTCTTTCAACAAGTCTCTTCACCTATACAGGTCTTTAGCTGACACCATCCAATTGCGCACCCCAAGGCTTCGGGCGTCCTGGTCTACGCCATCTCTCCAGCGCAAGCATGGTCTACCACGCTGTCCTCTACCATAGAATGTATAATGTAGAACTTTCCAAGTAGGTTCCTCTTCGCTCATGCGAGCTAGGTGCCCTGCCTACCGGAGTCTACCGAGCTTAATTTTTGTCACGACATCTGCTTCAAGGTAGATTGCGTACAATTCATGATTGTACCGTCTCCGGAATCGTCCCTCCTCACATATGGGGCCAACAATTCTCCTTAAGACTTTTCTATCGAACGCAGCTAAGAGGTCGGAGTACCTTTTGCTAAGCACCCAAGTCTCGGATCCATATGTGAGTACTGGCAGGACCATGGTCCTGTACTGCAGCAGTTTTGAAGTTATGGTGAGATTTCTGGATTTGAAGAGCTTTGACAGGCTATAGTAAGCTCTGTTGGATTTGAGAAGCCGCCCGCGTATTTCTTATTCTATATTGTTATCGGCTGCTACCATTGACCCAAGGTATTTAAAGGATTGCACCACTTCAAATTCGTACTCCGCTACCTTGATTGTTTGACCAACTGTTCTCTCGCATTCAACGCCACCATGTACTTTGTTTTATTTTCACTAAAGTGCAGCCCCAGATTTCGTGCTGCCTGCTCGATCTGGATGAAGGAATCGTGTACAGCTTGTTCGGTTTTCCGATGATGTCTATGTCGTCTGCGTAAGCCAGTAACTGGCTGGACCTGTTGACGATGGTCCCTCTTGTTGCCGTGCCAGAGTCACGGATTGCTTTCTTCAACGGCAGGTTGAAGAGAAGGCAGGCCAAACCGTCCCTTTGTCGGAGTCCATTAAAGATGTTGATTGGTCTGGATAGCAATCCGGCTATTTTTACTTGGCTTGTTACGTTGGTCATAGTCAACTTACATAGTCGTGTCAATTTATTTGGGATGCCGAATTCTCTCATGGCCTTGTAAGGTTCTACCCTGGCTATGCTATCATAGGCGGCCTTAAACAGATGGTTTGTTGAGATGTTAAATTCTAGAAAAATTGAAAATTGTATTGATTTATACAAAAATAGAAGGCAAGTGGATAGAATCTTCACTGATTCTAGTAAGACATTCGATGTACTCTCTGGCATTGAAAACTGCTATCGAAACTAAAAAAGCTTGAATTAAGCCAACATTTTGTTGCCTGATGGCTTTAAACCTTATTAATACGATAATAGATCACTCCAAGTTCTTAAGGTTAACTTTGGAATACCGCAGGGCAGTCATTTAGGCCATATACTTTTTATTTAATTTATAAATGACTTAACATCTGTGTAGAAGCATTTAAAGTGCCTTATTTATGTAGACGATGTAAGAATCTTCAAAAATTTTTAAAATTTCCGTGACTGAAAAGATTTGCAAGGTTCATTTTTCACTGATGTCTTCGCAACTGTTTGTTTCTTAACTTCGATAAATGAAAAACTCTGAGTTTTTCGCGGAGCCTTTCTGAAACATCTTTGAATGGTTTTTTGAATGGTGTATGATTTTCACGTGTTAGCGATAATGTCTGTCCTTGGTATCTCATTTGGTGGCAAACTTGAATTCACACAACACATCAACTCCATACCTCATAGAACCAATTCATTTCTTAGTTGGATAAAGAGAGATTCAAGGCAATTTTCTGATCGTTTTGTTACAAAGCCGCTTTTTATAATATTTATTCGATCCATTCTAGAATACTCTTGTCAAGTTTGGGTACTAAAAAATACAGCCAGACTATAAGGTGCATATAAAGTTCCTGAGGATTGCGCTTACGGAGTTAGAGTAAGATAATCCTTTTGATTTCCCTCCTTATCAAAACAGACTTAAGCCCATTCATATGTCTACTTTTGGGAGATTAGCTATTCTATATGATATTCCTATATGATATTCCTTATACACTTAAAATGCTTCATTATTGCAGGAAAACTAAAAACGTTTATTTGCTGCATTAAAAGTAATATAAAAAAATATTCACATTTTCGTGTCCAGGTCGAAGATATATTTTTCCCGTCAGTTGTTATTCTTCCACCTAAATGCAATTTTGTCATATTATTGAACTTGAACCAATTCCTAGGAAGGACTTTTCATATACACCTTTATAAATTCATCACAAAAAGAAAACCATGCCAAAAAGGTGCTCTATATTTCAATTAGTCACAAATGCACTTGACCAAATTTCAGAATTAAAAACAAAAAAAAAACAGACTTAATAAAGCAATAAAACGAAAATACCTTCACCCAAAATAAAAAACAAACGAAAAACATAAATGCCGCCACTTGCTGACAGGACACAAAGCAGGTCCATTTTTATTTATAACCTGCAAAAATTACATATAAAAATTATATCTAAACCTCACCGCACTGCCAATCAAATGACGAAAACTATATCAACATGCCGCTTTCATCCTGACCTGACCATAGAGTAGGTATGGTATGCTCCTGGCATCAATTTTTTTTTCTTTGATGAAGGTACTTCTATACTCGTAGGTATAGCTTCGTACTCACTCACCAGGTTATCTGGTGCAGCAGCCAGCAAAGAAGTCTTAGAGACAAAAAATCTCAATCTTACCGCCATGTATGTCTATCTGCAGCCCAAAAAAGGGAGATGATGGTTTTTCATTTGACGAAGACACTATAGCCTGGCCCTGCTGCTTCAGGATGATGTGAAATCTTTGTGCACATCACTGACAACAAAAAAAAAAAACGTAACACAAAAATTGAGACATGTTCTACTCGGCACCGTGACAGGACTTGTGTAATAATAACTCGATGACGATGCTACCTGCTGGCTAATGCTGTAATTCTATGAAGTACGAGCAGCAGCTATGTTCTGTGATACATGTCCTGCTCCTGCCTGCCGCAGACAGTGACTACTCTTGTTTCATATAAAAGAGTGAAAAGATTAAATATAGATATTTCATATTCGAAATCAAATCGTAAAAGTAGATGATAAAAAGATACATTATCTCGACTTGAAATGAGACAAGTGAATCGGACATATGAGAGATCATGTCCCCATCAACTGAGAGCATGATGTACACATGGATGACGATGATGATGATGATGGCAGGCAAGCTTGATGCTTGATGGTTTATGAATAATGCGCATTTGTGGATTCCTTTTGCTGCTGCATCGATCCTACTACGATACCTACTTGAATGTACTCTCGTAACTGTGTGTGCCTTATTTTGTATAAATGTATATCGTTTGATTGATGTTGTGCTCTGAATATTGCGTATAGTTGATTTTTAATTGCATTTTTATGAGGCAATATATATCGACTTAGAAACTTAGGAGTTTTTTTTTTTTTGGTTCAAGAACAGGTTAATTTTACTTTAGACTGTACATAATTACTTGGAATTGCACAAAAACGATGTTATGTAGATTAGATTTTAAAATATTTATGCGCAGTTTGAGATCTTACAAACATTAATCAATTATTTAATGACCATTTTGACCATTAAAAATAAACAAATTTACTGAGTAAAACTTGCTTTCGAAAATTACATAAATAATATATAAGATAAGCTTAAAATGTTTAAAAGCTATTTTGTAGTGTAATTAAAAAAATAACTAATCCGTTCAAAATAAAACTTGTTATAGTTTGCTACTTAATCGCCTTAAACCAGAATGTCCTTCAAGCCCTTCTAGGATTGATACTTTCCTTGATAAGTTCTATTGAAACCAAATTTACTATCATATATTGTATTCTCAAAGGCTTCAAAAAAGTAAAAAAAAACTAAATCCACACTATCATTCCTCGGCTGGGTGGCAGTAGGAAACTGGTTATGATGGGGGGATGGATGCAAGTTTGATGAAATTTACAAACATAATTACCAAAACAAATACTTGATTCTGGCATATAGACTATACCTACGGGTTTCTGATTAATTGCCATGTGAGAAAACATAGATTGAAAGACCAAGGGTTTACTTCGTTACACTAGTTAGCCTAGTGACTTGTAACTTTCAACCATTCCTTGTGCGTGTTATGAGAAATGGAGGGAACCTAAACTTTTTCGATAATTTCGAACGGCTAACTAATGATCAGCTCTTCATGACAAGATATACTCTTGGAGGATTTGTCAATTTCAAGTAAGAGGCAGTGTCAAGTAATGAAAGTTCCTAATTTAGCATATCCTCTACTGGTTTAAGCAAACTGAACTGCATAAAATTATGGTCTAGACGCCCTGAGTACCGCCGAGCATAGTAAAAGCTAAAAAAGATCGGTCAGAGTTAGTTTGGTGTGGTGTGGTGTGTGTGTGGTGTGGTGTGTTGTGCCTTACTTAATATCACCGAAGACGTACCAATCACTTTTAAGATATCCATCACACATTTCAAGTTAGTGCTTTTGAATTTCTAAATTCAAATACATACCTCGAAACCTAGAATACCAATTGAAGAATTCGGAAAACAGATTTTTTGAGCTAAAATTTGATAAAATTTTCCATATTCCTTTTTTGTTGACCAGTTTTACTTTATAACGAAGATACAATTCTAAAAAAAATGTCAAACTGGGGCGCATCACGCACCTTCTCTTATGTGAGAAAAATTCGAATTTTAAAAATAAATTTTACTAGAGAAAAACTGTTCATAAGCATAAAATTCATTTTTTAAGTGACTAAAACAACTCCTTTAGTAGTTGGAGCTAAGCACAGGATGCCATATTAAAACATTTTTAAGAAAAAATGTTGGTACGCCAACTTAAAGTTTTTATTATTGTACGAATTAGAACTAAATTTCCAAAAAAAAAATACTGAGCCGTTTTTGAGATATCGAATTTTCAAAAAAAAAATAGATTTTTTATTTCAAATAACCAAAAAATATTTTTCTTAAAGTTTTGAAATGCAATGTTTTTTGAAACTTTTATAAGCTTCTCTATGAAAACTTTCATTAAAATCCATTATGCCGATAATGAGAAATTCAAAATTCAAAAAAAAAAATGGTTCTGTGGTGGATACAGTCAGTAATGTCTTAATTTCAATTTTTTTTATTAAATTATAGAGAGTAAAAATTAATCGAAATAGTAAAAAATTTATCAAAATTCTCGGAGCCGTTTTCGAGAAAAATACTATCTTCGAAAACTATTTTTTAACATTTGTATCGTGGGTACCTTCATACCAAAAATAACCATTTTTTGGAAAATTTTATTTCAACCATTACTTGGCTTCAACTAAATAAAATTTTATGATTTTTTTTAAATTCTGTGGGATAGTTTTTGAGGAAAAAAAATATTTATAAAATTTCGAAAAAAATTCGTATGGCAGGTACCTACCGTTATTTTTTGTCTTAAAAAAATTAAAAAAAATAAAAATACTATCTACCAAGTTTAAAGAATTTATGCATTTTTTTACGAATGCATAACTTGCCTTATAGTGCCGATTTTAAACCATTTTTAAGAAAATATTTGAGTTCGCCAACTTTGAGTTTTTATAATTATAGAAATCTAAAAATTTAAATTTCAAAAAAATGCTAACCTATTTTTAAGACATTGAATTTTCCAAAAAAAAATGATTTAAATTATTTTCCAAAAATCAAAAAAAGAATATGTTTTTAAGTTTTGTTACGCAATAATTGTCTTAACTCTCCATTTAAATTAAATTCGTTATGCCGATAATGATATAAAATGGTTCTATGTACACTGAAAATAAAATCTAGGTATATATGATAAAAATGTAGGTTGATTTGACAACCATTTTGTCAATATATGTACGTCCGACAAAAAGTTTTATCAAATTGACAAAAATTATGGAATTTTGTTGAGATAACAAAAAATATTGTGTTGTATCCACAAAATTATTTTGTTATGCTAACAGATTAATTTGTTGAAATAACAAAAAATATTTTGTCAATATGACAAAATTTCGTACAATTTACAAAATTAATTTGTCATATTAACAATTCTTATGTTGTATTAACAAATTTTTTTGTTAATGTTAAAAATTTGTTTTTTTTTTTATTATCGGATTAACAAAACTTTTTTGTTAAATTAACAAAATTGTTTTGTTAAATTAACAAATTTGTTTTGTTAAATTAACAAAACTTTTTTGTTATATTTTGTTAAATTAACAAAATATTTTGTCAATTCAACAAAATATTTTGTCAATTTAACAAAATATTTTGTCAATTTTACAAATTTTTTGGTTTCCTTACAAAATAGTTTTATCTATCTGATAATATTATTTTATCAATATTACAAAATAACTCAACTACTCAACCCCAAAACAAAATATTTGTCATTTTAACAAAAATGTTTTCATTTTTTGTTAAATTGACAAAAAAAATACTAACAAAAACTTTGTGATATTGACAAACATTTACAAAACAGATTTTTTGTAGATACAACAAACATTTTGTTAACATCACAAAAAAGTTTGTCGATGTGACAAAAATCTCTGTTTTATTTTGTTATATTAACAAAACTTGGTTTGTTAAACTGACAATATTAATTGTAGTGCATATTTTGTTAAAGTGACAAAAAATTATGCTGAATTATAAAAATTTTGTGAAATCAACAAAATCATTCTTTCGTATTGACAAAAATACGATAAAATTGTTTTGTTGAATGTCAACAAAACGTTTTTATCAATATTACCTAGGAATTTATTTTCAGTGTAGGTACAGTCAGTATTACCTTAATTAAATTTTTTTTTATCAAACTATAGATTTTCAGAATTAATCCGAAGAAAAATTTTTTTTTATCAAAATTCTAGGTGCCGTTTTCGAGAAAAACCTGATTTTCGAAACCCATTTTTCAAATTTAAATTTGTAATTTATATATTTTTAATTTATTAATGTATAACATCATCTAATTGAATCAAATTAAGTATTAGCTCTTTTATAAAATTAATAAGATATTGTATCTTACCAGTTTTAAACATTCTGATGTAAATAAATAAATAAAAAAAAAATAGTTTTTTGTTAACAAAATTGATTTATTCTATACATAAGAACATACATATATACATATGACTCATTTATTCTTTTTGCGGATGCTCAACTTTATTTTCAGACATTGGAACAAAAACTTAATGGTGTATTAAAAGTTAAAATCCAATAAACCACACAAAATATGTCTACGGCAAGATAAACCCTTATTCCTTAAATATGGTTTGAAAAATCTAAAATTCTCACCGCAAATATTTTTCAAAACAAAATTGCTTTTTAAAATCAGAAAAATAATAAGCTACATTTATCAAATCTCAGCCATACATTCCATTATAGAAGACTTCGCTTCAAGCTCCTAGAAACAAAAAAAAAATGAAAACAGAAAAGAAATAGAAAAAAATAGAAAATAACACCTCCATGAGCTGAGCACTAAGATTTCATCGACAAGTGGAGGGGTAAGAAATCATTTTCGAAATTAAAAGTCCAAATCATAGTTTCACAGGCAAAAAAAAAAAATGTCCTGCACAGAGCAACACCCAATCCATATCCTAGTCTCTTCTTTGGCAAGCCAGGCGCTTGTTTTTACCAAAACTAACATTTTCCAAACATACATATATATACGAAGGACTTTATGGCTGATGGTGTATAGGTTGTGATATCAGTAGCGCATACTAATGCTATACATCAGTATGGCGAAGAAAACCCGTTTCGCCCCCATGAACAAAGTTACAATATTTTTCAATTAGAACTTATTCTGATGAAAGTAATTCGATTATTTCACTCGGACGACGACGACGATGTCGAGGACGTCGACAATGGAAAAATGGCTATGGCTTGACTGTGCTGCCGACAAGGATGACGATGACTACAACAACAACGACAACGACGACGACTAATGTGCAAAAGGATTCTTATAGCATAGGCCATTTATTGTATACCAGTGTGTGAATGTGCGGCAAAAATCATTTTGATCATAATGGTTCTATGGTGTTGGTTTTGGGTGGCTTCTGATGTTAGTTGAATAGGAAGGACAGACCAGACCATTGATTCAACCAAGTGCAACATCACCGCATTACAAAAAGGCCAGAGCGGAACATGATAGAACTTAGCTATTTATTTTTCTTAGTGTTGGTATACGGGTATAAACTTATTCAGAGTCTCAACCGTATCTTTGGAACAACTTAGCACCAGCAAAATTATCTAGCGGTTAAAATGTCTTATAGAATTCGCATTTGTTGAAACTTCTGTTAGAAAGTAGGATTTGCTGATGGTTTTTTGTAACTCTAAATACATATGTATAGTCACCATAAGTATGAGATTTCAGAAGACTTATTAGGCTACCAACTTTTTTTAAATGAAATTAAAATTTAAGAAGGGGAATCGGGCTTGTTTCATGCATAAAGTCTGCAATAGATCTGGGCTCGGTATTCATCTACTGCAAAGTAGTCCAAAGGTAGGCTCGAAGATTTTCCATATCTAAATGACACAGTCAATCTATAGGCTAGGTCCATAAACTTCTTGCCCTCTCACCGTCCATGCAGACGAGCCGATCCGGAGAGCCGTGACAGGAAGAATTTCGACAGATGCGCCCTCCCACAGTTCACCAATATTCGCGATTGTGTGAGTGAGGAACTCCAGGGAACACTTTTACTCCTTTCCGCCAACCAGCTCCGTCGAAGGTGTAGTCCTCAGAGCTATCACCTTAGGATGTCGCCATCATGGCTTTAATTCTATTTCATTTTCTACCAGTAACCAATTCTTGGCCGTGATTTTCTCATCCGGAACCTTTTAATAATGGCCACCTGCAGATCCATCGGGGTGTTGTTAAAGCTGTTGGTTTTAAACTTTTTAGAACTGTCAGTCTTGGTTGTCTCCTCCGATCTTGCCCTCTAGACGAAACTGACTTTGTCCCAGAAGAGTTGCCTACCTTTGCTTTCTCGTTCCCTTTCA
Source organism: Philhelius festivus (assembly GCA_963931855.1). Taxonomy (NCBI): domain Eukaryota; kingdom Metazoa; phylum Arthropoda; class Insecta; order Diptera; family Syrphidae; genus Philhelius; species Philhelius festivus. The sequence continues at coordinate 140,733,792 of OZ007555.1, read as the reverse complement.
GGTTCGATGTAGCGGTACGAGCTGTAGAGTTGTTATTGGCCTGTTCTCGGTTTATTTTTTTAGGGATAGACTTAGATGTGGAAGCAATTACTCTTTTGCTGACCGGTTTCTTGTCGTTCTGTTGTTGGGAGGAAGCAATGGGTACAGTGGCAGTCTTTACCAATTTCCTGTTTCTTTAGAAGGGCCCTGTCTCTTGAACTGAAAGTAGTTGGGTCCTTTTTCTCTGTAACACTCACGAATCTTTTAGAGATCTGTAGTTACTGCGTTGCCTCGAAGCTTTGAGCGGTGCAATAAACTTCAGCATAGTCTCTTCTTAACTCGAGTCTTTCACCAACTCGTCCTCGGTTCGACTTCCTATAGAAGGAGGTCTGTTCGAGGTCTCCCTACCGTCAGTTGCCAGGCTATCTAGAGCAGGGAGAAGAGCCGCTGTAAGGTTGTGTTGTTCAATTGAGGCGGGTTTATTTACTTTTTTGTCACTGGCGACTAAGCCTCTTGCCAAGCCCTCGCCGACAGCCGTGACTTCTGCCGACACTTGAGTGTATATCCCCACTCGATTTTTATTACTATCCAGTAAACGGACGGACGATATGATAAAAACATTTTTTACCCGAAACCAATACTTGCCCTATAGAAGAGATAACAAATTGTGGCAAAGCAACCTTCCTTTTGGTCATACATTTCTAGCTAAAGCTACCTAGTCGAAACATATGTAAATAAAAAACAAACAGCTTAAATTGAGAAGCTTAAGCTAGAATTTTTTAGCATAAACTATTTAGCGTTATCATTTTTACTTGCGATATAAGTACGTACTATAGGGCAAGTTCTGCATTTGAAAAAAAAAAAAAAAACGAACTCGAGATTTTGATCAAAGTTGACATTACGATGATAGCGAAGACGAATAAAGTGGTTCCGACAATTCCGTCTGTCTGTCTGTATGTCTAAACCTCGGACTACAGCCTAAACTACTGGAGGTATTTTCTTCAAACTTGGTACTTAAGGGTCTTCGGTGATTCCCTAGAGGGGAAATTGAAATTTTTTTTTTAGTTCTAAAACTAACGGTACCCCCATACACCCGTAATGCAAAATCTTATTTATCTCGAAAACGGCTCTAACGATTTTGATAAAAATTAGGTGTGATATTATGGACATGGACTACATATTTGTAAAAAAAATGTTTGGGGCAAAATGTAATTAATGCGGTACCTGTCATAGAACCGTTTTTTTTTTTATTTCGACTTTCTCATTAACGGATCTAACGATTTTAACCAAAAATTTTATAAATATATTCGAAAAAAAATATTTATTTTGTTTTTTTGAAAAAATAAATTCCGATTTATTTTTTGAAAAATCAATATCTTGAAAACGTGTGACCGATTATTTCTTGAAATTATTTCCTAAAATCTATATTACTAAACACTTAAAATTGGCATCCCAAATTTTGTTCCAGAAAAATTTGAAAGAAATTTTTTATATAAAAGATTACTTTAATAAAACGATTTTTAAATTTTCTTTGCGTAAATTCATACTTTTCCGGAAATCAGACGGCAATTCCATGCATTGTATTAATAAAATGTATTTTAAATCCCAAAGTACCTACTTTTACATAAGAGCAAGTCCGTGCGATCCAGTCGTGCATTTTATTTTTTATGCACGAGACCCAAAGACGCGGTGGTAGTATTGAGTGTCCTCTCTTTATAAAAACCAATATTTTGTCCTTCCCGTATTGATAGTTAACCCTTTCGAGAAGTTTTCTAAAAGCATATTGGCTGTATTGGCATTCCTTGTTCTAATCTCTCTTTCAAAGAACTGTCTAAGTAAATACTAGAAAAGTTTCTGATTTTTGTTGTCGCTAATATCCAGCATGCAACTTGAGAAATAATCGACCGAACCTTGTCAAAATCTTAATTTAAAAAGATTTCTTAAATACTTAGTCTTCACTTGGATTCCAAAAAATTGTCTCCAAAATTTCATTTTTCGTTTATGATTGCAGTCTTCTTGCGGAGATGTGAATTGAATTGAAAGACCTTTTTTTAAAGTGTTTTGATTTAACCTCAGTACTGTGACTTTCAAACTAAAGTCCCAGTCAATTTTACAGTCTTTTATTTAAAAATCATCTGAAGCAGTCAAATGAATTCAAATCAAAAGAATGCATTCTTTTTGGACTGCTTGCAGTCTTTCAAAAGTCTTTAACATTCTTTGCATTCTTAAAGTCTTTTCAATGCATTCAATGTATTGAAGTCTTTTTACGGCTTTGAAGTCTTTTTATTGATTGAATCCTTTTTACTGCTGAAAGCTTTTTAACTGCTTTCAAGTCGGTTAAAAGTAGCACACTTCAGCAATTATTTTAAATCTCTACTTAAAATCAAAATTTTGCAAAAACACAAGTCATTATACGAGTTAAACGGTTTTCGCACAGTTTTTCTTTATGACTATATATATCTTTATAAATAATATTATTAGTTTACAGATGTTCTCTAAAACTTTATTGTTGTTATAAAATTGTTTAATAAAACTGAATGGTGTTATCAAAATACATTTAAGACACAGTTTTAGTTTAAAGTCGGAAAAAAAGGCTTTCATAAGCAGTAAAAAGACTTCAATACTTTGAATGCATTTAAAAGACTTTAAGACTGCAAAGAATACATTTAAAAACTTTTCAAAGACTTCAAAGACTGAAAGCAATAAAAAAGAATGCATCCTTTTTATTTAAAGTTTTTTGACTGCTTTGATGATTGCATTATTTAAGACTTCAAAATAGAATGGGAATGGATTTCTTAAGTTAAAAGAATTAGATGATAAATTCTATTGTATTCCCGAAGAATTAGTTGAATGGGTGGGACTTTTCGGAATGCAATACCATAATATTGCATTCTTTGTTTTTTTGATCCTCGTGCTCGTCCTTCACATTATGAAACAACTTATACTCGTACTTGTATTCGATTGTTGATGTTTTGGGATTTCATATGCTCTTTTTTGTGTACCTAGAAGTCATACTGTAAATGAGCTTGCATGAATTTATCGCCATATACATATGTCTCATTGCTTATATTCCGGGGGTTCTGATCAAACCCCTGCCCATGCCTGAATTAAATGCTACGGGTAACGCCAGTCAGCATATTAATCTTGAACACGTAACCCGACGGGAAATCCGGCTCGAAGGACCAATGTTTTTTACCCAGTTAAATTTATACTTAAATTTCCAATCTGAAATTCCAAAAAAATTAAATTTAAAAATGGATTACATAGTAGAATACATGGAAGAATGTTTATCCGATGAATTAAATCCCAAAAACAAAACAAAAAGTGCCATAAAATAAGAATTCACTTCGGAAGAGAAGAAGAAGCACACTCAATTATTTATTCTTCGATTTGTTTCGCGTCCATTCTATTTTCAGAATTTTTATGAAAAATTTATTAACAATAACGATGGCGGAAATTGACGGAATAAATCACCTGTTATCACTCAGGTTGACATTTCAATTTAGCTTTCCAACTTCAAAATTTATCTTGGGTTTTAGGAAACAATTTTAGATATACATTGTAGAAATAAAATTTATTTTGGCTTGAACTGCGTACCTGGATTCAGGATAAGATTTTTTGCAAAAGATTCACATTTTTGAAAAACCTTCTTTAAAAAAAAAACTGCCATCATTATCTGCCTATCATATCAAAATAGCTTCTTAGCAAAACTACTTGAGAAATATAGCTATGTTTCAATTTTTCGAGTGAAAACCTAAATGTACCGATGGGAGTAAAAGTTATTAATTTATCATAAATAGGAACGCCTAGTCAGTGAATTCAGTCTAAAATATTAATAATCATAAAGACTTCAATTTTAAAATTTTACCAAAAAGGGTTGCGTTTAAATGGTATGGTGTTAAAACAGTATGAATTATTATGATTCGGTAACAAACTCAACAAGAAAGGGTTGAAAACCTCGGGGATGGTAGACATAAGCAGAAGGTAGTCACACACCCTTAGACGAGATGAAAACGTGTTTTGCATTTAATATGATAAACAACGCTGCCACCGTGCGTCGGTTGTCGTCGTCGTCTAGCTTGTCAATGTAAACCTAATACAGGCCTTAAGTGATTTTGCAAATTAAAAAAAAACCTACTTCAAACTGAAATTTTGCTTACAGAATTTTAAATTCCCTTCACTCAGACCATCATTTTAACTACGTTGGACTGGTAGAAGCGATGAACGGGTGTGAATGAGTATGAGAATCTGCAGATTACAACTGTTAATATCCGTTCGAAAATTAGATGATAATCAGTCAAAGGAAATTGTGTCCTTAGATACATATATATATATCTACGAGTATGAATTTGAAATGAAGTTTCTAGAAATCTGAGACACCTTTATGATTAAATGATCAATTTAAACCCAACTATATGGTATATCGGAGAACAACCCACTCGGCTTGGAGCCGGGATCATGATTTCATCCCTATAATTCGCGATGCAATTCATCAATGTCAGCATTGGAAATCAATCAAATTGGTTCTCGCCTAAAGGCGGTTTTATGGTGGTGGCTTGCTGGCCTGGCTCAATTTAGCTATTAGCTCTTACAATAGCGCATTAACATGCCCAACTCTTCAGTCTGTATAAAACGAGGCTGAAAGGATGCGCCTCTGTGAAACTTGGCCTGTCGTAGAGTATCACGGATACTCCATTTGATGTGCTTCAGTAAACGGATAGATTCGCTATCACCATCGCCAACGTTCCGTCCGTGTCGCCTCTCATTTGGGAATCTATTTCCAAGAGTTCAGATGAGACGAGCGACCAAGAGATTATGGTCTGGTTTGGATGTGCGATGACCACGACAGCAACTCTAGCCACAGAGAGGATATCCATCGAGACCACAGGCAGCGAGGCGCCATTTTCCCATGGATAAGAAGTATGGTATAGGTATAGCTATATAGACCAGTGCTTTGTCGATACAAGGTGTTAGATGCTATATATACTTAGGCATGTTTTTTTTGTATTCCAGTTCATACGTAGATATGTATCTATATCTATACAAAACTTGGGTTTTTCAGAGGTGAATGAAATCGGGGGAAATAATATCAAAGAGGATCAAAAACTCCTCATCAACCTATTATTATTGTGCTGCTTTGCTTTGAAGGAAAGGTGTAATTTTATTTTTGATTTATCGCTGTTATTAAGACGAATATGAAAACATAATGGTCGCTATGTATTATCGCGTGTTCGTTATTCTCCCTGAGTAAAATTGAGAATGTATGTAAAAGTGAGTAGGTATAATACTACATTTCCTGATAATTTTCTAGAATAACTTATTGCCGATAGAGAAATTTACATGTTAAAAGAGTTCCTTCGATGAAACTAGGCATTGATGGCAAGAGTATATGGAGGTCAATTAAGCATCTGGTTCTATTCACACACGAAATTCTCAAGCGGAAATGTAATTTTTTTTTACCAGAATCAATAGAAATGGGGGCAAATAAGTGCTATATTTTTGTTTCATCATAGCGAAATGAATTCTAGGAAATGGTGGATCTAAATTACTTTCCCACTTTTTAATTTTGTCTATAATATAAGATATTCCTATTGGTCTTGATTTGACATCACTGTTTCAATCACATATTTACGTCAAGCCGAACTGTCATTCGAGACTGTTGTATAATGTATATGTCTAGATTAAGGCTTGCCATTTTACTTTTACATTTTACATTTCACTGAACTGCAAAAAAATTTAGAAGCAAAATTATTCTGTATCAGGTACGTTTCATGAACTACGCCATTTTCGTCTGCGATGAGGTTCATTTTTCACTCGTTGGATTCTTTGACAAACGAAATATTGTGACATATGGAGAAAAAAAAAAATCTCATGTAACTGTCCAAATACTAGTGCATACGCGAATGGTCTATTAGATACTTCTTCGGAAATAAGTAAACTTCAATTCTGAAAAAAGCGAAATTTTTATAATTTTTTTTTTTTGCTGAAGTCGAAGATTTGCATTGGTGAAACATGAGATTTCAACAAAACGGTGCCCCATCTCACGAAACATGACCCGACTTAAATGATCACGGTCATGAGTTATTGTGATTTGCACCAAGATCGTGTGATCTATCGTCTTTACATTTATTTTTGTGATCTTATACACAATTCGCAAGCTCTTGATGTTTAAAAAAGGAATTACCGAGCTATTGCCCATTATGTGTCAAGAAGTCATTGAAAAATAGCTTGTTTGAATCGAATCCTGCAAGAACTACCGTGGATGTCATTTGAAGGATGTAATATCAAATTCAAAATGACAGCACCCAAACAATAAATTGAAATCTAATTCATGAATCTCTTGAACTAAAAGTTTCGGAAAAAAAAAATAAAATGCACCAATGGATCGCACGAACTTGCTGTTATGTAAAAGACTAAGAATTTCAAAAATAAATGTTATTAGAGAAAAACTGTTCATAAGTATAAAATAAATTTTTTAAATGACTAAACCAACTCCTTTAGTAGTTGGAGCTCAAAACAGGATGCTATGTGATTCAAGCAAATATAAGTTTATGCAAGAATAAAACTTATAAGTCGTTGTAGTGGTTTCTTAAAAAAATAAGCTTTTATATACAAAATTTTTAAAACATTTTTAAGAAAAAATTTTGGTACGCCAACTTAAAGTTTTTATTACTGTACGAATTTAAAATCAATTCCAAAAAAAAATATTGAGCCATTTTTGAGATTCAAAAAATATTGTTTTTAAAGTCTTGAAAGGCAATGTTTTTTTTTTAATTTTTAGAAGCTTCTTTGTAAGAGTTTCATTAAAATCCGATATGCCGATAATGAGAAATTCAAATACAATCTGTAATATCTCAATTTCAGTTATTTTTCATTAAATTGTAGAACGTAAAAATTGACAGAAAGAAAAAAAAATTGTATCAAAATTCTCGAGAAAAATACGGGCACCGTTATTTTTAGGTAAATTATTTTTTTTTTCACATCTTGTAGATTATAATGAGAAATTTTTATTTATCAAGTTAAAAAAAAATCGAGCATGAGGTTTTCGAAATATAGAGTTTTGAAAAAAAAAATTGAAAATTTTCATACACAATAATATTCAAACTTTTAGGGACCCTTAAGAAAAATTTATCAAAATGGGTTGTACAGTTTTTGAGAAAATCGAAAACAAAAAAAAATGGTTCCAAACGGGGTACCAAAAATAAATCATTCCTTGGGAATTTTTTATCAACTAGCTTTAACTAAAAGAATTTTTTTGAATTTTTTTTTGTTTAAATCTGTTGAACAGTTTTTGAGAAAAAAAATATTTATAAAATTTCGAAAAAAAAATCATTTGGCAGGTACCGTTATTTTTGGTCTTAAAAAAAAGAAAAAAACGTATGGGGGGGGAAATTTAGAAACGATATCTACCAAGTTTCACGACAATCGGCCTAGCCATTTAGGCTGTAGTCGAACAGACAAGCAGACAGACAGAATTTCGATACCCACTTTTTTCGTCTTCGCTATCTTGAAATCTCGTAATGTCAACTTTGATCAAAATTTTGAGTTCTATTTCTTCTACGAATCATAACTATATAAGACGCAAGTAAAAATAATTGACATGTTTTTATCAAAACTAAAAAAATGTTCAACTTGATCGTTTCCCGTTCGCGAAATCTGCAAAAATGCTTTGAATATACAAATGAAGACGTCAACGAACTTCATTCAAGAAAGGTGGTTGCCAAGCAATATGATTTCGGTTTTTCAAAATGCAAAAATTACTTAATTAAAAATTTGTTTAAAATTTCAGGATTTGAAAAATAATATTTTACAAGAATTATTATCGCAACAGAATATTTACGGTTTTTATATGGGCTTATGCAATAGATGATGACGGTAGAGGCACTTAATTTTAGTTCTCTCCATAATTTTTTCTTTTTAATTTTTGTTGAAGTCTAAATCGTGAAAAATTAAATTAAATTAAAAAATTAACTGAAACAGTCTGAACAAAGAACTTATTTAATAGGCAGTGGTGCATTTTATTTTAAACTCAAATATTTTCTTAGACTTTGATAGTTCCTATAAAATATTCTTCTTAGTGCATGCTTGGCTGAAGAAATTGAAAACTTCAATCTTGCAGTGGGTCTGAAACTATCTATATATAAGGTATCTTCTTAATCTTTTTTGACTGATCACTCAAAAACAGTATAAATAAAAAGCAAAACTATTATTCTTTCCATTTTCGTTGACCTAACTTTTTTTTCAAATAATTACCAACAATATACATTTAATTAATATATTTTCATATTTTGTTTTCTTTTCAGGTAAACTTTTTTTTCCATATCCGTAAGTGAAAATTCAATTAAAAGAAAAAAAAAGACTGTTAAAAAAATCTGTTTTGGTAAATTAATTTTTAGATTCAAATAAATCTTTGCGAACAACCGTTTGATTAATTTGTCTATTCATGAAATGATTTATATTTTTGTATGCTTGCTTTTTTTGTTGTAATATATCATATAAAAACCATCAAAAAATGCAAATTTTTTCTCAAAACTCAAGTCACTTATCTTTGCATCTTCACCTCAGAAAAAGTATAAAAATCTAAGCAAGAACTCAGAAATAAATTAGTTCTAATTTGTGAATTTTTTGACAGTCTTAATTAAGTATTTCCTGGTAGCTTGTACCTATATCTTATTTTTATGTTTCCCCTAGAAATATTTAAAATTTTGACTAAGCACGGCAGAATATTGTAAATTATTTTAAAATATTAGTTAGATCCGACCTGCGAAACTCGCACGTAGTTTTCTCCTCGGCAAGGGTACAGGCAACTATCACCTTGTACACTAAACAAATGAATGAATTTTATAAGAAAGGCAATTAAGACCACTGCTCGACGGGACTATGGTGGTGAGCTCGTTTCCGAAACATGAATTAATTAACCTCCGCTCTGTTTCACATGGATTATAACTGCAATAAGTATACCTACTCTGTCCGCTTCAGCTGTTTCCCCCTGTAGGCCAGCGTTTCGACTTTGAAGCTGTGAAAAGCAACCGTGATGCGCGGTCACAGATTACCTGGTGATGGCGAAAGGTACAATTACTTATTGCCAGAGTAATTTTGTTTCTTTTATTCAATCTTTGAGATTTGTCTGCTGCTCATTTTTCTGTTTTATTTTATTTTTTTTTTCTAATTTTAAATCTTCATTTGTTTTATGGTCACACATCAAGTAGTTCTCTGACTTTGTCGTTTCACGCTGTCAACCAAAGCCAGCATGAGCATCACAGAAAAGGCAAACTAATGCTGAGGAGAAAAAAAAGAAGCAAATCATGGGCAGGGTACACTTCACAGCGTCGAGGGATGATGATTAATGATCAATCAAGATTTTCCCGTTTTGAGCGATTTTGATTTGCTGCTCTTTGCTTGACTGCCTGCGTTGCGCTGTGCTACTTCGTTTCGTGTTCGGATTCAGAGTAGGTATAGGTGGATGTATGTGTAGATGACATGCGGAAGAAAAAGCCAAAAAAATTCCCATCAAGCCTATACCTAGTGGTAGTGGATTTTCTAACCTATGAGAACGCAAGAACTCACTCTAGGGTCGGACAAGCCATCAGTCATTGTCAGCTGTCATTCTCAGAGTCGCAACACACACACTTTTTGTATACACGTTTGTATACACTCTAATACCATGCACACCTTCCAAAATTCTTTCATTTTGGTTTTTAGAGTTTTCAATTTTTCTTCCGACATTTTTTTTTTTTTTTTGAAAATTCAGAAATATTGAAAAAGACAAAAAATATTCATATCCCAGTCGAATTTATGGTCTATTCAGGCTCGATGGCATGTGCGTGGTGGGTTTTCAGGACACATTTCAATTTTCAGCATTAAAAGTAGGCTCTTCTTGTTCAGTGTCCTTTTAAATTCCTTTCTGGCTGTTAGTGACGTCTGACTTTGTTGTCTTGAAAATGTCAAACGCATATGCATACCTTCCATTTATATCCAGGGCTAGACCTGTAGAAGTTTGACGATACAAGGCAGAAGAAGGTGAAATCGGTATATGTCACTGACTGGTATAAGACTTTCTAAGCCTTCCTAAATCTTCGTGTTAAGAGACAAATATTTTTAAAATATCTTTTATTTTACTTCTTTCAAGTGTCATCTGGTGAAGTGAAGACACAAATTTAAGGCAATTTATCTTAATTTCCAATCCGGTGAATGGTATAAATGATATAAATTCTCAGCAGCTGCAAAAATTTTTTTCAGGTGTGTACTGCCTCTTGCGAGGAATTGACAAATCCTCTTAGAGTATATCTCTTGCCATGGAAAGTGCTGCTCATTAGCCGTTCGGAATCGGCAGGAAATTGTAAGTCCCCTCCGTTCCTGGTAACACGCACACAAGAATGGTTCAGAGTTGTTATAGTCACTAGGTCCTGGTTCACTTCGAGCTGTCGAGCTGTCGCACCACCAAATAATACACATAATGAATATTTTACGATTAGAATCGACGTAGTAGAAGCAACTAAATTTGAACTCGTTTTCTGCATTATACCAGTTTATACCATATCAAGGCATAAGTAAATAAATACATTAAAAATAAAATGCACGACTGGGTCGCACGAACTTGCTCTTATGTAAACGACTAAGAATTTCAAAAATAAATGTTATTAGAGAAAAACTGTTCATAAGCATAAACTCCTTTAGAAGTTGGAAGTTGGAGCTAAAAAAAGGATGCCATACATATAGGTTTATGCAAGAACAAAAATTATAAGTCTTTGTAGTGCTTTCTTAAAAAAATAAGCTTTTATATACAACATTTTTAATTATTTTCTTATTTTTATTATTTTTCAAATAAAAATTAAATTTACAAACAAAAATATTGAGCCGTTTCTGAGATATCAAATTTTCCAAAAAGAAAAGTTTTTTTCTCAAAAACTCAAAAATCATTTTTTAAGGTTTTTCAAAATTTTTAGAAGCGTTTCTATAATTTTTTTTATAAAAATTCGTTTTGTCGATAGTGAGAAATTCTAAATTTGAAAAAATGGTTTTCTGCTAGGTACAGTCAGTAATATCTTGATTTCAAATTTTTTTCATTTGATTTATAGATTGTAAAAATTAATGAAAAGAAAAAAGTGTTAGCAAAATTCTCGGAACCGTTTTCGATAAAAATACGATTTTCGAAAACCATTTTTCAACATTTGTAGGTAAAATAATTTTTTTTTCTTACATCTTATAATTTATATTAAGAAACTTTTATTTATCAAGTTTTAAAAAAATCGAGAATGGGGTTTTCGAAATATTGAGTTTTCAAAAAAAAATTTTGAAATTTTTTTTTAAAAATTGTTTGAAAATTTGAATAAGTACACAATAATATTGAAACTGCTGGGGAGCTTTAACATAAAAAAAATGATCAAAATCACTCGTACTGTTTTTGAGAAAATCAAAAACAAAAAAAAAATGGTAGGTACCAAAAATAACCATTTTTTGGAATTTTTTTTTCAACCATTACCTAGCTTTTACTAAATTAAATTTCTTGATTTTTTTTTTAAATCAGTGACTGAGAAAAAAAAATATTTATAAAATTTCGAAAAAATTCGTATGGCAAGTACCGTTATCTTTGGTCTAAAAAAAAAAGAAATAAACGTGTGGAGGGAAAAAATCATAACCCATATCTACCAAGTTTGAAGAAAATCGGCCGAGCCGTTTAGGCTATAGTCGAACCGACAGACAGACAGAATTGCGAGACCCACTTATTTAGTCTTCGCTATCATCGTAATGTCAACTTTGATAGTATACCTATAAGTCGCAAGTAAAAATGCGCAACTTAATTTCACGAACTTGATCTTATTTTTCAACGCTGGAATGTGGTTGAGCATTGATGATTTATGAAAATGATAAAATAATATTATTAAATTTAAATTTTTTAAAAAATAAAATAGGTACCCAAAATTGCAGCTGTCCGTTTAATATGAGTCAAAGCAAAAATTCGAGTTCTTCCACTTGGGAATCTTTGTACCAAATTTTAAGCAAGTCCGTCTATTTAGACTCTAGCTCGATGTACAATTGAGTGTTCAGCCGAACAGACCGACGACGAATGGTGTGGTAAAAACCATTGCTTAGACTTCTTCACCATCGCAATACAATTTTGATCCAAATTCGACATTTTAAATTTATGAAACCAATAATTGCTCTATTGATAGTAAGTAAACCTTAATTCTCAACTCTCCAAAAAAAGTTTTTTAAGTTTTTGAATGTTCAAACATGAATCGCCGGAAGCTTAATTTAAGAAAACTTTTGATGTTTTAAGTTTGTGGACTCCGATGGATGACCCATGAGGCCATGACCATTAAATATGAAAGCTGGTTCCGCAGAGGCTTTATAATGCTGAATGATTCTTGTTTGATAAATCAAACATCCAGAAGATACCAACCTACCTACATAGATATCTACGTCTATTGTAAAAACCGTCCACATGTCATATAAGACCATTGAGAACAAACGAGAGTCAGAGTACCTAGGTAATAATTTTGGGAGGCGAAATTGCAATGTGGCCTTTGATAGGATGAGGCCCCACCTGTTCTATACAAAAACTCAAAACATCTAAAATCCATAGAGAACCAATACATTAATATAGGTATATTTTCCATTCTTCTGATGAAGAAGGATTTTTGTCCGATATTTTTTTTTTATTATCTGTGTGTTCGGTTCCTTTCGGCATTTTTGACAACGGTACTCTGGTTGTCTCTGCTGCTTTTAGACTTCAGTTTCATTTAAACCTACAAGCACAAACAATGTACAAAACTGGCATTTTGTGTAGGTTTACCGTATCCTATGATAGATTGTGTTTGAGAGTGTGTGTGTGTGCATTTGTGAATGTTTCGCATGGTTCTGCCATGACAACCAAACGAAGAACAGTCGTCAGCCATCCTGTCATTCAAACAGCCAGAACCATAGCCAGAGAGCCAGCCATTTTGATTTATATCCTCGGTCATATGGATATGGGTGTTTGATTTCTTTTGTTTCCCTTTTCCCTTTTCCCTTTTCTCTATTTTTTGTTTTTTGTTTTTTTTGTTAAAATAGAGAGAGAACCATTAATGTATGGGAGGATCTAAATTTAGGACTAAAATGATATGATGGGGTGGTGGTGGTTGTTGGTTATTGTTGAGAAGGGTTTTCTCTTCCTCTGCTATATAGGTCGGCATAGATGATGGCAGTCTTTTGTATGTTCTTATCGAGGTCTCTATTCAACATAGATACCTAACAACAATAGCAATAGCTCTTGATGGAAGCGACACTACTCTAGACCAAGCATACATTCAATTCGATTGAATGAATGTGCTGCCAATGTTAAGGGAGGAAAATGATGTTCCGTCAGTCATGGTAGGAAGTCAAGACTTATTTTTTATCTAGTAAAAATGAAATCATAGATCAGGTGAGGGATTATGGTTTTCTTCTTTTATCGAAAAAATATCTAATTGTGTAGGTAGGTGTACCAAAGATCTTTGGGGGCTGTCGGTTAATATAATTGCCGATTATTACCCGCAATATAATAATGATTGTGTGCATGAGTTCTTGATGTATTAATCAAGAAACGACTAAAAATACATAAATAATAGTAATGGTAGGGCGAATGGATGCGAGATTAATGAGTCCATCGAAAGTGTTTTTAGAATACCTATATTATCTGCCTACAATAGGTAGGTATCTACCTTCTTTCCGGTATTGGTTATAAGTAGTAAAAAAGGACATAATGTCTTAATGTACTTCTAAACGTTATTTGAATTTCAAAACAAAGTGTTCCTAGGTACTCGTATTTATTAAAAATAGAAAATACAAGACTCACTGCGTTGATTGTGAAACGAAAAATATCTAGTAATATTTAGATATAGGCACTACCTAAAGTGTCCGTTTTAAGTTTCAGGTCAATGTTTTTTTTTAATATCTAATATTTAAATGAAATATAATTTCGAGCTCTTTCAAGAACATTTTGCATACCGATTTCGCAGACTTATGTTGTCATTTGAACAATTTCGTTTCTAATATTGTCGTTAAGCATCGAGGTTGTAGTTAGTTTGTTGATGTACTTATTAAAACCTTTTCCTTCAAGTATCCCCATGAGAAAAAATCGAGAGACTCCGAGATTGCCTTTTAGAAATCACCACTTTTTGACATTAATCGACCGTTAAAAAATTCTAATAAAATTGCGTCTTGTTCAAAAAAACATGTTCTGTAGGCCTTATTGATACAATTCGAGCAGAGGAAAATATGGCGCACCATACAGTTCTCTACGAGGTTATTCTAGTGTACCAATCTTTTCTTGCATACGTTGGATAAGACCATCTATTGGGAAGTTTGCCTAATAGCGCAGCAAAATTTGTTTTAACTGATGTCTAAATACAAATATAAAGGACCCAACTTGGAGATATACTTCATATTCGCTTATTTAAAATTTCATCGTTTATCTTTTATGATTGTTATTATAATAGGTACCTATACAACTTAGAAAATAATTTAAATAATATAATCGCTATATATTGGAAGATATTATATTTTAAAGTCACATTCAGAAAAATCATTCAATGTTTGCCTCTCGGGCTTGAATTGATTTAAATAAAGCGATTCCATCTATCATAATTATTATACCTACCTACTTATATCTACCTATATAGCACCTATTACTGTATCTTCAAATAATAGAAAAGTATTAATTAGTCATAAGATGACATCTATTTAAAAAGAAAACAATAAATATCGTTCATTATTTTTTTAATTAATTTAAAGATTATAATTAATTTATATTTGTGGTGGCATGCTTTTGGCATACTAATTGGTGATTTTTTTTTTAATTAAAAATGATTCTCAACTGAAATTAAAATTAAGGTTAATACTGAAATAGGAATTAGGGTATAATCGGGTGATATATGTATATAGCAACTATTCTAATTTTCTCTGTCAATCAAAAAGCAAAAAAAAATTAGAATAAATATTATATAAAATATAAAAAAATAGAACATTTAATTAACAAAATACCTTACAAAAAAGTCTTTTGAATAAATGAAGCTATGCCGTATAGAAAATTTGTTTTATATGAGAAGAAGTTTAGTTTTGATGGCCCTGATGGGTTTAATTATTACTTCCATGATATTAGCAAAGAATACCGTTTCTTAGCGCGGCATCATAATCGAGAAGGTGGTGTTAAGGTATGGGGAGTTGAGTTTTAGTTGCAAACATTAAAAATGACGATAGAGAGGTTATAAAGGAATTTTGGAGAGATATTTTCCTAAGTTTTCAGAATTATTGGACCCATAAACTGGTTTTTTCAACAAGAGAAATGGTAAAAATTTGGATAGAAAAACAGCCCTTAACGTTTTTGAAAATGTTTGGCATTCGTTAGTACACAAAATTGATCAGTCTGGTCGTCAGTTTGAAAATCGAGAATCCATTATATTAGCCATGGAATAAGGCTAGAGAGAAATTTCGTTGGACCGAAATTATAAAGTCATTATACTAATAAATCCAACTTTTTTTTAAAAAAAACTTATGCCCTCTCATTCCATTAACTTGTATATTTTCAATTTTATGCATTTTCTGGAACTTTTTACAAAAAGACTCAGAGAAAAAATAACGATCCTTTTTGAACTATATATCGTAGATGATCAGGAATAATTATCAAATGATTCAATAAGAAATGTTCGGAAAAAATGGACAAAGTACCACAAAAGATGTTGTTGCTTATTCAAAGGGTGTTTTCTCAAATTAATTTAAAACAAAAAAATATCAATAATATAGAAAAAATCATCAATTAATTGAACCGCTGAGAAGAAAAAGGAAAACTTTCCACAAAAATTGGAAATTGAAGGAATGATGCAAAAGCGTAGCTATTTTTATAGTAAGCCTAAAAACGAAAAAAATCCATGTAAACCTACTTTTTAAATGCGATTATAAAATATCATTGAGTGGAAAAAGGAAGAGATTCCAGGAATATTTTTCTTTTAGCACTCAACATTTGAAATTTTCCGTTGAAATAATTTTTTTATTTTGTTGGCCGTTATTTTAGTTTATTAAGTTTGTTAGTAGCCTATGCTTTTTGATGAGAAGTTCATCAAATTTTGACACTTTGATAAGACTCTTGATGGCACTGACTATGAGTGGGAGATCAAAGTCATTCAACAATATTACCCAGTCCGAGGACATGTAGTTCCTCCCCTGTGACAGGAACTTTTCTGTCATAAAGCGAGTTGCTCGCAGATAAGATCGTATTTATTCATAATCTTATTTATCCCAAAAACGGCTTTAAAGATTTTGTTAAAAAAAAAACTAGGTGTGATATTATGGACATGGACTACGAGTACATTTTGTTCAAACAAAATTTTGGAGTCAAATGTTATTAACGGTATACCTGTCATAGAACCGTTTTTTGATTTTTTTGCCTTTCTCATCAACGGCTTTAACGATTTTAACCAAAAATTTTCAGCAGGAGGTAAAAAAAAAATTTGTTTTGGAATTTAAAAAATTCCAATTTTTTTTTGAAAAACCATAATATCTTTAAAACGTGTGAACGATTATTTTTTGAAACTATTTCTAAAATCTATACTACTAAATTCTTATAATTTGGCATCCCAAATTTTGTTCTCGAAAAATTTTAAGGAAATTTGTTATATAAAAAATTACTTTAATATTAAAAGGATTAATCAGACGGCATTTCCATACATTTGAACATTTTTGTCTCATTAAATCCATGTTTTAAATTTATAAATTATATTTTAAATTCCAAAGTACTTTAACATAAAAGAGCAAGTTCGTGCGATCAAGTCGTGCATTTTATTTCTGTTTATTTTTATTCCCTTGAATTATTATGAAAATATTGTTTTAGTTTTCATTTTGCAGAATTATTTAATATTAAATAAATAAAATGTTTTGAACCCATTATTTAAATTATTTGAATAAAAAAACTTAATTTAAAATAATTTATTTGATTTTTTTTTCTCAATTAGTGGAAAAAGGAAAACATTCCACTCACTTTAACAGGAATTATTAAGCCAGAGCTTAAAGTTTTTAATTTAAATTGTTTGGTATGTTACTCTTCTTTACAAGCTTTACATTTGTCCTTCAGAATGTTTTGAAGAATAACTTTCAGTTTCAGAAATAAACAGTTTAGATTAGTGGAATGTTTTCCTTTTTCTTCTCAGCGGTTAATATTGTATTAACAAAATACCTGTTGCTCCCACGTAAAAATAAAAAAAAAAACTGTTTTAAGGGGAACTACCCCTTACAAGGAGAGTGACAAACCATTGAAGATTATTTCTTGCCATGACAAAAGATTCCCAACTTAGCCGTTCCAACTCGGCAGAAAATTGTAGGTACATTCCAGCGCCTCAGAAATGGTACTTTACTTCGACTAAACGGATTTTGACTATCCTTAAAATCATTATGGAAGAGGAAAAAGTGCCATGTTTAACATTCCACATTCGTCCAGTATGGTCGTTTACGCCAGTAATTTTTCTCGCACCTATTTAGTACAGCTAACCTTCTTAACTTAATTTACTTGGCATAATTTTCTATAATTTTTTCGATCAAAGAGAGTAAATTTGTAGAGGCCTCTGATTAAGTATCTTCTTTTTTTTTATTTTGAACACTCCATAAAGGAATAACCGATTTTACGATATCAAAGGGCACGGTAGTGCCCAACCAAGTTCTGGCACTACACCCTTTTTACAGGAACAAACTCAGGCGATTTTTGACCCCTCCCTTTCTTCAGTACCAATGAAGTCAGAAACTTAAAACTCCGAATATTTGCTAAGGTAGTCAGGCACAGGCGCCTCACCAATTTTCAATTTTCTAGCATAAGCGGTTCCTGAGATATAAGGCCTCAAAAATCACAAAAACCGTAACTGACTGACTGACTGACTGACTGACAGATCATCAAAATTATGGAGCACTTCCCGACATCGTAGAATCTTGTAATTTTGCACAACGTTAGGTCTTGTCATGCAAGCAGAGGAAAAAATCGAAAATTTGAAATTTTCCATTCAGGGGGCGTGGTATCCGCCCACTTTCTCCGAATTTTGGAGCACTTCCCGACATCGTATTATGGAGCACTTCCGACTGCTGTAAAACGATGAAATTTGGTGAACCGGTAGGGCTTATATTGCATATAAAGAACCAAAAATAAACACCAAGGTTTTCCTTTCAGGGGGCGTGGTATCCGCCCACTTCCTCAGAACTGATGTAAATTATATATTATAATTATATATGGCAAACAGTAGAACAATGAAATTTGGTAGAGCGGTAGGGCTTCAATTGCATATAAAGGAACAAAAATAAAAATTTAAGTTTTCCATTTAGGGGGCGTGGTATCCACCCACTTTCACCGAATTGGTGTTGGTTGAATGGCGCACTTCCGACTACTGTAAAACTATGAAATTTAGTAAAGTGGCAGGGCTTAAATTGCATACTAAGAAAAAAATATAAAATTTGAGATTTTCCATTCAGGGGCGTGGTATCTGCCCACTTCCTCAGAAATGATGTAAATTATATATGGCAAACTTCTGATTGCAGTAGAACAATGAAATTTAGTAGAGCGGCAGGGCTTAAATTGCATATAAAGGAACAAAAATAGAAATTGAGATTTGCCATTCAGGGGGCGTGGTATCCGCCTATTTTCTGAGAAAATGTTTAATTTATATGGAGCACTTCCTATTGCTGTAATTAAGGTAGGTATGTTAGTGTTAGGTATCTTGCCAGGACAAGAAGAAATAATTGAATCGCAAATCAACACAAACAATAACAAAAAGAAAATATTCCAAAAGAAATAGGAAGCTCTAAGGTAGGTTGATTTTAGTAGGTAGAGTCCACCCTTCTATCTTTCCGTATCTTTCGAGATTTTGACATGGCAAAATATTAAAATCTTTGCAAAAAGGAGTGAGATCAGACCAAAAACATAAATGTTAAAAAAAGAGCCAAGTTCTTCTGTACAAAAACCTTTGTGTAACAAATCAGCCGTGAAAAGTACTGAGATCTAAAAGTAGAATAATATTGAAACAGCTACAATGTAATAGAGAAATTTTATTATTTAATGAATACTGACTAAAATTTGATGGGCTCACTTGGCAAGTTTTTTTTTATGCCCAATTCGAAAGGTTTTAAAAAATTGACAAGTGAACCCATCAAATTTTTATTCAGTAATCATTAAATAATAAAATTTCTCTATTACATTGTAACTGTTTCAATATTATTCTACTTTAAATATTCGGTATTAAACCGTCATGAAGTAAGAACTTGGCGTACTTTTAGATCTCAGTACTTTTCACGGCTGACTTGTTACACAAAGGTTTTTGTATAGAAGAACTTGGCTCTTTTTTTAACATTTATGTTTTTGGTCTGATTTAATATAATTTAATTGAATTTAATAATTTGTAACCTACAGTTACATGTCAAGCGAATAATTGTTTTGTTAAACATGTAGGTATGTTAATTTACTTTCAAAAGTTTCTTAAAACTTTTAAGATAAAAATTTTAATTTTGAAGACTTCGGTAGACAACGATTACCCACAGTATTTATCTTTGGCTATAAATTTTTCCTTTTTAAATGCCTTTATATCTTGATAAGAGGTAGGTACATAAGTTAACACTTACAAATCCAGACTATCTATCAAAACCTGACTACCATAAATTAATATGTATTTGTTGAAATTCTCCAAAAAGACATACAAATACGAGAAGGCATAGAATTTTGGCATTTATTTGATTTAAATATATAAATGTTTTTGAAATATTTTAACAAAAATGTAACTCACAATGCCCCTATTTACGTTTTTTGACACATCTTATAGACTAGTTGGTAGATAAGAATACAAAATTTTTAAGAATGAATAAAACCCTTCATTATTAATTATCCACAATATCTAAACATAGATACAAATGCACATTTGAAATTAGTTACGGTAGTTCTTATTCACACCTATAACTCATATTTTCCACTCAAAGCCTAAATTCATTGATCAAACAGGACAGGAAAGTACACAAAAAAAAGTCAACATTAGTTACAAATTTTTTGTTCGTTTTTGTCCCCTATATTAGTATCTAAATTCTTCAACCCATTATTCCTGAATATCTAAATAAAGTAATAATATATTCATGAAACTCTTTTCAGAAACAAAAAAAAATAGAAACCCTTCCCGATTTAATTCAACAAACTCTGGACAAAAAAAAACAGAATGTACATTCAATTTTTCCGCTTTTCGTCCACCTTCAACCCCAGTAATCAAAAAATACAAAATACGCGCCAGAGAATATGGCTACGCTAGATGCTGTTAAACCAGCAGGATCATTATTATCCTATCTCGGTGTATTTCTGAACAAAGTCGTATATCATATTCGTACCTACATATCACTCTTCACGGGTACACGTGCTAAACGAAACGACATTGAGAAGGAGCAAACAACAAACAAAATCTCAAAAAAAAAATATATATCTGCAAAACGCAAACTCTGTCCACAATGAAGCAACAAAACACTAGAATCAAGCAGCTGCTCAGTTAGATACATTTTTCCATGCAACATTTCCAGTTGAAATATTTTTATTTTTTTTTCCATCGTTGGAACAAAAAACCGAAATTCTCTTTTGAATTTCCAATTCCAACTAGAATATTAGAATCAACACCAGCACCAGACAGCTTTTGGAAATTTTGTTATGTGTTGCCAGTCTCTTAGCAACATTACGGATAGATTTATTGGAATGTATCTGTGAGATAAATTCTGTTAGCCGGACTCTGTTATTAGTTGTTTTTGAATGAACGTGCAAAATAGACGTTTGCTTTGTCGATGTGTCATCGTCATCGTGTGGCAAAACACCAACTCACTCACAACTCTGTTAAAAGCTGTTAGCGTGTATTTTTCTTCCAATAATTTCATTTATATCTCATAGTCATAGATACTGACTGTATAGAATGTAGATAGTAGTTGGAGTCAGAGCAGCGCTAGTAGTATAGTGTAAACATTATTTTTGTGTGCGAATGAGTTGTTGTATATTTTTCGTATCAACATAAACTAAGTTTAGTGTTTGCATGACATTCGGTTAAATAAGACATATAGACCCATTTAGCCCGCCCGCCTTTTTAAGGTTTTTTTTTGGTTTTTCGGAAATATTTACGAAATTATAAATTCATAAACTGCCGTTTATTTTGTTTTTAACATTCGCGTGAGCTATGAATTTTTTACAAGCTGGTCTATATTTTATGCTGAGAATAAAGTATCTTTTTGATGTATGTATCTATATAATGAGCTTTTTGCGTAATCACAGTGTATCGCTGCTTTGATTTACGGGATGTAGATACTTAATTCCATGGGTGATAATTTTCGTGTGATAGAACAGGTTGTTTTACGAGTATAGCGCCCCACAGTGTTAATCATGTGGGACAATCTAACAAGATACAATTAATTACCATAGTAAAGCCAGTGTGTCCATAGGAATTAAACTGATTCAAAGTGATTCCAGAGAACGTTAGCTACCATAAAAAGTAGCAGTATGTGTTTAATGAATCTCGACGGTTTTCCCAAAATAAAAAATTAAAAATAATCTTCCCTTGGTATCTTCGGGTGTTTTTGTGTCTCAGTGAACTTTCAAAAAAAAAATGTCTCTTGATAACACCACAACAATACCGTCTCGAATCGAAGTGATAAGAAGTGATTAAAAAAAAAACCTCAAACATAATATTCAAATTATTGAATTCGGCAAGGGAGAACAATTTGTTTAATCACATTTAATCACAGCCGAAAACAACAAAAATAATATTAAAGAAAAAAATCTTAAAAAGTGATTAAACTTATTATTGTATCGATGCAAATTTTAATTAACAACGAGCGTCTGTTTATGGGTAGAAAAAAGAAAACACATCGTCGTCGCAATTATTTACGTTTTCGTGTAAACTTTTCATTTATGATAATTATTTTGCTATATCGTTCGCTAAGTGATTTAAATTTAAATATAAAAAGCTTTTTTAATTCTAAAAATCATCATCACCAGCAGCAGAGTTATGAAAATATTTGTAATTATTGTGCACTTTTAATTAAAATATAGCATATAAAATTGAAATAAGAAAAAATTGAAAATCAGTGAAAAAATTCCATAGTAATTTATATATCTATTTTTTTAAATTAATATCTATGTAAAATAATATTTGTCTAAAATAAAGTTTGTGATTCTTTTGTATAAAATATTTTAAATTAAATGAAAAAAATCTTACATGTGATATAAATTAATAAAAGTTAATATAAGCTTAGAGTCGACTTAAAAATTCGTTTAGATAGTGAGGCAGTAAATAATTTCAATTGTACATTTTTATAACAGGTATGTAGAGGTTTTTGAATTCAATATCAATTTATGTTATAAATTTATAAATATACCAACTTGGTGAATGAATATATTGATATAAAACAAGGACTAAGCTATAAATGCTCCATACTCGATCATTCTCAGTATCAAATTAGTATCAACTTGAAATAATTGTTTTCTGGTTTTTAAGTTCTTGCTTGGTATTACTCAAAAATCGGTTCGAAATTATTGAGCGAAATACTAACTATTTTTGAAGATGTTTCTATTTAACTAAATGTTGTCTTTTATTTAGGGCATACGAGTAGGTAGTTAGGAATTTAATTTAATTTTTTTTTACGAAATCAAGTTGCAACTTATTGAACTAAATTCTTCAAAAATTGTTCGCTGTTTTTAAGCTTATTCGACTTATTTGTTTAAGCATTTAATTAAGAAGAAATTCGTGCATGTGTGCTAACTTTGTTTTCATTCTTCAAAAGTTTAGAATCACTGTAGGGAAATGTACAACTATGTAAATGATAGAAATGATGATTTCAAATTTTTGTTTTTGTTCCCTAGATTAATGTTAATGTTTTGACAGAATCAAGTGCCAACTGAGACCAACGAATTCAAACCATTGCAAGCATATCCCTTGTTTTAAAAGTAGTTAAAGCTTTTTGAACCAAATACCTAATTACATCAATTAATTAATTGAATAAATAAGTTTTCTTCTATGCTTAAATATTCATATTATATAGATAAATAGTAGTTTACGTAGACTAAGTATCAGAGATATGGAATAAAAAAGAACGTCCGCTTTGTTGAAAGATACAGAAAGAAGTTAGTTTTATTCGTTATACTAAAAGTTTGAATATTTTTTAATAACAAGAGTAAATGTTAGACGGTGCAAATGTTGTCATCGAAGGAGACGGAATTGCCAAACTCTAACACTAAGGAAGAAAACTGTTTAATTACTTAGCGAATAGAACACTTCACTCAATGAATGGACTATCAATAAGCGAATGCCTTTTATGATCGTTAACGAAACAGGTTCATTGACTCAACGAATCACAAAAAATTAATGAACGGATGGGTTTTATCTTGGCGAATGTAATAATTTCACTGACGCGGCTAAAATTTAATGATTGATTGACTGTTTTATTAACAGTTGAACAACTATTTATTGTATTTATTGTCCAACATTAATTGAAATCCTAAAAACCATCAAAAAGTGAAATATGTCGTTATCTTTAAGCAACGATTTTATTCAGTGTGTTCTCATGTGCGTCTAATGTAGGACCAAGCGAATATACAGTCCACATTTATGAGCCTAAACGAATAAGAGGATTTCCTAAAAATTGCTTAGAGATTGTGAACATATATAGGCTGTTTTCGAAAACGTCAAATCAACGTCAATCGTCAAATGATCGTCATTTTTTGACGCAAATATTGCTGTCGTCAAATATGCAATCGTCCTGCTTGCACAAAATCTATTTGATCAACGTCAGTGAATTTTCTTGCAAATGCATTTGACGTTTAGGAACACGGTCAACAAAATTAAAAATGGATGCTAAAAATTTTTCGAAAATTGTGGTTGAAAACTGTTCGAAAAATTTAAATACGTGCCACTATAGCAAAAAAAAAAATATATTTAAACAAAAAAAAAGAAGGTGATTTGGTTTAAACTCCAAAGATGCGTATGCGTAATTCATCAAAACAATCGAAAAGTTTTCGGATGGGGAATTCTTTGGTCATTTCAGTCATGTCAAAGCAATTATTTCTTGTAAGTACAAACAAATGAAACGTTTCAATTCATAAAAAACAACATTCTTAATGAATACCTAATTCTATAAGGATTAAAGGAAGAACTAAGCCCTTTATGGAAAAATTCAAAAAAAAAAAACGCCCAGTTACAGACTTAGAACAAAGCCTATACATTACTCTTTGGGCTTTTAGCAATAATTATAATTCATACCGAGAAATCAGAGATCGTTTCAACAAATCTATCAACTGCATATTTCATACTTTAAAACTTGTAAAACAATTGTGCGTCTACTTTCAAAATTTGTTAGATGACCAACTACAAATGAAGAAATTGCTAATGTTGCGCACCAATTTAACTAATTTTACCCACACAAAAAAAAAAAAACAATCTAAATTCTATTTTCTGAACTTCAATTATTTTTGTCGTCAACTCGATTTTTTTACTGCAGAGCTGCGCCGCAAATGATGTTATTGAACATATGACTTAAGCAAACTGCGTTATCGAAAATAATGCTTTTGCATGAAAATTTCTTTTTGGGGTTTTCGAACAGATGACTTTTGCAGTTTGCGTTTAAGAACATTTTGCAAATGCATTTTTGATGCAGATGACGTTTTCGAAAACGGCCATAGTTCTCGTACAATGGCTTTTCCAATTTAACTCAAAATGGCTCTAAAGAACAAGAAAATATATCAATGATCAATAGGCATGTCTGGCCATCAAACCAGAATCTCATCAGTTTCCAGAGAGGAGATGGGTATAATATCATCTTCAAATCATGCGAGATGAGTCGGGGATCCAGGCTTGAAAATATTTTTTGGATTTAAATTTACTATAAGAAGCTAGTTTATTTTTAGAATATAAAAATGAACTGTTAAGTGAATAATTTTGCAACTTCTAGATTCTAAAGATCGACATTTCTTCCACAAAAAGCCAAACAAAGATCGATACGAGAATGAAATGTTTCGATTGCAAAAGTCCTATGTGATCGATCTCGTCTCGTGGTTAGCTCTATGGAAGGAAAAACTTTGGTTTTAAACCTAAAACCTTAAAACCGTCAGCGATCGAGCAGTGAAGTTAGAAAAAAAACACAACGACTATTTTTCGACGAATTGTTACTCAATTTCTGTAGACGGTTAACATACACACTTCTATACACTTCCTACACTTTCTAAAAAAATTCATATTTCAAAATCAACCCAGACCATTGTTGTTTGATATAAATTATTTTTTCCTTATTTAATTCTTATTCCAAAATTCAATCAAATCAGTAGGTATTCTAACTATTTAATGCCACTCATCAACTTTAATATAAAATTTAAAAACTAAAATCCTCTCATGTCTGGTAGATCAAAATCTGTCTTAATCTGACTTCTGCAGAAATAAATCAAAGAAAGAATAATTAAGAAATATTAATTTTGAATGAATTTGCCCCAGTTAGCTATACATAATTTTAATTGTGAGAAAATGTTTAACAATGGAAACAAATAAATGAAAGAAGATAAAAGACGATTTTGTCCAATTTTTTGAAAGAACAATCAAAGCTTTTGTCAAGTCTTTCAGATTTTGTTTTGTTTGTTGAATCAAGATACATACATATCTACATACACAAAATAAATCACCTTAATGAAAAACTTTATACTATGTATTTATTTTTCTATATTTTATAAGACAATGAGATTTGATTGATTGTAATTTCATTTATACAAAGGTAGATTTATTTTGATAATATTCTAAAATAAAAAAAATCGTTTTCTTATTTAAATTAAAATCTCACTGAAAATATAGTGAAACATATGGATCTGGATAACTGATAAATACAAAAAACTGGCTTGAAATCAAAATAAAACTATAGATACAAATTATGTTTGAAACACTCATTACTGATTAGGTAAAATTTATGCATGGATTTTAGTATCACGTCGAAAAGTTTTTATTTGGAATCTTGTTGGAATTGTAAATTCTTTAAATTCCCAAATTTATCTTAATAGTTCATTTTAATATATTAGTTATTAATTTTAGATATCTAATTAAATAAACAAAATTAATAGAACTAGGTAATTAATTTATGTCAAAACATAACACTATTAAAATAAATGTTTAAAAATCCTTTTATAATATTAATTCAAAAACTCAATTTACTGTGGTATAAAATCTTATTATCATCTTTCATTGGACTTGTCAAATTATTAATTGGAAATGCGTGTTCATTGTTAAAATAATTAAGTAGATACATAGTTTTTTGTATTTTTTTTAGTATATATATTAATGCATTCACAAACATGGTCTAAGGTGTGTTCATAAGCAAATTATTTAAAAAAAAATTGATTTAGCTACTCGTAGTTTAAATTAAGCCTTAAATTAGAAAAAAAAAACTTATTTAACTTCATTGAAAAGGTTTATTACTCGTATGTACAACAATAATTATTCTAGAATTTGATTCCAAATCACCAGAATCCAATATTAGTTATCAAAAATAACTTTCTTCTCACTGTGATTAAGTTTATACAGCCAATGCAGGAATTATAAATTAGAAGCCATTACGGCTTTTAGATAGGCCTCAACCTAGTGAATTACAATGCTCAACCATTCCCGTCGCTTGTTAGCAGGGATGTAGGAGACCCTCACTTTTCTGCCGATCTCGAACAGATAATAAGCAACACTTTACATGACAAGAGATGCTTTTGGAGGATAAGATAAGATAAAAATTAAAATCCCTTTCCAACAAATAAAATGACTCGTCGGTATTGATCTTGAAAACAATTTTATCCTCTTTTGGTGAGTTAACTCTGGGCTTAATGAATAAATTTGTTTAACACATATGCGCCGAAATAGCAATTAATAAATATTTTATGCGAAGAGTTAACTCACTCTGGCTTAACGCAGAAACACTAAAAAATTGCGGCCGTCATATTTTGAGGAAGTTTAATAGTTCAGTCTTGAGAATCAAATAAAGGCAACTCTGAAACCATACATTATTATTATTGTTAAACCTATATACAATTCAATACTTAAGTCATCATACAGGATCAAACAAGAAGTGATATTTTGTTCGATGTTGAAATGTCTTAATTTGAAAATATCGTACGTCAAGGAAATTTTTTACCCAAACGAGCCATAATTTTCTGTGTTTTTCCGTGTTTTTCACATGAGAGCGACTAACTACAAATAAATAAGAAAATAAATGAAATTTAAAACCTACATAAATAAGCCTAAATTCTTCACAAAAACTTTACAAAATGGAGAAATTTAGTTTATTTTAATGTTGCAATATGATTACTGCGAACTGTCCAACACTATTCGCCTTCCACATACCATCCACACTGCAACGAATGAATTGTTCGAGCGCGACTAACCTCAAAATCATTCTAAGTTGTCGTAAGTAAAGGCCATTCACGACTAATTCATTCGTCGGTCGTTGGTCGCTTTCATGTGAATAGTCCTTAAGTTGTGGATCGCAAGAACAGTCAAATTCATACACCTATCCAGGAACAAGCGATAATTTTTGGATGAGAATAGAAATTGAGTATTACCATATTCAAGTAAGGAGTCTTTTCGCACGGCACGGTGGTTTCTTTTTGTATTTCAAATGCATATACTGCAAACATAGCCTCAAAATATTCATTTTAATTCACATTTAATGAACATAACTATTTATGTTGGACGTAGTCATAGATCAAAATGACCGCTTTGATACTCTTCTCAAAAGCACGACTAATAATAATATTTCCTCGGGAACTTACCATTTTAATAAAAGTATGCAAACCTCAGTATAAATAAGGCGGTCAAATTTAAAAATCGCTTTCCTCGAAAATACCTGATGATTTGCCTTTTTGTATTGAATACTAAAACATTCAGTCATCGCTTTAATACTTTAATATTAAAGAGTTAGTTCATCAAGGGATTTAAAGGCTTCAGCTGATTTATGGCGGATAATGATTAAATTTTTGTTTTCTGCATTTTAACATTTAACATTTATTTAAATCCTTCCACATAAAACATCTCCTATTTTCCACTGGTGTTTGTCTAAGGGAAACGTTGTCAACGCACGATGGAATGAGAGCAACGCATATAGGAACACACACACACAACAACTTCAATGACTTCGTTTTAAAACTGTTTACAACGCCATCTAATTCTTACGAATCTTAAGAATATTTAACTGGGTTTCTGAGTTTACTAGAAAAGTAATGAATACTTTAAGCCTAGGTGAAGAAAACTCAACGAGTATCTCTTATAATGAAAAGTGCTTCTCGTTTTAGCCGTTTGGACTCGACAAAAAATTCTAGGCCCATGCCATTAGTTATTAAGTAATGGCATTAAGTTTAGGTTCTCTAATAGCTTCTTCTATAATAAAGATTGTTGCAATATTTTTGATATCAAAATTTGTGTAATTTGAACTTTTTGAATTTTAATTTTTCTGTGAAAGTGATGTACATTTTTTGCACCAGTTTTTAGGTGCAAATTGAATTTTTAAAATAAATTAACTTACTATCTGGACAACCGGATGATTCTCAGTTAGTTAATATTGGAATTTCCGACAGAAACTTAAGCATCAAATTTCTGACATTTACTTATATTTCTATAAGTACATACATATATAGTATTACAAAAATTGTAATACAATTTAATATAGTTTTGAAAAAGATATATATTATTGTAAAATATTGTAAAATTTTTCATACAAGAAATTTAAAGTGAGAACCCCTACAAAAACACAATTCTTAAAAAGTTTCCTTGAAGAACTCATGGCTTCACTCAAAAGAAATTCATTAATATATCCGTTTTTTGTTTTTTAAATTCTTTCAATTTTCTCTCAAAACCTAAATATAAACAGAATTAAATGTTTTTCAATATTCAATGTGACATTTGACAGAATACACAGTTTGCTTTCTTGATACTAAAAATAAATCATTTGAAATTAAAAACTCTTTAGCAAAATCTAATGTCTGTCCTTCATTTATCTCAAAAATTTCAAATGAAAAAAGTCCAGTTTATTTAAATTTTACATTAATCAAATACACATCACATATCGTGATGAAGAAATATCTAATATAATAGCTCTTCTTTGACATCTTCAGAATGCCAAAAAACATATAAATAAACAATAATGTTTGGAAATATTTTTTTATCACAATAAATTCTTTAAATTACCTAATTTTATTTTTATAATTTCCCCAAGAAAATCCGATCACCATTTTAATAGCTCCCATGAGAACATGAGGATTGAGATAATTTATTAATAGTTTACCCGTCATTAATCTTAAGTGAACTTCAAAGTGAAGCCAACATCACACATAATTGAACTTCGAAACCTATTCAAGTCAATAAATTAGAATTTTTTTTGCCACATAAGCTTGTAGAAAAATTAGCAGAATTATACTTACTATTAATAACTCGATATGCATATAATTATATTGGCCTCTTTTCTATATGACATGATTCCTAGATATGTAGGTACCTAACGACTTCAGCTAATAGTTGTTGGATGGCGCTAAGTTAAAGATAGCTGCAAAATTTATTGCATTCAACTGTGATTTTCTCATTAATTGTTCTTCCCTTGGTGTTGTTAAGCATGCTCACTACACGCCATCTATTAAACAATATTTACAATAGGAATCAACTCTTAATGCAATAAGTCAATAAATCTCATGTGAAATCGACCGCATCATATTGAACATAAAAAAAAATCCGTGGTTAATCATTTTCAGATACAAATATATACAAGACTATCTTATAGGTATAGAAAGGGAACATTGAAAATATAGTTTACGAGCTGAACGAGAATCAAAGGTACAAATTGACATCTTGTTATCCTTGTAAAGAAGTTGATTTTTATCCATTCAAAGGCTGGGTTTTTTTATATGTTTTAAGTTGGCATATCCTTTGGTTATTTCCGGGATGCATTTTTACCTTCTTCGGAGTCCTTTTGCTAATTTCTTTGTTTTTTGTTTTCCTTAAAAAAAAAGAAAGAGGAACCCCTTTGAAGATGTAGCATTCAACAGACTTTAACGTCCAATAAAAAAAAAATAAAAAAACCAACACACACAGGGGGAGTTCCTTAAATAGGAGGAAAACAAAAATTTCGCAATAAGGAATTCCTTTTTTCGGTAAAGATTTATGGCCGCGATACCAAGAAACCATAAGGAAGGTTAAAGCACACCTTTTTTGTGGTATAGGTAGGTAGGATGTTTTTTTTTTGGCGGCGGCCGCCGCAACGACGATAGGTATACGAGTATTGGCGAGGACTAACAAAACACTGACAATTTAGACAAAATTTCGACCTTTTTTTCTCAAGGTTCCCATATATTGATTTTAGTTCTTTTGGCTAAGGTCTCAGATGGTTATAAATATTTCTAAGAAAATATTATGTTCACCTTAGGTCTGTGATATCGATTGATTTTTTTTCCTAAAGCTAAACCTCAAATCGATAGCTTTAGGCGAAGAAAAAAATGCCAAAGAGCGAGATCAGTAGTACGAATCTATCTATCTATATGTTTTTTTTAGATATAGTCCTTCGGGATTAGTCCTTCATTTGTGCTCATCTCCACGTCTTTGAAACAAACTAAAAAAAAAAACAAAAAAAAAAAACAAAATTTAATAAAAGTATATGTGTGTGTAAACCTTCCACAAAAAAGGGAAGATACTAAGAGGGTGTCATCAAATATGATTGGAAATTGATTTATGAGTTTCAGATGCATTTCATTTCTCTCTTTCTCTTTTGAAAGGTTTTTATCTTAATCAGGTTAGATTTCTTTTCGAAACTTTTTTTTTGGCAAACGTATCCACAATTTCTCATACGATTACAATTAAGAGAATCATTAGCATAGAAATTCAGTTTAATTAAAAAATAAAATACCAATCGTGTTAATTGTATTTTAAAAGGTTAAGATATTTATCATTATTCGTTTTGTTGAGAGTGTAAAATAAAGACATTGGTACGTGCATGCAGCTGTCACTTGCCTCTAATTGGCATTCAATTAAATTGTTTTTCCTTTAACTCTTTATTACAGATTGTTAATCGAGAACGGTTCATGAGATTTTAATAAGACAATTAACTTGATATTAGTTATAAATGTATAGTGACATTTGAAAATGAGCTGTATCTACTGTTTGGTTATTTGTTTCGATTAAAATCACGATTCTATTGTTTTAAATTGAGTGTCAAACACGAATTCTAAAATTTAAATTATTCATAAAATGCTGAAAGAGTGTTTATGGTTTTTAGCACAAATTAAATTGTTGCGTGTAGTTAGTGTAGTAGCTGCAGACAATATGTCATAAATCTGGATACTAAGGCAAAATCCGTTATGCCATTGAAGGCCTTACAAAGAAATTCAATTTTTCATCAACAAGATAAATATCATTAGCGCAAAATTTTAAACAGCCTATTATTAAGGTATAAGTGTGATACTACTTAACAATTTGCTAACTTTGAAGTAGTTTACTAACTCGTTCTTAAATTTAAACATTTTCTAACTAGTACCGTCCCAAAGCAATTTTCTTAATAAATTGCTTCTGAACACACCTAAAACAATGACAGTTCCTGTAGAAAACTAAGTAAACAGACCTTTTGTGGCGTTTGTAAATAGCACCATACTAAAAAAATAAAATATAGGTATTTGATAATTTTAACTTTAAAAAAATGGTAGAGAAAGTTTTAAACTAGTTTCATACTAAAACAGCTTTAACATCGTACTAATTCAACTCAAATTTTGCGCCATTGTGTTTAAATTTTAAGACATCATAATATGGCACTCAAAATTTAAAATTTTTTTTATTGTTTTTAGACTTCAATTATTATTCAAATGGGTGATTTTTTTGCTATTTTCTTTTTGGCAACACTGATTTTGACAGCTTACGCACGTTTCGTGTTTTGTGTCACTGTCAAACATATTTAGTTTGGTCTATAATTTAACCATGAATCGTCTTACAAACGAACAACGCTTGAAAATTATTGAATTTTATTATCAAAATGCGTGTTCTGTTAAAAAAGTTCATCGCGGGCTTCTTCCATTTTATGGTTAGTTTAATTTTTTTTTTATAATCTACTCACGCTCAAGGGATTATGATTACCCTTTAAATGTTTCAACACAGCGTGGGCGTGAAGTTACGGAAGAGAAAGAAGGATAGGAAAGATGTGTGGCACGATGTTCTGAGACTGAAGGTGATTGTCTCAGATTTTTTATCTCCAGGGATGGCGGCTGAACTAAAGCGGAGAATTGCCGTGTCTTATTTCCATGTCCCTTATAATTCACATTATTTTATTCGTTTTTCATCCTTGTTGGGCATACTAGTTTAACTCAATCACATGTTGTTAGTGTTATGCCTGAACAACATGTAATGAGTAAACCAGCAACCCATTGATGACAATTTTTAGAAGGTTTTAATGGAATTAAAGACGACATAGACGACGGCAGGGATCGAACCTGTGATATTGAGGTTGACAGGCGAGCACAAAACCATCGTGCCACGGCCACCCCCTACTGAGGTGGCTATTCGATCTATTGTGACTAAATTTCTCACCAAATTGACATTGTTGGACATTAAACCACCAACACGCTTACGTTGAGTGCGAACTGAGGAATATACCGCAGCTGTATCGAACAGTGTTAGTGATGACCGTGAATTATCGATTCGGTGCCGTTCGCAGCATTTGGGCCTCTGTTACACCACTAGGATTTAGGTGTGAAGTCTTTCAAAATACAGCTGGTGCAAGAATTGAAACCGAACGAGCTAACCACAACGCCGAATTTTTGGTGAATGGGGTCTTGAAAAGTTGGCCGAAGATCAAATTGTGTTCAGCGAACAAGCTAATTTCTGTTTGAATGAATACGTGAACAAGCAAAACTGCCATATTTGGAGTGAAGAACAGCCAGAAGCATTGCAAGAGCTACCAATGCATCCAGAAAAAGTCACTGTTTGGTGCGGATTATGGACTGGCGGAATCATTGGGCCGTATTTCTTCAAAGATGATGCGAATCGCAACGTTACTGTGAATGGTGAGCTCTACCGTGTGATCCAAATTGAAATACTTAGTTTTTCAATTCTTCAGTTGTCCCAAAAAAAATAAAATTATTTCTGATTTAAAAAATTCATAACTTCCACAATTTCTTTGCAATTATAACAAAAGTTATAGCTCATTTCAATCGGCATATATCTATTTTTACTTGCGACTTATAGGTTCTATAAGGCAAGATATGCATTCGCAAAAAAAATCGAACTCGAGTTTTCGA
Organism: Philhelius festivus; assembly: GCA_963931855.1. Classification (NCBI taxonomy): domain Eukaryota; kingdom Metazoa; phylum Arthropoda; class Insecta; order Diptera; family Syrphidae; genus Philhelius; species Philhelius festivus. The sequence continues at coordinate 140,700,533 of OZ007555.1, read as the reverse complement.
TCAAAGTTGACATTACGGTGATAGCGAAGACCAAAAAAGTGGGTCTCGCAATTCTGCCTGTCTGTCTGTCGGTTCGACTACAGCCTAAACGGCTCGGCCGATTTTCTTCAAACTTGGTAGATATGGGTTTTAATTTTTCCCCCCCGGACGTTTTTTTCTGTTTTTTTTTAAGACCAAAAATAACGGTACCTGCCATACGATTTTTTTTTCGAAATATTATAAATATTTTTTTTTTCTCAAAAACTGTCCCACAGATTAAAAAAAAAAATTAAAAAATTTCATTTGGTTAAAACTAGCTATTGGTTGAAAAAAAATTTTACAAAAAATTGTTATTTTTGGTAGCCCCCCTGGGTTCATTTTTTTTTTGTTTTTGATTTTCTCGAAAACGGTACAGCGGATTTAAATAATTTTTTTTTATGCCAAAAAAGCTCCTCCAAAGTTTGAATATTATTACATATTCAAATTTTCAATTTTTAATTTTTTGGATTTACAAAAAAAAAATCAAAAATTTTTTTTGGAAACTCAATATTTCGAAAACTCCATGCTCGATTTTTTTTCAAACTTGACAGATAAAAGTTTCTTAACATAATCTACAAGATTTGAGAAAAAAAATTTTGTTTTATCTAAAACTAACGGTACCTTCCATACAAATTTAAAAAAATGGTTTTCGAAAATCGTATTTTTCTCGAAAACGGTTCCGAGAATTTTGCTAAAACCTTTTTTCTTTTGATGAATCTTTACGGTCTATAATATAATAAAAAAAAATTTTAAATCTAGATATTACTGACTGTACATAGAACGATTTTTTTCAAATTTTGAATTTCTCATTATCGACATAACGGATTTTAATGAAATTTTTTTAAAAGAAGCTCTTAAAAAGTTTAAAAAACATTGCATTTAAAAACTTAAGAAAAAATATTTTTTCCATTTTTAGAAAAAAAGTCATTTTTTTTTTAAATTCGATATCTCAAGAACGGCTTAGTATTCTTTATTGAAAATTAGACTTTTATTGGTACAATAATAAAAACTTAAGGTTGGCGTACCAAAATTTTTTCTTAAAAATGTTTTAAAAATTTTGTACATAAAAGCTTATTTATATCCTGCATAAATTCATATTTGCATAGCATTCTGTTTTTATCTCTTACTACTAAAAGAATTTAAAAAAATCATTTTATCCTTATGAACAGTTGTCTCTAATAACATTCGTTTTTAAAATTCCTAGTCTGTAACATAGGAGCAAGTTCGTGCGACTCAGTTGTGCATTTTATTTATCGTATGTTTAAAATATTATAAATTCGAACATTGAACTTTGTATCCATTTTCGAAGCTGCCAATTCAATTTTCTACTTTTTTTTTAAACGTCATACAGAAAATTCGATATGATCTACAAAATTGTTTTTTATTACCCGTATTAGTTTTTGTGTACGTAAATACATTCCGTGTAAACAGCTATATTAGAGTTGTTTTGTAGTTTTGATTATAAATGTCTAAATGAGACTTAAATGTGTATCTAAGGAAGTTCAATTGAACATGCAGATACAAAAACTTTCCTGTAATTCACGCCTTAAGTGTATATTTTTAACAAAGTTGTTAAACCAAAAAACATTAAAAAAAAAAACTTCTATGTAATAGAACTTCTGTGCAAATGGAATGAAATGAAAAACAGTATCGCGTGCCATCATGCAATTTATATAATATATCTAACGGTAAAATGAATTCACCTTTGTTCTCGCCTTCAATATAGCCATGTACATCTATGTTGCTATGTATAGATAAACATAACGTGTATGTCTATAGTATCAATGTACAGTTATTCGATAAAGTTTTCCATGAAATAACTTAAACTATAGGTAAAGCGACTTGCAGAAAGCCCGTTTTTAGCTTTGATTTCTTAATTTTTTTTTCTTATTTTATTTTTTTTTTCTTATGGAAAACCAGATCTGATCTAATAAATCAAATCATTGTTGTTAATTAACACAAATATACACACTCATACAGAATATAAGAACCAACCATTATATGGTGGCACCGGCATATTTAAATTACTTCAATCCAACATGTGTGTGGCAGAGAGTGATTCTTGGATTTGAACCCTCGCCTATGAATTGTTCAGTGGTTTTTATTTTTGGGTCATTATGTGGATTAGGGAATAGAATCAAATCAGGAATCTCATCTTTCGAAGTGTGTTTTCAAGAAGGAAATTGAAAAAAATTACAAGAGACAACATTTTTGAAATGATGCCTTGGGCCGACTTATTATTATGTATAACACACAAAACACAACACTTCCTGTCAGATTTTTTAAATGCTTCGCATTACTCCCGCACTTTGGCTTTGGCTCCATGTCAACGAAGTAAAGTATTTTTTTTTTGTCCATAAATAAAATAAACAAACTCAGTACGAATGCACGATTGCCGCAATAGAATCTGAGAAGGATTGCCAACAATCAATTTACGAACAAAAATATTTGTGCTAATTATTCGCATTAAAAGCTTATAAAGTATAAGAAAACAAGAAAATACCTTAATTTGTAAAAATGTATGTCTCTTACTATATTTGTTCATATTTCAATGAAAAGTTTATTAAACTTGTTCTAAGATGTTTTTGTATACAGACAATATTTTTGGATATTTATGGTACGTAGGCTTTGTAAGGGGCCAGTTATAGCTATAATTGAAATGCATCATTGAAAATGTTCATTTGACTTTTAACACAATTAAACAAACTGCAATTGGCTTTAATTGGTACCAAAATGAAGCTAATGAGTAGTAGAATTTTTTTACTCTATAAAATATATAATTCTGATTTAAAATTCACTTTTATTTTTTCACTGATTGAAATCAATTTCAATGAACAGCTGATTTTCGTTTCTTTAACTTGGAACACAATCGTTCCTCTGAATGTGTTCAATTCTCTTTCTATTCTCAAATGTCAGTTTTGCTTTCAATTATCAACTCTAACCTCAAATAAGTACATAGAATTGGTTGTTATCAGTCACTGACAGGACCTTTTACTGAAACCAATTTTTCAATGATTGCTATAACTGACTTGTCAAAAAAATGAAGTCAGAATTCCACTGATTTGTTCCAATGATGCATTTCAATGATAGCTATAACTGGGCCCTAATTTTTAGTTATTAGATACTTTTTGACAGCAAAATAAATAAGTAAAAATAAAATAAATAGAACCTTAACCTAGTGCCTATACTCTGTCCACTAAAAATATGCAGTACACGTCTTATGGGAGAGCTTTTTGAAAATCAGTAGCGTGCTATAATTTTGCACCATACTAAATTGAAAGAACTCCTCCATAAAAAGTGTTTGCACGCCCGTAAATTTACGATTGCATCTGACGCAGACCCGACGTCCTATTGATCGCACATCTGAGTGTGCGTGCACTGAATTGCTGTGGCCTATGGCTGTTGATGATATTCAATTTCAACCCCCATTGAATATCGATGTGCGTTCAGAGTTACCCTTGTTCATTTCGTAACTTGTTCAGTTTTTTTTCCTTGGGTTTCTGTTGAGGTGCTTTTGATTTTAGAGCTTTAAAAAAAGGGTCCATTTAAAATCAACACTACGATAACCCTGTGAGAGCTTTAATGAAGGACAGATTTATGCAATTCACTGTAGCCAGAATGCGAGGCAAACGTCCTATCTTGCCCACACTGCATATTTTCATTGGACAGAGCAGGGTTCGGACTTGAAAAATCGCAGATCGCAGTAAATTGGCCAAAAGAAATCGCAGTAAACCCAAAATTTTCACAGTAGAAATATATAAATTTTTTTGATTAGGTAACAACAAATTATAAACAAGGGAACCAAAGTTAAATCACATTTAAATCATCGTTGATTGTTAAAACAACATAAGTGATATTTTAATTTTTTACGGAAGAGAAAATAAAAAAAACATATTGAAAAATTCTTAATGGTTTAAAGGTCGAAACACTCTTATAAGATTTTTAGGTAAAAAAATGACAATGACTACACGGCCAAAAATGTAGGATTTTTTGTATCTCCTGTGAAAAAAATTTAAATTTCAGTTATGTTGTCTTAATAATAACCAATTCATTTAGATAGTATATGTGAACAAATATACTCTTGCGCGATAATGAAAATGTATAGTTTTAGCAAAAATATATGAAGCTAGGTAATCAAAATAAATTTACAAATTTGTACTTTTTGAAACAAGAACAAATTAAAGAGTAGTAGAACTAAAAACGTATATAGCTGACAAAGATTTGCACTAAAGAGACGAGAATCTTTTTAAATTTTTATATTTTGTAATGAGCAGATTTATTTCTATGACCAGTGCTGCTATTCAAACAAAATCTAAAGAATCGCAATAGATTGTAGGAAAAGCGCAGTGGTGCAGTAGATTTAAAAAATAAGAAAAAAGTGCAGTAGATCTACTGCTTTCGCAGTAAAGTCCGAACGCTGGGACAGAGTATAATAACTCTCAACCATTTCTGTGAGTTGGTAAGAATGGTCCGAACTGAGTCCGAATGGCTTGGATGAGCAGCACATTTCATGAAAGATTACTTTTGAAGGAGTTGTTGCAGGTGCTGAGAATCGAACCCAAGGCCGTCCAAAGCACTAACTGTTATGCTACGAAATACTATTTGTTAACGAAATTTAAATAAAATTGGTCAAGTTCTTTTTGATAAAATTTTAAATCTTAGATGTTTATAGATGTAGAAATTAAAAAATTGATTTCTTTTTCGGTTTTCTTATAATGTATTTATTAAAGCATGTACCTAGGTTTTTTGAAATGGTGTTTAGAAGTAGCCTACTTTTTTTTGAAAAATAGAACATAATCGGACCGAACGTGTGGTGTGGTCTGTAGTTGAGGGTCATTATCGCTCCAATGTATTGTTATTTTTGAACCATAGTTGTTTATGTGTCGAGATTCCTCGTTTTCCTATTACATCACACCACGTTATGTCACAAATTTTTTCTTCCTTATCTGGGAAAGATAAGATATAGACTACAGAGAAAAATTAAATAGAAATTCTGATCGAAAAGTTACCAGAAAAAATTATATAAAAATTTTAAGAAATCATGAACATTAAAAGTATAAAACTAAAGTCGGACACAACAGCTTTATAGAGTGGCGTGCCACACCAATTTTGTTTATTGTGCATAGTCGATTCGACAACACTCCACACGAGACAACAATGGTCTCGCTTAAAGAGTTTTTAAATATGGTTTTAAAACTAAAATTGAGGATTTTCTTCAAACTTCTTGCTATCCCTATCCTATAAGTATAAGAGACTTTTCTCAACATGAGTTACTTTGGTCTTGTAAGAGTCTAGGAATGTATGTACTGAGATATTTTCAGGTCTCCTACCGCTACTTTGTCTCACTACCACAAGAACGTTCAATGGTGATTATGTTAACTCGATTTTATCCACTATAGAACTACCTTATTATCTGTCTGGGGGATTTATGTGACATTAATTGGTGTAAGCGCTCTGAAATTTCAACTTGAATTTCGGTATTAATTAATTCCAAATTTTGCTCGTTCGTGAACTTAGCCATGATAAATATAATGCACTCACATTTTTGTTTTTAAATGTTACTAAAAAGCCCAATACTATTTTTGCCGTTGAAAAATTGTAGTCAATTTTATTTCTTTAAATCAAGTTAAATAATCTATCGTACTAATATTTTTCTTTAAATTTACTATAGATGCATTAAATTATAAATTAAAAAATGTTGTTTTCGAGACAATATTTATTATATCAGAAAACTTAATTACCTAAAGTGTATAATGTTTGGGGTCAAATCGAGCTCCCAAATGATGTTTTAGAACATTAAAATTTTAGCGATGCTAAAAGTTCAAAGCGTTCATATAACCATACTTAAGTTTGACAATAAAAACAAAGCATTAATAAGAACGTTTACTCTCAAGAGATCTCTAGGAAAATCAATAAGTTGGAGCCGGCTTTTATATGAAGGAATACTTAATCTTTTTTGAATATTTTCAAACCATCTTTGGGGACTACTCCATGATCGGTCTGACAAATGAGGTAAACAAATGTTTGATAATATAGGGGTAAGAAAATTGAAGTGATTTGTCTTAATCTAACCTAGTATAAAATTGTGCTTATTACTTTGCACATTAATAAATGATGCATGTACTCGAGTTTTCTAACAAACGAAGCACCAAAGACAGATACTTCATTTACATTTAAACAGATTTATGCCATAACTCTAGACTTAACCTTAGTCTGTCCTTCTGCCTACCAAACCATTGTAGCGTATTCCAAGTGGAAATTCTATCGATAAAGGAAGTATTGTCTTGGCTTAAAGAAAACGTGATATCTAGTTCGGATATTCGCATCTTCTCAGATAGTCAGGCTGCTTTAAAATCCCTCGCATCAGTTTCTTCAAACTCCATTACAGTCCAAGACTGTCGATCGTCTTTGATGGAGATGGCCAAACAGTTTAATATTCACCTGGGTGCCGGAACGCAGAGATATTCCGGGGAATTGTAAAGCCGACGAACTCGCCAGAATTGGAATGGAAATGCCTATCTTGCCCGATAGGGTAAATATAGGTATGCCTATAGCTACTAGTAAACTGAAACGAAGATGGCTCAACACCAACACTTGTCTGGCGAGCAAACTAATCTGGCCCAAACTAGATTTGAAAAGGTCAAATTGCTTGTTGTCCCTCAATAGATCTAAGATCAGCTCCGTAATAGGTGTCATAACTCGACACTGTCTTATAGGTAGGCAGTAGACACGCCGCATGACTCGGTGTTGCTTGGACGAGGAGGAAGAGGAAACAATTCCACACCTCCTTTGTAAATGCTCTGCTCTCTCTCACAGACGCAAACTTCATCTAGGACACTATTTCTTTAAAGAACCAAGCGATCTCATCAACACAGATATTAAAAGTCTCCTTCGCTTCATCAGAAGCTCCAAATAGTTTTAACTAATAAGGAACTTTTTATTCCCTATTAGATCGTGGTATCACAATGGACCTCTACTGGTCTAAGTGTGTCAGATGCTTTATATGACAGCCACTTTAACCTAACCTATGCCATAACTGAAAGGCAAAAGTGGCATTTTTCGTGTAAATTTATATACTTAAGCTTTTCGATATTCAACAACAAATAATTACATACAGACCAATTAAAAAAAGCCTTTAAATAAATTTGAATATTTTTGATTATTAGGAATGGTTTTAAATATGTTAACATCATCAACGTACAGTTTGAGTACATTGAGACTGATGGAAGACCATTTATAAACAATATAAAAAGTATTGGACTCAAATGGCTGCCTTGAGGAACTCCAGAATAAACTCTAAGACTTTTTAAATGATATCCAATAAAATTCACACAATAGGATTTGTCAAACAATTATGATGAATTTTATACTAAATCCAAGCTCACTCGTTTTTTGTTCGAAAACTTGAACTGAAAGTTTGTCGAAAGCCTTATATACTAAAATCTGAAGACAGTCGGTTTGTTTTTTATTTCTAAGACAATATATACAGGAGGAGTGAAGTGACTGTCGAGCGACCTCTTAATTAGGAACGATTTATGCGATTAACTATTTTCCACAAACTTTCCCTCGAAGTAATTTCTACCTATGCTCCATGGCAAATGGAGAGTCTGTTGCCTTTGAACTGTACATCGAGGCAGAGCCTAAACAAATGGACCTATTTGATCAAAATTTATTTCAATATTTTTATGTTATACAGGTTCTGCTCGGTTTCAAAATTTGTATTTAGATCATCTAAAGGGTATTGTTTATGGATATGTCAAATTTTCATGAAACCTGCTCCAACAGTTTGGGTTAACTTCGTTCCTGATCGCATTAAAACAAAGTTTTTGGGTTTTGGTGAAATAACACGAAACAAGAATATGATTTTGATAGTGGTTCGACCAATTTTACAGAAAGGAAGGTACTTCTGAATAATGTAAGTAACTTTGCTTGCGACTTATATTTGCCCATGCGCGAAACAGGGAAACTCCAAATTGATTCCGCAAAACTTTCAAAGACTGGCCTTGTCATCGCAAAGGCCAGACGGACGATAAATTGAAGACGCTTAAAATCGGATGGCAAATGCGTTGAAATCATCGGTATATACGCGGGATCAGGACATCCTCTCCTTTGTATTTTCACTTGATGATCTTGGCCTCGATGACGTTATTCATTAGCACAGTCGAGGTTGATTTATGTTACGCAAAATAATCACAACTGATTTTACTTTTAATTTTAAATTTTGACGTGGTAGTCCAGGCAAATCCAGGGAATTTAAAAACTCTGTGAGAGAGTTTACTACATCATCTTGGTTTGTAACTGCGTCAACTGATTTGTAAGAAAACAACTCTCCGGGAAGAATATTCTGAATGGTTGCATTGAGATCATATCGACATCTTTGTTTTTGGTCGCCAATATTGCTCGTTCACTCAGCCAATTATAGTTTCTGAACTGTTGTTCTATGCCTGTAAAAACACACTGAATAAGATCCTTTTTTAAATCGATGAAAAGTGACAAAAATCCGTGAGCAGTTTAATTAATCCGGTAGGGGTGTCAACTGCGACCTTACTATTTCCAATATCTAATAACTGCTTCGAAAACATAGATCCACTGTTCACAGTTTCCATCAAAGTATCGTACGCAATCTTTTGTTGTTCATTCAATTGCGGAACATTTGAACGAACTGTTTCGGCCAATACTTCAGTATCGTATTGTTGTTCTCATTGCAACTCATGGTTAAATGCATCGCGCATAGGAAGATTGGTTGCTTTCATGCCCAAATACGACAAAATTTTATTTACCATCAATAAACACAAATCTTCTATCATGATCAATATCTTGTAAATTTCTGCAGTAATTTGTAGTGTACATAAAGACACATCAAATATTTCACAGCTAGGAACATTTTGTATTGGAAAATTAAATTGTAGTTTTAGTATCTTCCGTCACTTAATGTTTATATTTCTCACCGTTTAAACCTTCCCTGAACTTCTACAAATATTTCAAGATTAAAATTATTAAAATCGGTCCAGCCATTCTCGAGTTTATGCGAGACAAACGAACAGCAATTGATTTTTATATATCTATAGATTTGCTGATAACTAATTTGCCATGGAAGTTTACGTAAAGATTTCAAGGATTTAGATCTCGTGATTGAATAGGAATAAGAACATTACAATTTTCTATCATTTTTAGAGCGAGAGCGTATAGCAGTTATTGCTTATCGACGCGAATCGATTGATCAGTAAGGATTAGTACTGAGATCATTCTACATCTTAGAGAATTTATTTAGATATTATTTAGTGCATATAATGACTTTCGTTGGCAACTCTATACACTGAAGGGCTTCCTTTTTCGTATGCAGCTATGCACTCTGCACATTGAAGAACATTGCACATGCACATCAAGCTAAACGTAGGAAATTAGAACCATGAGAAAGGCTCCAAACAAGGACTGACAGATTTATGGCGGTCTTTCAAAAGATTTTGCACCAGTGTTGTCACTTCCATTTCAAAACCCGAGGTAGATTGAGATGAAAAAGAGTGGTAGATTTAGATTTTGTGTGGTAGATTTCCAATTTCCCAAATGATAATAATTCAAAAGCACTTAAAGTCATTTATAAAGACAAAGTTCTATACATTGATTTATGTAAGTACCTAAATATATTTGTTGTGATATTTTGTTCTATATGCATACATATTATATATCTTTAAACTTACCATCGAAAAATTAAAATTTTAAATAAAAGCGGATCAATTCTGTTCAAGGAATTAAAATATCAGATTTATTTGTCATTTCTTCAGCAAAAATAAGACTGTTTATACTGTTTCGCATACATTCATTTCCTTAAATCATTCCATCCCCTTTAATGTCATTCATTTTTTCACTATCAAAGAGCAAGAGTGGAGATCGCACTAATTATTGATAGCTTCCTGTAGAATATCGTTAAAAAGGAATACTCTTTTTAACGGTAATAGTTATAGTTTATTGCCGACCTTTTTGAAATTCTTTTGGACTTAAGAATTGAAGCAGCTGAAGATGCACACTCGAAAAATCGAACCTTTTTATTAGCTGATCACAAAGCTTAATGTAATACGCAAAGAAGATTTTCTTTAATTTTTTAAATTTCAATTTCCTGGTTATATTTTTGAATGTGTTCAATTTAATCAGTAACTGCCTGCCTGCTCTAATTCTATCTAGCCAAATATATGTACATAAATCAACCTATAAATGAAAACTCGTGCCAATCGGGTGATTTTTCTTTAATTTTAGAATTTGATTGATCTAATTGGAGGTACTCATCAGAATGAGCCAAATGGCACTAAATAAAAAGCTGCGACAGACTCATTAATATCTGGGGGTGCCTTAGAGTTTTATTAAATTTCCCATTGAAAGAACATTAAAAAAAAAAAACAAATCCTTAACTCTGGTACATTGAAGAAAACAAGAGATTCTAGCTGGCAACAGTCTGTGGATCAGTGTTCGCTTAGCTAGTTTTGAGATTAATTGTGAAGTTACAAGGAAGGCCACTATGTTTGCATGTGTTTTTTAATAAAATGGTTTCATGTCATAAAAATAACGCTGCAAGTGTGTTTTCGGGAGCTACAGTTGTAGATTCTTACAAGAAAAAATCCTATGAAAATGACTTCAAAAACTCAGAGTTATCGAAATGGTATAAAATGTTGAGGATGATTAAATACAACAATGGGAGTTCTAAACCGAAATGTTTGACAGTTGTTCATCTTTGAATCCTAATTTGAATCGTCTATACAGTATTAAAAAAAATTGTATTAATTTGATTTTACTTTCAAAATGCGCTGTTTCAAGTTTTTTGAGTTTAAGTAAAACTTGTAAAATTTTAAGTAGTTGGGGAATTTTATAAGCAGGCTTTTTGTAGTACGTAGATATAGAGTATTTTCTTGATGAATCTCAAATAGTACTTTTTTCGCTTTCATTTTGTTTAGAAGTCGATAGTCGCTCGAAAGATTCCTGGCTAAGAAATCAAAAATCCAAATAAGTCTGATTGGAAATGGAAAACAATTGTCTAGACTTACGTTTCAGTTGATTTTGTTATTGAAAATTTCCTCATTTTTGGTATTATTAACGAGCCTGCGTTTAAAATCAATTCACGTCAAGGTTTAGCCATACCACAAAAATTTACCGTTTTTTATCTACATATATCACAGAAGGCATAATAAAAACAATAGTACGAGTAATAAGCTTCTAAAGCAAAATTCCTTGGAGTGTGTGTTAGCTATACTTTTTATAAGCAAACAAAATTGTAATATAAAATGTCTTGTAGAGTAAAATATATGTACATACATAAAATGAAAATGAAACCATCTTCATAGGTAAAGAAGTCTGTCCAGAAAATGTAGTAGATTGCTGACTGCTGCATTCAGAAAAATTAAGACCAACAAATTGTGTTATAATAGTTATAGCAGATTTTTGTTTGTAATTTTTATTTTTGGAGGGAATGTAAAAAATAGTGGTAGAATTTTGAATTACCGTGGTAGATGTGGTAGATTTTGTAAATCTTAAAAAGTGGTGGTAGATCTACCACAATTGTGGTAGAGTGACAACACTGTTTTGCACCCTCTGATTGTATATGCACATACACTGCAGCGAAGAGACCAAGCAAAATAAAGAACGCCTCATGCTCTACCACCATTCGTATTATGTGGAGCAAAAGGCAACCCTTCCTATAGAGCGGGTGGGTTCAATATACAATACAGACGAACAACTCTTGATGATTTTATTTATTTTTTATTTATTTAACACCGTAGTATGGCTTTAGTGTTTAGTTTTGTTGCTAATACTCAAGTGAAATGTGCATAAAATGGTATACGGCATACAGTATGGCTATATAGTTGATGATGATGATGTAGATTGGAGTAAAAAGTGTTGCGGGGGATTTTTATTTTGTAGTTTATTCTATTGTTAACAAACTGCAGGGAATTAGCCAGCAGGCGGCAGGCAGCAATGGCGGTGTTTTCGGGCAGCAGAAGCGGTGGCAATAGCAAGCAGATGTGGTGATGGCTCGCAGATATACTGATATTACAATGCATGTGAGGTTTTGAACTTTGTAGAGTTCTTTTTTTTATTTTAATTTAGAACAAAACAAAAATTCCACACATACCTCTACCTATACAGATACAGATACACCTACAATCTATATCAATGATAAAAAAATATTTATTTATTTATATTTTAAAAGAGTTTTACTTCTGTTCGGCTTCGTTATATGTGTGTGTGGATATGGAAATCGAAGGGGGTGAAGACATCTACACGAACATATGGGATAGGAATTTGTTCCTTTTTTTTAGCCTGTGTTGAGTCTTATACCTCAGAACAGAATTATAATGTGGAACCTTCTGTGGTGGCTGTGATGATGATAAACAAAAGCAACAGAAGGAATGGAATAATACTCGTATATAAAAAAAAATCACAGAAAACCAACGTGCGAGAAACTTTCTATTTGAATTTCGTTAATATTTCTGTATTTTGCACATGGAGGTTTTTTGGGATTGTTTTGTTTGTTTCAGGCATCAGGATGATATAAAGTTTCTGATTGTATTTCGGATCAAAAATTTAAAAGAGGAAGCTGTAGATAGTTTCTGTTTTATTAATTTGAGATATTTATACCTACGGAACATGTATTGAAGAATTTTGTTGGTTTTTACACAGATTACAGTCGATTCGATACACTTGGGAAGAGATAATCTCTATATAGTTGAAAGAAGTTCTTAAAATTGGTTGGAAAAAAGTCTGAATTATGCTTTGGATGCATTCCAATAAGGCTTTGCAGTAAAATGGAAGAATGGGTTACATATTTACATCTACTCCACCAACTTTTAAAGGGATTACAATTATTGGGATGGGGTTTATATAATAATGTTCGTGATTTATGTTTAAATATGATTTCGGACATTTAGCCGCCGCACAGTGGCGGAAAATCGCAAACACGTGGCCAAAACTATTAAAAACAAAAATCAGAATTGTTGTTGTTTTTGTATGCCAACTTACGAGTATTAACAGATATCTAAGTTAAGTACGTGATCTGATTAATCCCGTTATTTTTTTTGCATCTATTTAGCCAGACGATGCGACTAAAGTGGGAACATTTTAATAAACCGCAGTTAAGGTACTAGTACGGTCTAGAATGCCAAAAAAAGGCATGATTTTTGGGAATTTTTTTCTCGGAAACTTTATTAGGTAATTACATAATTTTTTTTTAAATAATGAATACATGCGTCAAGAGTACCAAAAAAAATTTATTTTTTTTAATTTTCGAATTTTGGCCGAATTATAGGGGGCGCAAACGTCGACTCATCAAAAAATACATGGTCCCATGGCGGACAGTTAATCTCCGGATTGTGATGTACATATATAAATGTACAAGTACATAGATTTAGTCTTTAATTTTAACTTCTTTATTTCACAATTTTCAGGGTTATACAATAATAACTTTTTATAAATATTAATTATTTATCAAGATATAAAATTTTGTTTGTAATTACTTTAAGTTACTTTTATTTAATATATTCAACTTATATTTTATGTTCTGCTCTCCTTGAGGTCTATATATTTTATGAGCTTTTCTATTTTGAGGTGCCAGTCAGTCTGACAGTTCATAAGTGTTACCGTAGGTAAAGATAAAGCTATAGTAGGTAGTATTTAGTATTTTACTACACCTCCTTCCTTGAGAAAAAAAATTTAACTCGCAGAGTTATAATTTTTGTTAATTTTACAATTTAGCAATAAATTTCATTTTTATCTTATTTGTACAATAAGGAAATATTTTTCATTTTTATTCGTACAGCTTAGAAATATTTAATTTGTATCTTATTTTTAATATTTTGACAATAGATTTTTGTGTACTAATTTAGTTTTACTTGTAGATATTTCTTTAATTAAGGTGTTGGAATTTTCAAATAATTTAACAATGATGTATGGCCCTTTCTTAATTGGTTCTAATTTGCTTTGATTTACAGTTTTTAACATAACTTTATCATTTACTTTAAAATCCAATGGTGTTTTAATTCTTGAGTCTAAATATTCTTTTCTATTCACTTTACTCTTTTCTACCATTTGTCTGGCTCTTACGTGAGCTGTTTGTAATTTAAACTTAAATTCTTTGCTATAATCATCAATATTATAAATCGGATCAATTTCTGCAGGTTTTAAATCAATTGGCAGATTAGCTTTTTTTCCATACACCAACTCAAAAGGTGTATAACCGGTCACAACACAGGGTGTTGTATTATAGCAAAATTCGTAATATTTAACCCAATCGTCCCAATCACTGAGTTCGTTATTGATATGTAAGGTAGGGGGGCCAAATAAGGCCCACCTAACGGATTTTTCGAAATATCTGCTAGATTTTTGAGAGTATCCGAGTAAACTAAAAAGGTTATGATTCTTTGTCATTTTATCTACTTGAAAACATAGATTTTATTGTTTTCGTAAGATTGAAAAGTATATTTTTTTGAAATTTATAAAAAGCTTACGTTGTTCTTAATAAGGCCCATGGGATCTTAATAAGGCCCACTCAGTTTTCTTAAGAATATCGCAATTAAAAACACAAAAATTAAATTTATTACATAAGGAAATAGTCTCTTTTGTTTAACAAAAAACATAAATCAAATAAAAAACTTAATTTTAGCAAAAAACTTAAGCAAAAATATATAAACTTCACTTCTTCGTAAAAAAATAAAACTAAAATATTCTTTAACCTGCATACGTCTTTTTATGTTGGTTACTGTGTAGCGACCACTATGTTTGAATTAAAATAGTTTTATTTAGTTTTGACTTCGAAACATAGATGAAAAGATGCGGTAGGGAGAATTTTGTAGTTTATATGAATTCTCAACCTTTGGTAAATTTATTCTTAATTACACAGTCAACGCGCGCAGACGTCGTCTCTTAAAGATCATTATATTTCATTTTAAATTCTTAAATTTAACTTAGTATTACATTGTTAGTGATAAAAATAAAAAGACTATTTTATTTGTTGGGAATTGTTGTTTTTCTAAATAAAGTATTTCGACCAAAGCAACAATATTGGTGACCCCGACGGTCGAAATCCCACGCCGACGCAAACGACGCACGCCAACATACAGGCCGAGCCCAAAAACGGCATTTCAACATCTATACATACAAACATAAGGTCTATCAAAACGATTAAATCTTCCTATTTTGGGATTGTTCTTCAACCATAATTGAAAAGTCAAGCTGTGCATGGAAAAACCAGCAACATACTCGTACTAACGACAACTCAAGTTTTTGAACAGCAACGAACACTGCCTGGCCCAACACATAACATAACTTAAATCCATCATCAGCAAGCAAAAACAGCCAATAATCATCATCAAGCTTAAATAGCCCTGAAATCATCTTCAGCTAAAAACAAAAATCATCTTCGAAATTCTCAACCACCGCAATAGCCATCATCGCATCATCATCCGGAAACAACACAATTCATCGCAACGCATCTTATCCCAACGCAATAGAAGCTTCCAGAACAATCATCGACGCAGTTGTACACACAAAGTACATATACATACACAAGTATAAGTATCTATATTTTTTTTTTGTCATTTTCTTTAAGTATACAACCTTACATTTTTCTTCAAAATTATTTAAAACTAACTTTTTCATTTCTAAATTAAAC
This sequence comes from Philhelius festivus, assembly GCA_963931855.1. Classification (NCBI taxonomy): domain Eukaryota; kingdom Metazoa; phylum Arthropoda; class Insecta; order Diptera; family Syrphidae; genus Philhelius; species Philhelius festivus. The sequence continues at coordinate 140,684,863 of OZ007555.1, read as the reverse complement.
TTTTCATCTTTAATATTAAATTTTCCCAAATCAAAAACATTTAAATGCTTTAAAACAATTTTTATTTATAAATTCCCTTTCTTGTAAACCGCATCCTTTCAATCAATAGTTTTGTTATTTTTTTTTTGTCGTGAAAAATATAACTCCGTTTAATACAATGAACAACAACGAGAAAGATAATGATAAGCCAAGCAATTCGCCCTCACTTCCCGCATCAGGCGGAGTTATTCATGCAGTAGCAATCAAACTGCCAGAATTTTGGACCAAAATGCCAGCCATTTGGTTCATTCAAGTGGAATCCCAATTTTCCACTCGGAACATAGTTTCCGAAGAAACTAAATTCCATTATGTCGTTCAATCCCTTCCTCAGGACGTGGCCGCAAGTGTCTATGACATTTTGGTTCATGAATCACAAACACCATATACAAACCTCAAAAAGGCACTCATAGAGCGTCATTCAATGAGCGAAAGCAAGCGAATTGAAGCCTTGCTTTCGGGGGAAGAGATGGGGGACAAAAAGCCATCAGAGTTCTACAGAAGACTTCAAACTTTGGCCGGACAATCAATGATTGTCACGGAGAGTCTCATTCTAGAACTCTGGAAACGGCGTCTTCCCACTCTTGTCCAAGTCTCAATTAAATCGAGTTCCAAAACCAAAACAGAAGATTTACTTTCAATCGCAGATGACATATTCGAGGTATATCAGAAACAAAGTTCAAGCTTTTCAATTCCCTTACACTCTGAACGTTCAATCAATGAACTCACAAGCATTAACCAAAATCTACAAACAGAAATAAATGAAATAAAGACCATGCTCTCAAATCTCAATTTTAACAAACGTTTTTCACGAAGTCAAAATAGAGCTCCACTCAACCAGCATCAACAAAACCATAATCGGAATAGATCCCACTCAGCTAAGAACCAACAAATATGTTGGTTTCATAAGAGGTATGGTAAACGTGCACAGAAATGTTCACAGCCTTGCAACTTCAAAAATGTAAACCCAAACTAGATTGTGCTGTCATTATAGCGGCAAATGACAGTAAAATTAAAAACCTTCCAAGCCGTATTTTCATCAAAGACCCTATTTCTAACATAATATTCTTAATTGATTCAGGCTCAGATGTTTCAGCTATTCCTGCCGCCTCATTAAAATGTTACAAAACCAATGAACCTGACCAAAAGATTTCCGCAGCCAACGGCTCCGCCATTAATGTTTTTGGCACAAAATTTTTAAAAACGACCTTAGGGTTTCGAAGAGTGTTTAACCACACATTTCTTATAGCTGCAGTAACAAAACCTATAATAGGTGCAGATTTCTTAAAATCAACTGGTTTAGTCATCGACATAAAAAATCGTAGACTTATCGATCCACTCACAAATACAAGTGTTATTGGTACACCTTGCAGAGAAAATGTATTAAGTCCACGCTTTTTTGAAATAGAACAAAAATACAATTCAATCCTACAAGAATTCTCTTCCCTTATGGAACCTCCAAATTTTAACCTTCCCGTAAAGCATTCAGTGGTTCACCACCTTTTAACAAAAGGACCACTACCTCATTCTCGACCTCGTCGCCTCAACAACGTAAAATTCAAAATCGCCAAAGATGAATTTGATTACATGGTTCAGATAGGTATTTGTAGGCCTTCATCCTCAGCTGGTGCATCTCCACTACACATGGCCTCCAAACAGGATGCAAATGATTGGAGACCCTGCGGTGACTATAGGCAATTGAACGCAATCACCGTTCCCGACAGAAACCCGCTCCCACATATTCATGATATGAACGCCACACTTTTTGGATGCAAAATCTTTTCAAAAATAGATCTGATACGAGCTTACCACAATATACCTATGGCAAAAGAGGATATACACAAAACAGCTGTGATTACACCATTCGGACTCTTTGAGTTCCTGCGCATGCCATTTGGGCTCAGAAATGCTGCGCAAACATTTCAAAGATTCATGTCCCAAGTGTTAAAAGGTCTATCATTTATTTTCGTTTACGTGGATGATATTCTTGTTGCTAGTAAGTCAGCTGACGAACACGAAGAGCACTTGAGATCCTTGTTCCAACGCCTTTCAGAGTACGGTCTTCGCATCAAGGCTTCCAAGTGCGTCTTCGGGGTAGCTAAATTAAAATTTTTGGGATTTGACGTTTCTGAAGAAGGAATTCAACCTTCACATGATAGAGTTAAAGCCATTTCAGACTTCACCGAACCCAAGTCTATAAAAAGTGCACAACGATTTGTAGGTATGGTGAATTACTATCACCGGTTTATACCTCACTTAGCACGCATCCTTGCACCCATTTATGCACACATAGCTTTACTCACACAAAAGAAACCAAAACCCAAAAATTTTACCTGGCCACTTGAATGTCAAGAAGCATTCAAAAAAGCAAAGAATGAACTTGCTCAAGCAACTCTCCTCAATCATCCACAAGAAAATGCTAAACTAAGCATAACCACCGACGCGTCTAACACGGACGTAGGAGCAGTACTTCAACAATTAAAAGATACTACCTGGGAACCAATTGCATTCTTCAGCAAGAAGCTTTCACCTTCCCAATCTAAATATTCAGCATTTGACAGGGAATTACTTGCAATTTATTTAGCTATTCAACACTTTCAAAATTTCGTAGAGGGGCAGGACTTTTGGATCTACACAGATCACAAACCCCTAACAACAGCCCTTACAACAAAAGTTAAACGCAGCCCTAGACAAGAACGACATCTCGATTTTATATCACAATTTACAAGTGATATCAGATTCGTTAAAGGTACTTTGAATGTGGTTGCAGATTCCCTGTCACGACCAAATGCCGATTCAATTGAAGAAATACCTATAAACATGGAATACCTAGCCAAAGCACAGATAAATGATGAAGAATTAACTTGTCTTCGAAATAACATTCCACATCAATAAAAACTCAAATTTGAATTCATAAAAATCCCTGCAAGTAATTGTTCTCTATGGTGTGAAATATCAACCGACTGCTATCGTCCATACGTATCCAAAAGTCTTCGCGAAACAATTTTCCACAAAATTCATTCCATTTCTCATCCAGGAATTCGTGCTACACGCAAAAAGATCGCAAAAATTTTCTTTTGGTCCAATATGAATAAAGACATAAATACATGGACAAGAAATTGTAGTGCATGTCAAAAAGAAAAGGTTCAGCGACACATAAAATCACAATTTGAACGCATTGCAATTCCACCAGGCCGTTTCCAACACATACATATAGACATAGTAGGTCCACTTCCACCCTCGAATGACTATAAATATATACTAACGATCGTAGACAGATTCTCCAGGTGGAGGCCTATCCTATTCGAGATATAAGTGCGGAAACAATTGCCAAAACCTACGTGCATGAACATGTGTCTAGATTCGGTGTACCAGACACTATCACCACAGATCAAGGTTCACAATTCGAATCAAAACTCTTCAAAGAACTAATCAGATTCTTGGGCACAACACGCATTAGAACAACGGCCTACCACCCACAAGCAAATGGCATGGTGGAGAGATTCCATCGCCAACTTAAGACATCTATTCGGGCATCTGGAGATAGAATTAATTGGACGCAACAATTACCCTTAATTTTGCTAGGGATTCGAACGACGGTCAAAGATGACATAAAGCACACTCCATCTGAGCTCCTATACGGACAAAACATTAAATTGCCTTTTGACTTTTCAACAAATCCAACTGAAATTACAAATGAATCGAATTTGGTACAACAATTGAAAGTATTCTTTGCAAATATACCAAACACTTCACTAGAAACTAGACACAATCCAACACAATCAGTTCACATTCCAAAGGGTCTTGAAATTTGCGACCACGTCCTGGTTAGACGAGACAGAGTAAAAAGAAGTTTGGAATCTCCTTATGAAGGTCCTTATAAAATAATCAAGAGATTGCGAAAATATTTTATTGTTTTTAAAGACGGAAAAAATTATTCTGTGTCAATAGACCGACTCAAACCATTTTTTGTTCAGAATAAAAAAAATGATAAACAAACACAAAACGAAACGTCAAAAACTATTCGTTTTGCTGGAAGGGGGGGTGATGTAGCGACCACTATGTTTGAATTAAAATAGTTTTATTTAGTTTTGACTTCGAAACATAGATGAAAAGATGCGGTAGGGAGAATTTTGTAGTTTATATGAATTCTCAACCTTTGGTAAATTTATTCTTAATTACACAGTCAACGCGCGCAGACGTCGTCTCTTAAAGATCATTATATTTCATTTTAAATTCTTAAATTTAACTTAGTATTACATTGTTAGTGATAAAAATAAAAAGACTATTTTATTTGTTGGAAATTGTTGTTTTTCTAAATAAAGTATTTCGACCAAAGCAACAATAGTATTTCGACCAAAGCAACAATAACTGTCCTATTAGAAGCTCTTTTTTTTTTGGGAAAAGGTGGCATTTGGTCTGAAACACATTAAAAATATAAAATAAAAAATATATGTATAATATAAAACCCAATAATTAAAAGCAAATTTGCGTGTGCCCAATAAGGCCCATCCCTTATTTTTGTGGGCCTTATTAGGAACATGCAAGACTTTAAAAAAAAATTATTTAAAACTAACGATCAAACATTTTTTACAAACAAATAATGTTGTAATTTACTCAAAATATTATATATTATACGGGAAAAATCAAAAAATAGGTACTTACTTGGTTTAAATTTGTTAAAAAAGAACACAAAACACACTACTTTTTTATAATTTGCTAGTTTTTCCCCCCAGACGAACTTCATTGAGCTGTAGGTCAAGACATGAATCGCGCAGCTGGCTTTTTTTCCTTTGTATGTGTTTTTGTAGACATGGTTTAAATATGCAAAGCAAAAAAAGTCCCGTTATTTGTTCCTTTCTGTGTTTTCTGACAAGTGGGCCTTATTAGGAACAGGGCCTTATTTGGCCCCCCTACCTTATTCTTAGATATTCATTTAAATTCTTGTGGTTCCTTTCCAATGAACCTATTGTTTCTGGATGGTATGGTGTGGAATGTCTGTGTTGAATTTTTAGGATTTGCATAATTTCTTTAAAGAGTGAATTCATATATTCTGTTCCCATATCTGATTTTATTTTTCTAACTGCACCGAAATTTAAAATGTAGTTTTCAATAAAAGATTTGGCTACAGTGCTACTTTCTTTGTTAATAATAGGACACAGTGTTACATATTTAGTTAATTCATCAATTATTGTTAAAATGTATCTATTGCCTTTGGTTGTTCTAGGTAGAGGTCCTACTGTATCTATTGAAATTGTGTCAAAGCTAGTGTTTGGTGTATCTGTAATTTGTGTGAATTCCGTATTTTTTTTACTATATTTATTTATTTTGCATGTTTTACAATTTGAAATATATACCTGTATTAGTTTTTTCATATTTGGAAATGTGTATTTTTGTGAAAGTTTTTTAATTAGTCGTGTTACTCCAACATGTCCCCCAAGAAGGCTCTCATGATAATTTTGAATTAATTCGTTTATTTCAAGTGGATTGCTTATATTGATTTTTAATGGTAAAATTGCTATTTTTAATGTTTTTAGTACCTGGTTCCCAATATCTTTGAATTTTTTAACTGTTATAAGTTTAAATATCGAATCATTTTGGCTTATTTTAACCTTGCGTATATTATATTGTTTTAATTTTAATTCTAACAGAGAAAATGCTTGCTCTAGAGCAGTATCTTCTAAAAAATTTGATTCTAAAAATATATTCAAAGTGACTGATTTATTTTTCTGGTTATACTCAACAGTTTGAAATTCCATTTCACAGTTTGGTTGGATTATGAAATTAATTTCATGAAATGTTTTTACCTCGTTTTCGGTCAAGACTGAGAATACATTAAGGTCAACAATATTTTCGGTAGGGTTATCCTTCTCATCATGATAACTAGGCACGCCTTGTTTTTTCATACTTCGGGTTGTTATCGCATTGATGCACAATTGCTTTAAATCGTCGCTATCTATTGGTACTCTCGACAGTGCATCGGCACATACATTGTGCTTCCCTTTAACGTATTCAATTGTGAAATCATACATTTCAAGGTCAAGCCGCATCCTTGTCAATTTGGAGGTGGGATTTTTCATTCCAAACAAATACGTAAGTGGCCTATGATCTGTAAATATTTTGAATCTTCGTCCTAATAAATATGGCTTAAAATACTCTACGGCCCAATGTATTGCTATACATTCTTTTAATGAGGGATGTTTATGCTTTTCGCTCTTTTGGAACGTTTTTAACGCATAACAAATAGGTAGGTCATGGCCATCTTTAACCTGGGACAAAACTGCTCCACAGGCTATATCGGAAGCATCTGTAGTTAACTTAAATTCTTGCGAGAAATCTGGATACTGTAAGATTGGGGGTTCCATTAATTTCTTTTTTAGTGTTTCGAAAGCTATTTGACATTCTTGTGTCCACTTAAATTCAATATCTTTTTTTAATAACTTATTAAGAGGATGAGCAATTTTTGCAAAATTTGGAACAAATCTACGATAGTAGTTACAAAATGCCACGAAACGTCGTATTTCGTCTGAGCTTTTAGGAACAGGGTAATTTTGTACGACAGAGTACTTTGAGGGATCTGGAAGTATGCCTTTATCGGAAATTTGGTGTCCTAAATAAGTAACATTGGTTTGCAGAAATTGACATTTATTCGGGTTGAGTTTTAAATTGTGCTTTCTCAAAGCTTCAAACACTTTAACAAGATTCTTATTATGATGACTAAGCGAGCAACCAAAAACAACCACGTCATCTACATAAAGAAAGCAGGATTCAGGAGAGAGACCTGATAGCACTATGGTCATCATACGTTGGAAACTGTTAGGTGAGATTTTCAGACCAAATGGTAATCTTTTAAATTGATAGTGACCAGAACCCGTTGAAAAACCTGTGCACTCTCTTGAATCAGGGTTGATTTCAATTTGATGAAATCCCGAATAAAGGTCCAAGATTGAAAAAAATTTTGCTCTTCCCAATTGATCAAGGATTTCATCAATTCTGGGGAGAGGAAAAGTATCTGAAATAACCTTTTTGTTAATGTTTCTAAAATCAACGACTACTCTCCAGCCTTTGATGTCAGAACTATTTTTCTTCGGTACAAGCAACAAAGGTGAGTTATACGGAGAGTAAGAATGTTCAATTATATCCTTTTTCAGCATATCTTCTACCTGTCTATCAATTTCGTTTTTATGTGCTTGTGGGATTCTATAATTTTTTGTATACACTGGTATATCATCAGTCAGATTTATTTTCTGTGTGTAAAATGTATTTGTAGTTAAGTAGTCATCTTCCAAATAAAATATATCTTCAAATTCGCAGCAAATATTTTGAATTGAATCTTTTCCATAATGAGGAACAAAATTTAAATTAAGAGTCTGTTTAATTTTATCTAATCGTGAATTTGTTTTTACTTTTGATTGTTCTTGAGTTCCATTTGAAAAATTAAGGTTAAAGATACTGTGTTCCCTTTTGGAAGGGTCAAGAACATAGTATTTAGCCAACGGTAGGCTTTTGGGGATAAAGTTTTTAATTTTTGTGTCTTCTTTATTTGTATTTACAATTTTTAAGTATGGCGTATTATGTACAATCGAATTTGAAATAAAAATTCCAGGTTCAATTTCTTCAGAAATAATTAAGCTTGGTTCATTATATTCAATATTTAAACGTCTTATTACTTCTGATCTTCCTGGTAAATATATTAAGTCATCTATTTTATCGCAAAGTGGAACAGAAATTAAATCATCCGAGTCAGATTTAAATTCTAAAATGTAAGTTGAATAATTAATTGTTGCTTTCAGCTTTTTTAAAAAATCTCTTCCCAAAATGCCATCTACTTCTAAGGGAAATTCTTTCGGAACTATTTGAAATTCATGTATAAGAGAAAATTCGTTTTCAAAAGTTAGTTTTGTATAAGTTTTTCCTATAGTTACTATTTGTCCTTGAGTGACACCTTTTATTATACAATTCTCGCTTATAATTACCTTCTGATTTGGATCGATTTTCTTAGAAGAAAAGATTGAAATTGAAGCTCCATTATCTATCATCAAATAACACCACCTATTATTAGTCATTTTGACTTTGACTTTAACAAAATCTGATCCCGAGAGAACATTAATTGAATAAATATTTAGTTTTGACAATCCCTCAACTGAGCTACGACTTGGCATCCCTGTTGAGGGCGATTGGAGTTTCCCTGAATTTGGGTTTCGCTATTATTCCGGTTATAAACTTGACTATTGTTACGATTTTGGCTGTTGAAGTTATTATTCCTGCTTTGGTTAAAGAAGATTCGGCTGTTTTGATGGTTTTGGTTTTGTCGATAATTTCCTTGATTTCGACTGTCGTAATTTCTGTAATTGTTATAATTTCTATTATAATTTCTATTCATAGGTGATATATTCGAATTATTATACAAAATACTCTGATTATTGTTGAAATTCCTATTGTTTGAATTTTGATATCTTTGTATGTTATTGTTTTTAAATTGGGAAAATGAGTTGTTTCTGGGATTTCTTGAATTTTGAAAGTAATAACAGCTTTGATTATATTCCCTATAGTTTTCTAAATCTTGTGATCTTAAACTGTTAATATTAGTTTCCTGTGTACGAATAAATTTTGAGTCAGCCTCTAGTGCAAATTTAACGGCTTCGCTTAAGCTTTTCGGTTCCTTATATATTAAAGCTTGTCTAATCTCAACTCTTTCTAAGCCCCTTGAGAAAATTCGAATAGCCATCTCGTCTACTTCAGATCTTATTATGGGACGCGCAGTTTCATCCTTACTTTGCATTTTAAGTTCAATCAACTCAGCACTTAAGTTTTCAATCTCAGTTGCAAACTTGCTACTGAATTTTCTTGTTTTAATTTTTCTAATTGATTTATTTTCTCTTCCTTAGTTGTTTTGTCACTAAACCTGTCCTTTATAGATTTTTTAAAAGACTCAAAATTCGTTGGTGAAACTTCCGTTTTAAATTTACATTTTACATTTTGTAACAATTTGACCTTCAAAAGAAATTGCAATAAAGTATCTTTCGAAGTGTTATTTAGTGTATCATTATAAAATTCGCATTTATCTAGGAAATCAGTTACGTTCTTGGGATTTCCATCAAAGTCTGGTATTAAAGAGTTAGCTAATTTCAAATCAAATGCAGCCATATTTAATTGTTTTTCTAAAAAACTCTCTATTTCTGATTTAAGTTTTTGATTTAAGGGAGTATCTTTAATCACTTCATCTAAATTCAAAACAAACTTACTTCTATTTAAATCGTAATCGGAATCTGAATTTGAATCTGAATTCTCTTCACACAACTCTAAGGCAAATTTAAAGTCGGTAGCATATTCAAATCCTAAAAATTCAACACAAGATTTGCATTTCTTTACCGCTAACTCCCTTTGTCGTGTGTAAAGCTTTTTTTTATATTGTGGAAATGATTCAAAATGATCATCAAAATATTTAATATAAGAATCAAATAATGCTTTTAAATTCTTAATTGTGTTTGCTTTTGATAATTCGTTTAAAGAGTATACGTTCTCTCTTTTTACCTTAGTAACAAAAACACTCAGTTTAAAGAAATAATTTTTTAGTTTAATTTCTTGGTCGCACATTGAGTAAATATCGCGAACTAAACTTCTGTTTTCTTTTCATATATAAAATTTAAGCCAGATCAAATATAGAAATGATTAACACAAATAGCTATAACGCATGTAACAAAAAACTTGAAAAAAATACTAGGTTTCTACGGTAAATCAAAGCATCACAGTAAAATCATGGTCTTATCTGCAGTTATGGAAAAACTTTTTAATGATTTTTTTTTTTATTAAACATTATTGAATAAATATAATATAAATTGAAAAATTTAAATATAGTTAGTAAGTAATATTTAGTATGATGTTTTTCAGCATTAGTATACATAGTTGTAAATATTTACGTAGTTATATGACTGCTGTTCGTTGGTAGGTAGTATATACTTATGTGGAATGCATGTACATATGTATATAGAAATTTTATCAGGTGATCTGGTGTGACGTTGATGTTTGAATTGTGCCTTTATGTTTTGATCAGTTGTGGATGCGGTGCTTTTTTAGTCACGGTCGCCATGTGATGTACATATATAAATGTACAAGTACATAGATTTAGTCTTTAATTTTAACTTCTTTATTTCACAATTTTCAGGGTTATACAATAATAACTTTTTATAAATATTAATTATTTATCAAGATATAAAATTTTGTTTGTAATTACTTTAAGTTACTTTTATTTAATATATTCAACTTATATTTTATGTTCTGCTCTCCTTGAGGTCTATATATTTTATGAGCTTTTCTATTTTGAGGTGCCAGTCAGTCTGACAGTTCATAAGTGTTACCGTAGGTAAAGATAAAGCTATAGTAGGTAGTATTTAGTATTTTACTACAGGATCTACTTCACCGATTTTCAAAAAAACTTGTTGCAACTTGATTGTTTTTATGTTTTCTAGAACAATTTACCACAATTTGACCAACAATTATGAAAAAAAAATGGCGACCCGAAAATGGCCAAAAAAATTTCAAAAAAAAAAATTTTTTTTTCAAAGCTCGATATTTTTTTTTGTTTCGACTTTTTAAACAAATTGTGGTAAATTGTCTCGTAAGATACCTTCCTTTAAATAACTCATTTTGTTTTTTTTGTTTCAGTTCAGCCAATTCTGAGATTAACTGTCCGCCATGGGACCATGTATTTTTTGATGAGTCGACGTTTGCGCCTCCCATAATTCGGCCAAAATTCGAAAATTAAAAAAAAAATAATTTTTTTTTGTACTCTTGACGCATGTAGATATTCACTATTTAAAAAAAAATTATGAAATTACCTAATAAGGTTTCCGAGAAAAAAATTCCCAAAAATCATGCCTTTTTTTGGCATTCTAGACCGTACTAGTACCTTAAAGATTTTGTTTGTGAGAGAAGCTTGGTTTTCTTGATCGTTTTGTTTTTCGCTGTGTTAGTATTTTGTTCATAAAACAATATGGAATCCATTGCTATGTTAAGTGAAATGAATAAAAAACAGTTAAATAATTTCATGTTATATGTTGGTGTAGAACATGTACAATAAACGCCATTTTGTGACAAAAAAAAATGTTGAATTTTGTGTAGTAATGGAAATGTTTATGTTTCCCGTGAGATTCCGTGATGAAATGTAGCTCTTAATTTACCTTAATATCTCCTTTATAAGTGATTAACAAAACATGTTGCGATATTTTGCGATGTTAAGAGATATTGTAGATGAAATCTGTTGAACACACTTTAAATGCAAATTCGTCTCAATAAATAATTTTCGATTTTCTAATTTTTTGATGTAGGCTCACAATCAAACTTAATTGAATGAGGTTTTAAGAACTTGTTCATCTCATGATTCAAAAGAAAAAAATAGAGTTTTTGTCAGAAAAAGTTGAAAACTTCACCCACATCCCACATCTGATGAAACAAAGAAAATATTGCCTAAATTTGTAAATGGATATAAGGATCGATGGTTATCTTCATCTATAAATTACCGAGCTTTCCAAAATAAATTCAAAACCTGGTTGGAGTTCGAAATACCCATAGAGTAGCTGGACTGCCACAAATTGACGGCGGAAAACGCCGGAGAATTAGCTATGTGGCCCAAATGCAACTTCGGGAAAAAGGAAAAATTGATTCTTCCACTGTAATAAAAGATGTATGCTTTTCAACTCCATCGTGCACCGGAAAATACCAAAAAGCTCATAAAAAATTGGATTGCGAGATGAAGATGAGACTTTGTCAACATTTATTCACGCCAAATTAACAGAGTTTCAATACAATATTATTAGAGATGCAGCCAAAAAACATGGTGCCAATCTATATCCTAGCTATGAAGCGATTACGGAAGCCAAGAAAAATGTTATCCAGAAAATTTAAACATAAAAGAGTCACTTGCAGAATCACCACTTCAAAGTTTACTCTTATTTTCAAATGGGGTTGCGATTGAACTTTGGGCCATGAGCGTGTTTTTTTGTTTTTTGTTTATTTAAATTTAAATACTATATTTCATAACATTGGCGCAAAATTTTAAGCGATTAAGTAGTATGTTAAGGCCATTTTAGTAAGTTACTAAGGATTTTGCTAATTTTATGATTTTAACATCTTACTACTTCTTAACATTTTACTAAAGTTAAAATCACAAACTGGCTACTTTAACTTTCTAAAAATTTATATGATATTTGTCATTTTCCACAAAAAAAATCTCTTGGCAATTTTATTTGAAAGAGTTAAACTGTGTTTTTTTATGATTCATTAGCTAATTGTTCTTAAAAGTAAATAAAATAATATAAAATGTTTTCGGAAGACGAAGATTTTGATATACAAACGATGAAAAAACATTTCGAAAAAGGTTTTCACAAGTAAACAAATAACAAAATAAATTGTAGGTTGTCCCTTTGACTTTTGAGTTTCCAACATTTCAAATTATTAGGTCTACTCCCCAGATTTGGTCTTGTTTGTTTTGTTAATTTTCAAGAACTGTCATGATTTAAACGTGTTCAGATCCACCGTCTTTAATAAAAGGGAATTCGAATTTTACTAGTTAGTAAAACGAAAAAAAGGTTTAACATTTTCGAAGAGCTAGTAAATTACTAAAAGTTTAACAAATTGCTAGCTAGTAATATGCTTAGCCCTTAATAATAGGTTGTTTAAATTTTGCCCCATTGTCGTTATTATTTTTTTTTTAAACTAATTTTAATCAAAAAATGTTCCTTTTGCATTCGTATTATAGTTTATTACATTGCAAACACAAAAAATAATTTTGGCCACGTTTTTGGGACTTTCCGCCACTGTGCGCCGCAATTTAGAGGTCCAATTTTCATACTCTCTTCTCTTTGCAAAGTTTTTCATACAGTGTATGAGCCCAGGTTTAATTGTTGAGCACGATGACGAATTGACACATTCCGATCAATCGCTTGTTCTGTGCGCACTGTATGACATCTTACAGGCTACGTTTTATAGATTAGACTAAACGTATTGCGAAAATGATCCATAGTTTCTCTAATTAGTGCCCTTTGTATAAAGGTTAGTGTTTTGGATTGTGAAGCAGAAGGTCTTGGGTTCGATTCTCAGCCGCTGCAAAAAAGTTTTTTAGGGGTATACTATACCTCTTGAGGTTTAGGGTCTCTAAGGAGCCGTCATGGCCTCTAACTTATTATTTATTTTAATTTATTCGCTCGAATGATCGATTATATTATGGGCACCATAATACGCACGTTACAACTCATGTGTTTTTCGAATTGAAACATGTTTTTGAAAAGAAAATTCGAATAATTTGCAAACGTTGCGCTGGCGGGATGATTGCCAAACAAAACCTTCTTCAAAAATATCAAAATCACTGTCACAGAAATCAGTGTTGTCAAATTTAAGTTCTCCTCCTCTAAAAACACCTTTTACACGTGCAACAAACATTTTTTTTTTTCATTTCATCTATTACATTTTCAGATACTGGCTTCTACGTATCTACAACAAAATTGGCGAACATAAAAAAAATTGTGTCAAAGTTGAATTTTGTTGTGTTAAGCTTTAATTTGAAGTCAAATAAGCATTTCCTTACAATAACTCGAAAAATGCGCTGCATGGGAAAATTTTTAAAAAGGTTGTAAGGCCATGAATTCCAATTATTATACAAATCGTGTAAAAGTGTATTGTCAAATGTCAAGAGAGGATGAGGAGTAACTTTCTCAGAAACGGAAATATTGTGAATTTTAATAATTTCGAGGAAAAGCCTGATATTTCGAACTCATTTAATGGAGTTCAATCTGTGCTTATAGACTCTATTTAAAAATGCTAAATTGGGTATCAGAATGAGGAATAAAACTGCATCATGCGGCTTAAAAAATGTGTATAACAATTTTTGAATGGCGATTCCTCAAATATTTTTTATATACCTAAGTTAGGTATTTTTATTGCATATCTCTTGGAATAAGTTGCTTTGTTAGTTAGTTCATTGGAATATCATTAAGAGGATGTTGGTTTCCAGTCGCTGCAAATATATATTTTTCAGGGTTGTACTGCCTTTTGCGAAAAAGTGACAAATCCTCCAAGAGTCAAGACTGTCTCTTGTCATGAAAGTGCTGCTCCTTAGCAGCTTGGAAGCAGCAGAAAATTGTATGTCCCCTCCATTCATTTCATGCTAACACGCACACATGTTCAGAGTTGTAAGTAAGCATAGGCTCTCTACGAGCGGTGATGTCCTCTAATTTATTTATTTTGATCGTATGAAATTTCTGGAACTCCTAATGTATGTCTCTATCCAACGGTCTTCACAAATTTAAATGTTAAATAAAAAACTTTGTTCGATCACCAAAAAACTAAAAAAAACAGTTCATACCTATTTCAATAATCAAGTGCTAAAGAAAACAAATTTTCCACAAGACTTACATTCATCAGGCTATCCACTATTCGTACTGTTTATAAAGAAAACACAACGAATCTGCATTTTAATTGAATCTCCAAGTCAACACTTCATAAAATGTGCCCATCAACCTTTCAGGATTAGCTTATTTTAAACATAGCCATTATCACTTATAAGGAAGGGTGTATAGGAATCTCTTTATGGTGTCTTTTTATATTCAATTCTGAATTTTATTAGATGCATCCTTGATAGATGCACCACAGGTAAAACACTTTGTTTGTGTGTTTTACGAGTAAGTGTTGTTTCGGAATACTGTAATGCACTTGAAAAACAACGAGTGTGTTGTAGAAAAATGCAAAACAACTGTGTGGCAGCACAACACTATACAACAAGGGCATCATACAATATAAAACATCAAGTGATTGTTCGTCGTTTGTGTCTACTTCGTTGTCGTCGGTCGTCGCCAATGGTGTGCGACAGTGGTGTGACGGGTGAAGGGGTTCTCCAGCGCTCTCTTCTGCTGGTAGTTCTATGAATAAATTTCCATACCAAATATCGGAGATTGAGAGTGAAGTGAAGTAAGGCAATCTCTGGAATTTTGCATAAATATGTGTGCAGGTTTTATTCTTTAGCCGTTTTTTTTTATAGGTATAGGTAGTGCCTACTTTGGAATTATTTTTATATGTTGTTCTTCTTTTCTTTTATTATAGACATTGGGACATGAGAGGCTGTTTGACTGACACTTGTGCATATTGTAATGTTCTTTAAAATGGATCAAGAATTCAATTTACGCCTTGAGGTTTGGGGTATGGAAATATGTAATGGGGATTCCTTGTTTTCTGTTTAGAAACACAAAAAATAAACTCGATCAGCTATCTAATTGAAACTCCGGTATCTTGAAATGTCTTATGGTGTTAATACATTATTGGAATTTTAAAAAAATCACAAGTATCTAAACATATAAACTTATGGATATTTGAAATGATCTACGGAAATAAATACGTTTTGTTAAGCAACCATCGTAAAATGCACATTGAATCAGTTAGATATATCATAGGCATGCAGCCCATACAAGCTAGTGAAACAATTTATTTAGTTTAATTTCAAGATTAGAACTGTAGATAGGTTTTATAGTGAGCACCAGTCAGTTTAGACTTAATCTCACTACTTGGCCTACCAAGCACTATCGGGTTCAATGAACAGCTATTGAACAAAGCCCCCAGGACATATAGTCCCAGTTGCATTTTATCATGGAAGAAAGTTTGGAACTCCTTTCCAGCAGGGGCCAGATCTTGATTCCTCGACAAACTAACTCGACATTGCTACCCATCAATATCTCGTACAGTCCGTCACTGGGTTCCTAATTAGCGGAGCAATTCTTCAATCTCATTATTCCCGAGGTAGGGTAAGCTGGGGTACATTTGACACCGGGGCTTTGACTTTGCATTTTTCGGTATGATCGTGCCCTTTAAAAAAGAAAAGTTTGGATGAAGGATGAAGCTTAGTTTGATTTAAAGAAACGTTATGAAATTTGGCAGTCTTTCTTTAACTCTTCGTGGAGTACCAGGTGCTTTCGTGTTTTCTGTGTCTCTGATCTAATTTTTGATCACCGGTAAGTAAGCGATTTGTGAACCTAATAAAATAAATTTTTTTATCGCGAATCAATATTGTGATAGTAGGTGTACGACAGATAGGTTAGATTTAAGAGTTCACTTACGTTTATTCAAGGGAGTTTGCGGGCGCCTTGAAAACATGTCATAGGCTAAAAAGCGCTTGTGAACTACAGGTTCGAAACCACCGATTTAGAGCATAGTATATATGCTTTAAGTTCAATAAATTGAAGCCAGTTTTGTGAAAATATAATATTAGTTATTAAAAAATAAAAAATAAATTAAAAAGTTCCTTCGGGGCACCTTTGACTTTTGCAAAAAATATTTGTTTTACGTTGATTTTGGGAAATTATATATTAAATAAATTATTTAAAAAAACGTCGATATCGATAAATTTGAGTTTAGATTTATATAGACTGATTTTTAATGTTTATAAATGAAATAATTTATGTTTTTTATTCTTGTTGTTTTTTTTTTTAGAAAGTGAATTTATTGATTTATTTTTATCGTTATATTGTTTAATAAATTGTTTAAAAACAAAAATTTACTTTTTTACTATTCAAACAACAGACGTGCTGGATCCGTTGATACTTTTAGAAATATAATGCATACGATGTGGCGTTTAATCAACAATTGTCAAATGTATCTACCCCTTTTAAAGTCAAAGGTGCCCTGATCACGGGGCACTTTTGACAAAATGACTTTTTTTAGAAAATATTTTTCTTTAAAATGTGAAAATGTTTTAAAGCAAAAAATTATATGTTAGAATAATCTTGAATAATCAATAAATCAAATACAAAACAAAACATTGGAATACATTAACAGTTTTCGGAAATACAGACTTTTAAAAACTAAGTGTCAAATGTACCCCCTTTTCCCCTACCCAATTTGGGTTATTTTGTTTGTTCTAAGTAAGTTATGGAGTAGAAACTCCGTGGTGCAGAACATAGCTGACCGAAGCCAACCACAATCTGCACCAATATTCATGATTAGTCTTTTTCGTCCTACAAAGAACTAGGAACGATAGTCTTAAGCAATCTTTTTTAATCTTTTAGCATTAGGAAGGCCCATCAATTATCCAGATTACTTAAGCCAAGACATCGAGCAAAAGAGAAAGCTCTCAATTGCTTTTCTTTATGTCTTGGAAGTGATTTCCCCTTATCACTCGCCCAAGATTTTTATATAAATAGTACCAGGGATCCGTTGCTCAGCTTGAGCTACAAGCTACAACTATAGTATCCTTAATTTTTCGAATTAGTCTTTATTCGCCTTACAGCATCATAAAATCAATTCCATACTAGGCCAATACATCATAGCAAAAGAGAATGCCCCTCTTAATTGCTTTTCTTCATGTTTGGCCGTGACTTCTCTGGTCACATTTGGGTTTTTTTAGTTGCCTAAATTTCCAGTTGGATTGCCGGAGAAATAGACCTAAGCCTCCCCACCACGACAAGGTAAAACCCATCGGGGAGGAGTTTCAAGATTAGTAGTATTTTTACATACTTTCGCTTTTACAATAATGATGCATCTCTGGATTACTGGACGGGACGTAATGTTTAGTGCGCTGAGCTGTCACGTTGAAGATCAAGGGCTCGATTCCCAGACAAATATGTTTTTTTTTTTCAGGGGAAGTGCTCCTTGTGAAGTGCTTCTCATCTTAGTCTTTCAAACTCGACAGAAAAGTCCGCACAATTTCGCTGAAAACACGAAAATAAAAATGGTTATAAGTTGACCTGGTTCTCCATTAGCTTGTGGGCTTCTTATTATTTTTTTTTTAAGAAAAATAGGAGGTTCTTGTGAAAATTCATAATTTAGCTTAAAAAACTATGGGATAAGTATTGGTTTCGTATAAGATCAAGATTTTAATCAAACTTAAAGCCTAGTCTGCAGATTCCATAAACAAATTGTCTATAAAGTTTAGCCAAACTAAGATTTAGTTCAGTATTTAGCCGAATAGTACCTAGTTCCAGCCAAAAGATCGTTTCTAACTTCACAGCAATTACCTGCCAATATTGAGTACACGGAATTATAGACTTTGACAGATTATTGTCGAGCTAAATTTTGACAAATTCTATTATTCTTTAACTTTTGGTGAACTTTACATATTGAAAATAAAAATTGCAAATCCAAAAAAATATCAGGAGATTGACAATTCGTCAAAGCCAAACGGAAGCATAAATTTTATTCGAATAAATCTTTTAAATTAAATTCTTTGAATTGTTTGCATAATATTTCTGTTAAGAGAATATCGGGTTTATTTTAAATATTTTCCACAAAAACTGCACAAAATTGTCCACTATGGAGGTAAATATATCCAACAAAGTCCGTCAATCTTAGCGTTTTTATGTTTCTGCTTCTAAGCTTCTGTATGTCTTCTGATGTACATCGAGCTAGATTTGTTTTGAATTTGTTACAAAGCATTTTGATAATAGATGATAGATTTGAATTCTTGGCTTACCATTTCTAGAACCAGTATAGTTGTTATACAATGTTTTTGGTTTATTCAAATTAGTTCGAAAACACTTCCAACGCTTTTGATTAAACTTTCTAATAGCTGTAAAGTGCAAAATTTTTGGAATGAAACTGCTTATTTGGTTTTTGGTGAAAAATCCATATTACAGAAATAACCTTTTTAGATAATACTATTAGTTTTTTCGTATATTTTGTTAATGTTTCCACCAATTCTTTTTTTTCCATTTTTTAAACTGGTACTTCCAAATAATACCAGAAGTAATCCGTTCCAAATCTCAAAACAATCAGATAATTTTTGGCGACGGTAAACCTTGATCTTAAATTTGATCATGTTTGTCGAGAAGAATCATATTGTAAAAAATTTTCGACCCTTATTTAAGTATTCCTTTAGTTTTAATAGTCTGTATAACAGCTTTAACAAGCCTTCTTTTTACTAAGCTTACTATTTTTCTCCTTCCTTTTACTGTGGAAATGATCTGATATTTCATGTATTTAAACTGCCTATTATAATAAGAACTTTTGTGAAATGCAAAACCGAGTATTTCTCCACATGTATCAGGAAATAACAAAAACAACAATAATACCCAGCAGTATACCTCATATTATAAGAAAACATAAACTCAACATTTTTAATAGTTTTTGAAAAAAAAAAAAAAATAATAACAATGCATTTTAGAAATTACCCACCATCAGTTATGTTAACAATAAAATTAATTAACATCTTCAAGTTAACCGCATCGTCGACGTCATTAAATATAGAAATTGAAAATAAAAAAAAAAACTGTTAACACGCAGGTAAACCTACTTAATTCCCTAGACTTTTACTGCACCCATGTGCATCCGGATGTATAACAATAATGGCCACAAAGGCTAAATTAAATTACATTGCTAATAAGGTGTCTCTACCAAGAAATGAATGGGTGCGATAAGCACATTTTCCACTTAACTAACAAAAACTATTTTTATTTCATTCAGTTATAGTGCAGGTACCTTTTTTTTTTAATATGAAGAAAAAAGTGTGAGCTGATGGTAATTAATTACACATTGAACCTACCTTATAATCAGAGGGGTGGACATTTTTTTAATAAACCTGTTCTTCTTAAGGAAGTTTTTTTTTGTATTTAATTGAGTAACAATGTGTTATTTCAAATAGTAAACTACGCTGAGTTGAGAAACAACGTGTTTTTAGGGTATTAATGTCGTCAGTGTACATCATAAGGTGGTCCAATAAACGGTCTTTCATATATTTCCCCTCAATCTTACAGATTCGTAGTCGTTTTAAGATATCTCGATTTTGTATTTCCACTTCTCTGTTCTGTTAACGCCAGTACGGAATTGAGTTATGCAACTTTATATTACATACATTCTGCCCAATATGACTTAAATTCCTTCCTTACAAATTGTCTACCATTGTCAGCGGTACTGGAAATGGGGAAACCCAATCGACTGGAATTTTTTTCAGCATTTTTATTATTTGACAGCTTGTTATTTTTCTACAAATCTTTATTTCTTTTTCCCGACTGTAGTAATCTATCACTTCAAATAAATGTCCCCCATTAGGAAGAGGTCCCAAAAGATCTACAGCAATGTCAACCCATGATGCAGTAGGGAGTTCTCTTCTTTTAAGTGGAAATGGGATGTTTGACATACCTACTAAGGTGCATCCTTTGCAGAATTTCAAGAGATTTTCAACGTCCTTATCTGTACGGGGCCACCAAACTTTTGCTCTCAAACGGCCTTTTTTTCCCCGGATGATCTTCGTGGGCTGCATTTAATGTGTCGTTTTTCACATTGTCTTATCACTGCCAAACAAGTTTTTCCAGTGGTAATCCCTCTAAAATCCTCTAAAGATATCGCTTGTCATGAAGAAGTGATTCTCATATTATTCTTCTGAATCGGCAAAAGACTGTAGTTCATTTATACAGTATTTCTAATAAGAAGATATTTTTTACCCTTCTGATAGGGCCTATGTTCGTCCAAAGCTGGAATACAATTCCCATATGTAGGCACGTGCTCCAATAACACACTTGAGTTTCGGGTTGGGTACGATATACCACTTTCTATCCTTTTTTTAAAATCCCGTTTTCTACAATCCTGTTTCTCATAATCCTGCTTTTTTAAAATTCCGCTTTTTATAAACCCGCTTTTTTAAAATCCCGTCTCTTGTAATCCCGATTTTTATAATCCGTTTCTTATTACGACGCCGACGTATAAACAGTGAGCATAAAATCAATAAGTTTAAGCTACGTATTCTAAAAAACGGTATAAGTGATATAAGATGAAATTTTAAAAAGCGGGATTTTGAATAAACGGGATTTTGAAAAGCGGTATTTTAAAAAGACGGTATTATAGAGGACGGTATTTTAAAACTCTTTTTGCGGGATTTTTGAAAAACGGGATTACAAAAAGCGGGAATCCGTTACGCTCCCTTGAGTTTCTTATGGATAGAATCCAAAAAAGAGGTTTTATTATGGCAGATGATAGAGCTCTAGTAGAAACATTTGAATCACTCGAGCACCGCCGCGTCGCCCGCGCAGCAATGTTTCTTGTCTTTCATTATTTTACCGTCACTTTTATAAACACTGTTCTAGTGAAATAGCCAGTTGCATTCATATATTCGCCCATCAGGGAATGCCTTACTGCTTACTGTTTAGCTCAACTTCGGACGTACTGTTAAATTCAGAGATTCTTTCTTTAGCCGTACTACACGAATTTGGAATGCTTTACCTTATTCAATATTTCCCTCCCTTTATGATATTAAAGACATTCAAAACCAATGTGCACCGGTATCTCCTCTTAAATCATCTCCAACTTTCCTTAACGCTTGCACTGTGCTTCAATCGTTTAAGGGTAGTGAAGGGTAGTGAATTATAAAAAAAAAACACGCATAAGATTGATTGCGACTTGTAACTCCACGAGGCTAAGTACTGCTTACTTTTTTTACTAGTTTATGTTTCCTAAAAAACTTTTAACTTCTTTTAAATAGACTGAATAAAAAAGTTACAGTCCGATTGCGCCAAATTGACAAACGACCTCTAACAAAAATATAGTTGTACCTAAAATACATCCAGTGGCGTAGCGTGCCATCTCGGCGCCCGGGGCGGGAGACCCATTTTGCCGCCGCCATTCAATACTTAATTAAAATTAAATTTCGAGATATCATTTCACAGGCAATGAGGTATTTTTTATTTAAGGTAAAATAGGATCAGCGGTTTCACAATTCTACAATTCTACGGGCCTTACGAGCAGCGAAGTCAGAAATAACTTTGTCAAAATCAATATTTGCAGCCAATTCTTGTTCAGTCGACAATATAGCCAATTTGATAGTCTAGTGCAGCTCTTAGTGGATCTGAGATAATTTTTGATTAGCTTAAACATCGAAAATCTTCTCTCACAAATAGCGACACTTATTGCCAAAGTCAAATATATACATACGAATCACGATGACTATATTTGGAATCGAAATTCCCAGATTCAGTTTTTGAATGTACTGGAGGAGCTCCAGTGATCCCTTGCCCCTTATTCAGAACTGGCGACAAACTGCTGGAGACGCTTCCGCTCCATCTGAAACTCGTCCTCGTCGATGTCTTCTAATACATGGGAAAAATCACACTCGTACTTGCTGTCCAAAAGTCTCGCTGGTGTCAAAAATCCGAACTTTTCCGCTATTTCTTGAACTTGCTGGAATCGAGTCGACATTTCTTGAATGATCTTGTTAAATAATGCGAACACCTCTCGACGGAGTTCCTGCTCGTGAGACAAAGCTGCAACTGCGGATTCATCGCCATGCATGCGTTTTTTCCTGCGAATTCTTATCGTGTTGAGTTCGATTCCGAGTTTTTCGCAGAAAGTCTTAGCAAAGTCGATTGCGGCTTGAACGAAACAGTTTCTGGTCTCCACTAGGAGAGCTTTTAAAGCTTTAAAAGCCAAGAAAAGTGAGGAAGTTGAATGACTGCATGGCTCTCAGAAGAAGTCTGGCTTCCGATCTTGTTTTGGAAGTTTGAGATGAATCCGTCAATTCTTCCAGTACATCAAGAACTTCCTGAAACTTATTTTTCAGCGTCTTGACAGCTTCATGTCTAGTGCTCCAGCGTGTTTCAGTGACTCGATTCACTGCTTGACCTGTGACGGCAACCAAAGCGTTCCACCGAGCAGGTGATGCAGAGAAGAAGGTAAATAGCTTCTTCAGAGTTCAAAAAAAACGTCACGGAATTAGCTGATTCAGAAGCAGCGTGTACACCAGCCAGTGCTTTAATCCGGGCTTGAACTTCATTGTGGATCCCTGACATTGTGGCAGCGTTGCCATAAGCCTGTCCTCTCAAGTTATGTATGTCCAGTCCGTCTACCAGCGGTCTCGCACTCATATGTTTTGGAACGCTCCCTTTCAGTTTCGCGAGAGTTTTGGAACGTTCCGTTTTAATTTTTCGAGTCGCACGACAATAACGGAATGCACCCTTATGGCCTTACTTACCATTAACGAATTCACGGAAATCAGCCGAGAGCGTCAACGACGAATCGCAGGCAGGGTGGCAAATTTCAAATTTACGTCATTGTTAACCCGCTTCTCCGGCGACATTTTGCCACCCCGGCCTTCGCCTCGTGGACCGCCCGGCGCACAGTGGACCAAATATTTTTCTAAATTGAACGTCAATACCACTGTTCCATGTAAGTAAAATATCAGGCCAATTGCTCGAATATTTTAGGTTTTATCAGTCTGGAAAGCAAAAAGTGTTCAAATGTGCCCCACTCTCCCCTAATTTGTAAGTAAGTTCCAAAATTTCTAAATCTTGATGAGAGCTTGTACCATTTATGTCAGATACCAAATTTCAAAAAGATCGGTCCACCCGTTTCGTTTTTATAGGTTTTTTCCATCGTCTCCATTGAAAGGAACCACTGTGCGGCGCCCCCTCCGCCCCACCCACGCAACGTCACTGAATGCTCCTATTGTGACGAGTTACAAATATGACAGCCATTATTCAAATCGTGGGTCATACACAAAACCTATAAAATCAGGAAGTTGTACGTAAGCGTTAATCTTTTGTTTTATTTAATATCAGCTTACAATGAGAATTCTTGAAGTTTTTCAAAATATCAAATATGCAGATGTTCTACCTTTCTGACCTCCTTTTACGAGAATTAACTCGTTTAGAATATCCAGAACAGAAGAAAATTGGAAGAACCCAGATTATATCTCTCGAAAAGCTTAAGCAATATCTCAAGCAACCTAATTTGGGCATACCTGTTTCAGCACTTAAGAAACAAAAAAGCATTATAGACGCCGGCCATTAGGTAAGTAGGTTTTGTGACATGACATCCGAAAATTGCATTAATTCATTAGAGTAGCGGCCAATGTCACACACATTAGCCTTGTTAAAAGAGCCTCGAAAGCAAACAAACAAAAATATACATATCTGAACGATGTAAGTAAAAGTATCTTGTTGTTTTTTCTCGTTTTATTTGGTTACACTCAGTGGCATATTTTTTTTTACAGGGAAGACTTCTAATGGGTTTTTGCTTTTGTACAATTCTTTCCCCAAGTGTATTCTTCCTCCCTGCGGGAGACAATGACGAAAAATCATATTTTCATTTGTGGTAGATAATTTCTACATTCTGATGAATTTTTTTTTTTTTTAATTAAAACCAAAAACCATATGGAGGAGGTGGATGGAACTCAACCAGCAACAACAACAAAAATATACAAAAAAAAAAAAAAAAAAAATTCCACAACTGTGTTATTTAGTCCGTGGAGAGTATGTGTTTGACATGCCACACATGTGGAAATGGAAAACCTGAACATGTCCAATTTGTGAATTTCGTAGAAAACCGGGGAATTTATTTTGTGTTGGATTATTGTTGCTCCTAAGTTCAGGGAAAAAACAAAACAAAAAAAAAATTGTAAAAATAAAAACGAATGGAATATGGCGACTAATGTGCGAATAGTTCATATGTTCCTGTTTAATGTCACCCTAAAGAGCCACAAAAACCAGAGCATGCAAGCGGCTGTTGCCGCACCAAAAAAGCTTTTGCAACATTTGTAGACTTTCTTCTTTTTTCAATTCAGCTGTTAGTTAGATAGAATATGCCACATCATAACCCTGTGTCTTGCCACATAATGTGAAGGAATTTGTATATGTTATCAAATGGTTATGTTTATGTACATACATATATGTATTTGCTTTTATTGTCATGATGGAGTTATAACAATTAGAGTGTGTTGGTATAATTTATACTAATTAATCGGAGAGTGACTTTTGACGTTATTCGTTTATTGCTTTTATATGGGTTGCATCAACATTTATGACTTTACTTTGGTTCTTAATTGAAAGCATAACTTACGAGTACAAACATATTATTTTATTATTATAACTTGGCTATGTTCTCTAGAGAAATATTGGATATATGGCAAAGATTTATACAAAATTGATTTGCGTATAATTGGGGAGTTTTACTTGCTCTATACATTATTTATGTATAAATATATGTAAGTGATGGTCCTGATTCAAAAAAACATAAATTTTAGCTAAAGCTTACATTTATATGATGAAGACTTTCAAAAAAAAAGTAGTTTCTGTCATGAAATTCGTTCGTCCGTCTTCGGTCTGTCATTCCAATAACACACGGTAATTCAGATTTGAGACGCAACTGCTCTTTAGGTGTTTATTTGGACATCAAGTTCTTGTACTACAATGATATAACAAATACTCAGTTAGAAAAGGCAAGAGGAGTATTTAAGGCTCTCAACAGCCTTTTCTATTCCAAATAACAGATCCTATGTGAAGATTGTTTGTTGGTGGAACATTAACCCATCATAATGAAAAAGCTTTGAGGGTTTGAGCGCAAATGTCTAAGAGCTTGCATGCAGATGTACAAAAGTGCATATTCTGACTTGCGGTATAACGTTTACGACAGAAAACCTTTGGATGCTTCCGAAGTGTCTAGAACGGAGAATGTCATATTAGACCCAGGAGGAATCACTTCGCACGATTGGTCGTCTTTGTTGCCGAGAACGAGCTTTTTTCGGGATTATTTAACCCGATACCTAGGTAATACATATGTAAGTGTGTTGGAAAGTGGATACATTCCGCTATTGATATTCTTGTTTCTGGATGCATATGGTTATCTTTCAGAATCAACGATTGTACCGTACCTATAATATACCATGTTACAAAAAGAGCAACAGATAAAAGAATACTTTATGAGCCCTTTGAGTCGGGAAATGGGAATATTAGTCTAAGGTACTGCATAAGCATACCTGAAAACATAAAAATAACTCCAATCGGCTATATCAACATCAATCTTGTTGGCTAGATTAGGCTGTGGCCAACGCTTAGGTTAAGTAAAGGGTGGTCCAACGAAAACGAACGATCTTAATTGTAATTAAAACAAAAAGTTTTCAGAGAATTATCTTAATATTTTTACTTGCGGCTTATAGGTATACTATAAAGCAAGTTATGCATTCGTAAAAAATCGAACTCGAGATTTTGATCAAAGTTGACATTACGATGATAGCGAAGATGAAAAAAGTGGGTCTGGCAATTCTGTCTGTCTGTCTGTCTGTTCGATTACAGCTAAACGGCTCGGCCGATTTTCTTCAAACTTGGTAGATATGGGTTTTGATTTTTTACCCTTGGATGTTTTTTGATTTGATTTTTCATGACCAAAAATAACAGTACCTGCCATACGATTTTTTTCCGAAATTTTATAAATATTTTTTTCTCAAAAACTGTCATTGCGATTTTCTTAAAAAAAATTCAAAAAATTTAATTTAGTTTAACCTAGGTAATGTTCGAAAAAATTTTTTCAAAAAAATGAGTAGTTTTGGTACCCCCCTTCGGACCATTTTTTTTGTTTTTGATTTTCTCAAAAACGGTACCACCGATTTTGATCATTTTTTTTATGCTAAAGCTTCCCAGCAGTTTGAATATTATTGTGTATTCAAATTTTCCAAAACAAATTTTTTGGATTTTTAAAAAAACTTTCAAAATTTTTTTTTGAAAACTCAATATTTCGAAAACCCCATGCTCGATTTTTTCAAAGCTTGATAAATAAAAGTTTGGAAAAATAATCTACAACATATAAGCAAAATAAATTCATTTTATCTAAAAATAACGGTACCCTCCATGCAAATGTTAAAAAATGGTTTTCGAAAATCGTATTTTTCTCGAAAACGGTTCCGAGAATTTTGCTTAAATTTTTTTCTTTCTATTATTTTTTAATATCTGTAATTTTATAAAAAAAAAAATTGAGAAGAAGATATTACTGACTGTACCTACCATAGAACGATTTTTTAAAATTTTGAATTTCTCATTATTAGCACAACGGATTTTAATGAAATTTCGTAGACGGAAGCTTCTAAATAGTTTAAAAAACATTGCATTTCAAAACTTTAAGAAAAATATTTTTTTGAATTTTGAAAAAAAAAATCAATTTTTTGGTTTTTTGAAAATTCGATGTCTCGAAAACGGCTAAATACTTTTTTTATAAATTTAATTTTTATTCATACAATAATAAAAACTTCAAATTGGCGTACCAACATTTTTTCTTAAGAATGTTTTAAAATTTTCGTATATAAAACCTTATTTTTTAAGAAAACACTACAAAGACATAATTTTTATTCTTGCATACCTAAATATATATTTGCTTGAATCACATGGCATCCTATTCTTACCTTTAACTACTAAAGAAGTTTTTTTTATTCATTTAAAAAATGAATTTTATGCTTATGAACAGTTTCTCTAATAACATTCATTTTTGAAATTCTTAGTCTTTTACATAGGAGCAAGTTCGTGCGACCCAGTGGTGCATTTTATTTATTATGATAGAAGCATCTATGATAATTATGTGTAAAACAAAATATCGGCCAAATGCTCGCCACGGCATCGGAGGAAGCACATATCGTCCAGGTCCATATCTTCAATTTCTGGTCACAAGAAGTTCGTTATCATCTCGCGATAGCGAACACCACTCACGGTAACTGCTTAGCCGACCTCATTTTCGAAAAAGTACGGCCCGATGTAGCCGCCAGCCCATAAACCGCACCAAACAGTCACTCTTTGTAAATGCACCGGCTTTTCAATAATCACTCGTGGATTCTTATTTGCCCAAATTCGACAATTCTGCTTGTAAACGAATCCACTGAGGTGAAAGTGTGCCTCGTCGCTGAAGATGATTTTCTTTGTAAAGTCACCATTCACGTCTGTCTCTTCAACCAACCATTCGGCGTTTTGACGACGCTTGAAACGGTCAGTGGGCTTCAGCTCTTGAGTCAATTGAACCTTGTAAGCGTGTAAATTCAAATCTTTATTCAAAATTCGCATCAGTGATGTTCGTGAGATGTTCAATTGTTGGGCACGCCGCCGTCGAGTCGAGGTTGACGGCTCTTCTACCACACTATCGCGAACAACAGCAATGTTTTCCGCATCAGAACGAACTGGGCGAGCATGCACAAGTGTTTTCACATTTCCCACAGACCCCGTTTGCTGTAATTTGCGCACAATTCTACCGATTGTGGGGACATTTGGTCAATTATGCTGACCAAAAAAATCACGAAGTGCAGGAAATGCATTTTGATTTGAACGCCCATTTTCGTAAAAGGCTTCAATCTTAACGCGCTGCTCAATTGTGTACCTCTCCATTGTTGAATGTGTCAAACACTGAAACAAAGAAATGTCAAATTAAGTTGGGCAAAAAACTTGAGGTTAAGGTTCTCTGTCTCTCTCACCGTAAATTAAAGAGCTTTTGGATTGGTTTACAAAACACACGTGTGTGCACTTAACTGTCAAATCAAATCACGGCTGCCATTTTTATTTGTTTTTCTTTTATTTCTCTATGATGCCTCCCTGACCTATAGGTGCAGGGGCGCGTGTTGCATGAGCGAGACAGAGGACCCAAATTATGGGAGTTACAATCCTTTGAATATGCGTAGGAGGCCACCCAGGAAAAAGTATTGGGCGAAATAATCTCTAAAAACGTGAAACTTAATTTTCTAAGAGCAAAATATTTCAAACGTTTTGTAAAAATATACCAATTAAAAAAATTATTACTTCATTTTCCTTACAAATTCAGGAAGTACTTTCAACTAAATTTTTACTAAATTCAATAGGAAATCACCAGCAATGTTTACGAACACTCTCAAGTGAAATCCATTCTTTTCGTTGAACTATTCCAAAATTTTCCGATACCTTGAGGTATTGTTGCATCAGAGGGTTTTCTTTTTTAATATATATCTTAAAATTAAAATTTTAATTCGTTCAAAATGTTTAAATTCAATATGTTTACAAATATAATAACGATGAAAATGTAGTAAGTGTGAGTGGGGAAAATAGTCCACTTTTTCGCTAAAAAGTGAAATAAATTCTCTCTCCTAGGCCCACAATAAACTATAAACTGGCATCGTCAAAACAGAGCAATCGATATAAGCCTAATAAAAAAGTTGTTTGAGATGTAAAAAGCGACTTCAAAACTTAGCAGTTTTAGATTTGCCATTCAAATTTATATACTCGTATGTACGAGTACATACCTAGTTGGTGTGAGATTACCTGCTTGTAGATACAGGGTGTCTGGTGGCAGATTTATGTTTTGAAATACGAATATTTCAAAAAGTAATAAACGTTATGGGGGGAGGTTGGTGTCATTATAATCAGTGTTCGTGCGGTTTTCTCAGTCAGGATGTCGCAGTTGTCGAGTGAGCATCGAGCGTTTGCCATCGAGGCATTTTTCAAGAGTAACGATTCGTACGTAATTGCTCGTGGACAATTTTGTTCACACTTCGATATTCGACGGATAAGTGATGGTCCGAGTCTAAATTTAATTCGTTCCTGGGTGCAGAGGTTCCTGCAACTGGTTCGGTTATGAACACCCAAGGCTAGGGCCCAGTCGATCTTCAAGGACTCCCGGAAACATTAAACTGGTTGAAGAGAGTTTACGTCAAAATCCATGACTTTGGATACGGAAAAGGGCATCCTCACTGTGACTTCCAACAGCGATTATTCATGACATTTAAAAAAAGGATCTAAAGTTCCATCCATTTAAAATTCAAATCGTTCAAGAACTTAAAGAAGGTGACTTTGTTTTACGCAAAACATTTTCTGAAACGATGTTGGAGCGTTTTCAAACTTTGAATCGTATTTTTTGGAGCGACAAGGATTATTTCCATTTAAACGGGTACGTCAACAAACAAAACTGCCGTTACTGGTCTCCAAGAAACCATAACCCTCGACTGAAACAACAAAAACCATTGCATTGTCCCAGGGTAACTGTTTGGTGCGCCTTATCCACTAATGGAATAATTGGACCACTTTTTTTCGAAAATGCTCGAGGCCAGGCGACAAATGTCAATAGTGAGAATTATCAACGCATGATTACGGATTTCTTTTTACCGGACCTGCGAGCTCACCCATTGTTCTCATAGCACGCGTGGTTTCAACAGGATGGTGCGACCGCATACACGGCTGGAACTTCGATGAATTTGCTTCGGGAAGCTTTCCCTTAAAAACTGATTAGTCGCTTTGGGGACTTAAACCCAGTGGATTTTTCTTTATGGGGCTACCTTAAAGGCAGAGTTTACATTAACAATCCCCGAACTCTTGTGAAAATATTCGACGAGAAATCAGCACAATTGAACCAAATTTACTGCAGCGTGTGCCGAAGAATACGAGGCTCCGTTTCGAACAGTGTGTGCAACTGGATGGAAGACATTTGGATGAAATAATCTTCAAAAAATGAGATCCGCATTATAATTCTGTCGTCCAATATTTTAATTAGAACGATATGTCAAATTTTTTTTTTTTATTTAACTTTGAAAACTTAGATCTGCCGCCAGACACCCTGTATTTCAGAATTTTGTATGTTTTTCTATATTTGAGTTAGGTATGCGTCTTAATTCTAAAAACAGCTCCTGTTTTATTAGAGAAAGTTTTTGTGTTTTGAGGTAAGAGATTTTGCATCAATCCGTTGTCCTTGGGATACCTTATATCTACTCACATATAAAGTGCCGGAAACAGGTTTTGATAAACCAACACAAAGGCTTTTGTTATAATTTAAAATGTTCCTTAACGCCATGTCTGTTTCATTAAACAAAAAAAAAACAAAAAACTGATACCTACTGAGTTGTTGAAAGTACCTTTCCCCTATTTCCCTATATCGGCCATATGCTGTACGATGTCTGCTGTGCTGGTTCATGCCACAGCTGAGTGGAATTTAAAAAGGGGAGTGATAGATATGCAAGTTCATTTACCAAAGAAGCAGATGATGAAAACATTTTTAATTTTCATTTATTTTTTATTATTAACTCATTCACAACCCAACACACACACACTCAACACACACATGTTGTGTGTTTTTAAAAGCCGTTTTAAAATGACGCACGATGACGTGTGGCATGATTACCGAAGACATTCAGCAAAAATAAAGGACACCGACCTAATGATGTCGATGTCTCGTGTTTCCTCCGATCGTCAGTAATCGACGCATTAAAAAATTATGTAAATAATCGATTTGCTTTATGCATTAATCGATACATTCGAAGACGTCCTTTCCGTTCATATGCCTCTGCAATCTGATTTGAAGGCAAGATTTGAAAATGAAAAAAAAAGAAATATCGTGAAATTAAAAGCTGAAAAACCCGCAAAGACAAGTTTACGATCGAACCCAATCGTCCACCCAACATGATCACGATCATCATCAACATCAACAGGCCGCCCGGAGAATGTCCATCTTTTGAATGAGGTGCTGACGTCTCTTTGGGGTTCTTGCGGTTCTGAATTTTTGTGTCTGGCTCTGTGCTCGCTCTGTGGGACTCGAAAACCAGACAGACGATGAGGATTCTTCTTCATCTCATTCTCATTCAGATGGGCATCAGCCAAATGCGATTCTTCACAAAAATAAAAAAAAACAATCCCACAGAAAATTAAAATAAATAAATAAATCGTTGAAATAAGAAGCTCGCGTTCCATTTTGCAGCATCATCGCCAGAACCGCGGGCTCACCAGGTAGACTGCATCACCTAATCCTCAGTACCTACCTAACAGCCAGAAATAATCATCCAAATCGTCCAAGTCCAGGCCAACCGGGAGTCCTCCTCATTTGACATTATGCGGTGGGATAATGCCTCATATACATGTTTTATGTGAGTTGTTGTGTGCAATAAAATAATGCGACATGAGGAATGAATTGCTCTCTCACTGGGTCTCTGGTTCGGAATTAATGGCTTAATTGAAAAATTTGTTTCGCGCATGGGAATCGGCCGTTCGCCGATCGCAAATCAAGGCTTTTGGTTCTGTTTTTTTTGTATCATCTTATTCACCAAGCAGCCGCCTGTGTGTCGAATAAAATAAATTTGTTATGATTTAGAATAATAAAAATGGAAAGCAAGCAACTCGAGGCTTTGGGGTCATTAGCGCATTGTTGTTCGTCAGCATATAGGAATGGCAAATTGAGAAAATTAGACAAATCCCACGGACTGTATAGAGCCACATATTAAGATTGATTCAATAAAGAAGATTTGTTTTAAAATTTGAAAAAAAAATCGGATACGGATTAATCAGTCGCAGCCCGGCAAGTTGATTAGTTGTTTTTAGTAGGTTTTCATTTTTTCTTCAAATATCAATATTTATTTGTTGAGTTTCTGGACAAGACCGTAGTTCGAAAAATATTTCAGAGGTGTATATCTTAAAACAAAAGATCTAAAAATAACCCTTTAAATGAAATTGTCTTTGGTGTGAATGTGTAGCTACAAATCGAAAATAAAGGTTACTTACTTACTAAAAGAGCTGTCTGATTAACGGACGCTCTCCAATCTCTACGATCTCGAGCGCGGTTTTTCCACTCCGTCTAGTCCAAGCACCATAACTCTCATGAGGGTCAGTCCTTAAACCGGAGATTCGGTGTATTCCTTGTCGCCACAACCATAGGGGCTAGAATTCGAAATCCCTCTGGGCTGGAGAATTTTTGTCCATTAACTCAACGTCATCTAGAAAATTAAGTCGACGTGTTTTATCTTTTTGGAATATACACCCCACTCACACAGAACCAAATATTCAATGAAAAAATTTTGATTTCAAAAGATCAAATAACCCTTTCTTCTTATTTTCCAACATTCGGCGAAATGCCTTTAACCATCAGGACTGATATGCATTTCGTGTAAAACACGTACACAAAGGAGTAACAGTGATTTCCCAGTCTAATACTTTGTCGGATCTTCACTAAGGTCTTAGGTTGGTAGGCTGACAGTTGATCTTGTTACCGTCACACTTAGATCAATGTAGATCAGTTGTGATACCCTAGGGTTTGTGACCCCTTGTATCGAAACCTATGATAATCCTATGTCGATCAAGCCCGTTAAAGGTGTAGATGGGTTACAGCAAGCTATAGACTGAAATGTCGGAGGGTATTTCAAAAGTATTGAGATTTCTATTGTCACATAATAACCTGGCTAGGAAGAGCTATTCGCCTTCTCAGGGGTGTTCCTTTCCTTTAGCTCCACTTCATTCCCACAATCATCCCCCCACCAGGCCCGTAGGAGCATGTGGCTCCTTGCAACTTCTGGTAGATGAGTTTGATATGTCAGTGTTTGGGGTATTAGTTTGTTTGTTTGGTCGTTAGTTAAGTCGAAGAGGCTGTTTCCATACCAAAGAGGATTTTACCAATCTTAGGTAGAGATGGGCTCATCAACCCACTGATGCTCGTGTTCAACGCAAGAGTAGCAATCGCAGGTGTATATAGGCGAGGTGCCCATTCTCCTTTGGTGCTGCTCCTATAAGGAACACGTGCGTTGTTAAGTCGTTTTTGTTCGTACTACACTATCCAACTGTGGTTGAATGCCCCCCTCGACGGGTTTCACCTTGTCGTGGTGGGGGGGCTTATAAGTCCATACTCGGCTGAGCAGCCCAGCTGTAGTAATGGACAGCTAAGAAAACCCAAGTTGGACAGTAGGAGTCAAAAGGAGTAGTCTTAGCCACGGCTAAGGATCAGTTCTGGGAGTAAAAGGAGAAGTCTCCAGCTGGTCGCCCACAGCTGGAGGTCTTGGTAAAAGAGAGAGTGAGAGGAGAAGTCTCCATGCTGGTCCGCCCACAGCTGGAGGTCTTGGTAAAAGAAGAAGTGAAATTGATAAGGTCTCTGTACGCAAGTCCGAGGCTCTGAGAGGATTGATACTTGAAGTGCATTACTGCTGAAATCATACATCTTATGACGTTGATCTTGAACCATGTAACGTGGTGGCATGTCTCCCGTGTGTACCATGCGTAATTCCCACGTGAACGTGGTTCTTGAGGGCGTCATGGGTTGCTAACCATAATCGGTCATGAGGGGTGGTGGCTTGTCTCCCATTGGAGGCATATTGTAAATCCACGAGTCATGCGGTTAGCGGCCTGATGGTGATATAAGTAGTTGGTGCATGGATAGTTATCATGAATCTCACGAGTTCTACGGTTCATGCTGGAGGCCTTTGAAGTGGATCTTGGTTGCAAAGGTTTGTAAATGATGTAAAAGGAAAAGGACACTGACTATGTTAGTTAGTGATCCTCAGTTATAACAGTACCAAATAAGGGTTAGGGTTCCGGGTACTTGTACCTGGCGTCCTTCGCTAATATTTAATATTAGCGTGAAGTGGAGCGTCATCCAGAGTTCTTCGGAACAAAGACCGGGGCGTCACCCGTGTGAACCGTAAGGGGATCAAAAGACAGGAGCGTCTCTCCTTGCTCACCAACTGGTGGCTAAAGACCGGGGTGTCACCCGTGTGAACCGAAAGGGGATCTAAAGACTAGGATGTGCATGAGTTGTTTGTTGACCGCCCTCAACTTACTTCTCTCAATATGTGCATCCTAGGGTTGCTAGGCCCAGGGTTTTGCAGGAACCTATCTGGAAGTGACGGATTCATAACCATTAACCCCGAAGCTGAGTAGGAATTAGGCCATGTCCTCTTTTCCGCAATCGCCTAGGGGGGTTTTGATGAAGTTGCGAGGCTCCACCGGTAGCCTTATACTGGTACCACGGGTGATAGTGCCCGGGAATTTGAGAACAATAGTGCACATCTTCGGGTGTGTCAGTTCTCTTTTTCCTGCTATCTTGAGGTCGGCCCCCTAGTGGGAGATCGTGGTGGCGTGGTTTACTCCAAATGCGGAAACGAATGGGATTCAGGATTCTTTTCTTGGATTCAAGAGGCGTTGGTAGGTCTCGACTTTAAACAAGAGGTGTGCATATGCTGCAACATATCACAACTTTGTTACCGAAGTAGCTTGCTACGGAGGGGCTAATGGCTAGGACTAAATCTGGCTCCGACGGTGGTAGGCCACCCGTGGGGTTATGGTATAATAACTAGGAATCCACGTAAAACAAGGTTCAGTAATGTGGTTGAATGCAGTTTTCAGAGTTTAGGAATTCTCAAGCCATTTGCTATCGCTAACGAATTTTAACGATATTTTGCTTGAAATGTCAGAGAGCTCCTCCAAGTCGCTGAAGAAGTGTCTCCCTAGATGTCTGTTTCCTAGATGATATAGCGCAGGGCAGTGAAACAGGTAGTGAAGAGTGTACCCATGTATCTCCTATCTCCTCGTCACCGCATCCTCTGCATAAGTCGGTGGTAACCGAGTTGGTTGTGACCTGTGATGATGCTCTCGCAAAGATAAAGAGACTTTTTATTCAGTTGGATGATAACATCGGTCTTTTGTTTACTGAAACTAGGCCATAATTTTCTGGTTGTAAGATAGGAATCGAGAGAGTTCCAGCTCTTGTTTGTTAAGGCTAGAACTTTATTCTTGATTACCTGTTTAAGATTACAGGGTGGGACTTAAACTGTTGTTTCTGCTTGATCAGGATCAAGTGTTAATCCTATTCTTGCCAGCTCGTCAGCGCTTTCATTTCCTAGGACACCACTGTGACCAGAACCCAGCAGAGTCTAATGTTGTGCTGTGTACCAAGAACCCTTAGCTCTTCGTGACAGCAAGTTACAAGCTTCGATTTGATTTCAATGGCAGAAATTGCCGCTTGGCTATCAATGAAGAAGGTGTTGTGGTATTGCCATCATTGAGACTTGTCTAGCAGCTTTCGTCACTGCCAGGAACTCAGCTTGAAAGACACTGCTGTAATCAGGAAGTCTGAATGATCTGGATAGTGTAAGGGTTTCTGAAGAGAATCCTGCGCCAACACCAGTTTCCATCTTGGAACCGTCGGTTTATGGTAGATGGCTCGTTGATTTGCCAGTTCTGTGCTAGGAAAGGCGGTCTTTAACGGCTTGCAAAAGTCTAAGTGGGGTGTTATGTAGTCAGTATATTTAAGTCTCATTAGAACTGCGTTCATCACGAGTGTCCAGAGAAGCGGAGAAAGCACCCCACCTTGTGGAGTCCCTCTAGTAGTAGTAGGTTTTTTTTTTATAGAATTATGTATCCATTGTCATAGTGGTTAGTGCGTTGGAAGGTCTTGTGTTCAATTTATCAACCACTGCAAACAAGTTTTTCAGGCATTTACCCCCTCTTGCGAGGAATTGATAAATCCTCTAAGAGTATCTCTTGTCATGAAAAGTGCTGCTCATTAGCCGTTCGGAATCAACAGAAAATTGTAGGTATCCTTCATTCCTGGTAACATTTAGACATAAATGGTTGAGAGATGGAAGTCACTAGGTCCTGGTTCTCTTCGAGTTGTTGCACCATCAAATTTATTTTTATTTTTTATGAGCATGAGTTTGAGCATCTTAAAAAATTAGAATAGTGACGAATTTTACTATTTTCACCAACACTTTCGTCCTGAACTTTCATCGCTCATTCAGTGCAACGATCCCTTTACACTACTTCAGCCTTAACAACCAAAAGGCATCAACCGCATTACAAATTCAATTTTTTGTTTTATTGTGCTGTAGGTAGAGGTACCTACTTCATTCCAAAAACAACATCGACAGGTCGACATTTTTAAATGTAGCAACACACTTATATACATATATACCTAAACGAAGTCTTAAAGTATAGCGGAGGTATACCCTATACGGCAACGTAAAGGTATGAGCACATAAAACGCGCTTGTTGTTGCTGACTTTTGCTTCTACAATTTAATGATGAAATCTGATGACGATAATAAACGATGTGAAAATTAAATTTACGCGTAGTCGCCGGCCAAAGCCAAAGCCATAGCTGGTCAACGTCATCCGACGAGAAGTCACTCGAAATTCCTTTTTTGCATTTTTTCGTATCGTTTGTATATTCGTAAGTACCTTTACCTATACCCATATTGGTGGAGTGTGGTGGTGGGCCTCGGCGAGCTACAAGCTACGAGTGTAGTGTAGCTCTCATCAACGGCAATAGGCAGCAGAAATATCACTTGTGCTGAATCAGATGTGGTGTTTCGGCTCCAAAGTTGGAGCATGAATACATCTGACGGATACAAACCAAAAAAGAAAAAACTATCTCCAAAGCATTGTCTCTTCAGCTAAGTAGGTATTATACTCGTACGTATACCTGTCCAACAGAAGACTGAATTTCTTTATATTTCCCTTTTTACTGCGGCCTCTTCCTTCCTCCTTTTCAACAATTTGATCGCTGATATAGTTTTTTTTTAATACCTTATAAACATAATTAACATTAAAGTGAATTCATTTAAAATTATATCGTGAGTCTTTTACTGATGCATTATTTAATGTCTGCCTAAGAGAAGTCTGATGCTTTGATGCAGCAGTATAAAGAACTGCATCGAGCAATGTACAAAAACGAAGGAGTGGAAACTGCACAAAAGATTGCTGCAATTCGATTACTAATTAACAGGTTTTTTCCTTATATCGCACACTCACAGAATCCATGCCGCCAATTGGCGCGTTTAATCAATTTTATATCAATTTGTAAATGCGCGATAATTGTGATAATTAGGTATGCCAAGCACTTAAATACGTTTTTATTAGCCTCTCTGGGCTTTCCTGATGTTGATGATGATGACGACGATGCATTTCCAGAGGCGCGAATGTTAAAATAAAATTAAAAAAAAAACATGGAATGAAAAACTGTTGCTGTTGTAGAGGTGATAATGTGATTTTGAGAAGAGGACTCCTTCTTCACCTTAATATGGTCCTTCTCCTTCTTCAATGATGGCGATAAGTGATGCGGTAATTAAATTGCATTCAGAAAATTGAATTAAATTTGAGATCTTTTCTCGCCACTTTTGGTGTTATGGTGATGGTGTTGCGGTAGCAGTGACTACTCTATGGCGCTTAGGGGTGGTAAAATAAATTACCGCGTGTATAGTTAATTTATATTCAATTGTGGAAACAGAGAGTGAAATTTAATGACTGACTCAGGTTATTTAGTGTCAATTCGGCGCGTGATTAGACAGACAACCAGTGAATTTGGCAGCACCATTCCCCCTCTAACTCTGTTAAAACTGGATGAAATGAAACGATACAGAATTATTATTGATTAGGAAAGGGAATCCATATTGGATTTGTTAAGGGTGAAAGTTGGTTTATTTTATGCATTACCTATACCCTGTGTTATTATTTTGTTTCAATAGAACGCATGGTAGAGAAAAAGGGAGAAAAAACTTTTGACGTTTGAAAAAACGTTTGTGTAGAAATAGTTTAGGGTCTTTGGAGATTTTAGCCATCTCTTAGATTTTTACCCCTCATAGACAGTAGTTTTAATGGCATAAGTTGCCTGTTCTAGTAATATTTGTCTGTGTCTCCCTTTTGTGAGATATAGAAAGTGACTATCAATATCACAGTGGAGGACTTGTTTTTGTATGATATTTTGAGAGCCGGGCGGTGTTCTATAGTGAAAAGCCCTGTGCTCTTAATAAAAATGTAAATTGGAAACGAATTAAGGATAACATTGTTCTAAGACTAACTTCGTTCCACAAAAATCGGTAGGTCAACATAAGAAGCTGCATCTAGAGTCTTATGATTTGAAAAGAAACTGCGCCTACTAATCATATAAGCTCCCTGGTCCGACAATGGGTATGGTGTGGTATCTGTGAAATTGAGGATTTAGAATTTTTGTTTTTTTTTTTCCTTGGGAAATATTAGAAGTCTGGTCCTAGCTTGATATTTTGTACGAGTAAATTTCCCCGTCCTGCAAACTGCATCACATCCTCCAAATGCGATTGTATTTGTGTATATTATTGATTGAATGATATGAGAAATCTAACATCAGGAGTTGAGTTTCTATACAAAACAAATCTAAGAACGAAAAACAATGCAGGAAATGTGTGGAAAAAGTACAACGTATAGAATAGAATCTAAATCGCAAAACACATATCTATACGAATGACTACTCTACAAACACTGTTTGCCCTTACTTATAGTAGTTAGTTTAAGGCAAAAGTAAATATATATGTATGTTTGTAAGCAAAGTAAAAGTTTGGATTATTTTCTATGGTATTTTTTTCGTATAAGCTCACTTCCTATATAACTGAACACAGTACATGTATGAATTGTATATATTTATATAGTTACATACCTTTGCGTTTTAGTAACCAGAACGCTGTTTGTGTTTGATGGTTGTTAGTTGGTGTTTTTGGTTCAACTTTACTATCACTACACACAATCCCCCATGGAAATGCGATGTTAACTTTGACTGACGCTGGCACATGTTCAATTCTCATAGTTTAAAATGATAAGGGTTTTGAAAATCGATAGGTTTCCACGTTCAAATTTATAAAATATAAGAGGAATTTATTTCGAAGATATAAAATTTAAACTGACACGCACATGACTCTCAAGTTGCTCTGAGGTAAACGAATATGTAATTAAACTTGCTATGATTAAAGTGTTTGGTTCATAATGTCAAAGAACAGCCTTTAAGAACTATTAGTCTTTGAAAACATCCATTAATAAAAGGCTGATGCAGTGAAAATAATATATGTAGTTGTAAAAAATAA
Organism: Philhelius festivus; assembly: GCA_963931855.1. NCBI lineage: Eukaryota > Metazoa > Arthropoda > Insecta > Diptera > Syrphidae > Philhelius > Philhelius festivus. The sequence goes on along the minus strand of OZ007555.1, from coordinate 140,645,515 downwards.
CTACATACATATATGGGTTACTTATTACTTAAAAATTGCATTTTTTGCTACAAGGTTTCAAATAAAACATGGACAATCAAGAATGTCTTATAGATAAAAAATCAGATAAAATAAAACACATCACTGAACATTGTTTATACGTAAGCAGAACCAAACATTTCATTGAGCTAGTTTATTTATTCTTTAACTCAAATCATCGATTTCGTTGGTTAAATGAATAGTCATCCATACTTTAATGAAACTATACTCATAAAACAACAATTTTCTTAATTATATAATTTCATGAAATTATTTCATTTATCAACCTAAAAGCCTCTAACGATATTTATCAATTCCATTACTTAAAGTAAAATTCATTTATCAATAATTTATTCTTTAAATCAATGAATCTATTTGTTATTATAACTATAATTTCATTAAACGTAACCAAATAATTATTTAAATAGAATGCACAATTTTGTTGACTTCATTGCGTCACACAAGTAGCACAAAATGGTATAATTTCGGTATCATATTTCTTAATTCATACTTTATTCCTTCTTTATTAGGTATGTCAATTTATGCCTACTTAATTCCATCTTAATATGATCTTTATTAGGTATTTTTTTATTTATCTTCTTATTTCCTTCTATCGGACCGCCCACTTGCGCCTTTTCTCTACTTAATACGAACTTAAATCCGTCTTAAAGAAGATGTCAGATACCGATTTAGAATTCTTAAAGACTTCGTTAAGTAATTCTGTGCTACTTGTGCAATAAATAATCGTTCATATACGTGAATCAACTTTTCATCAAACAACAATTCTTTCATTGAGTCAATGAAATTATTTTTTAAAAGTCAATGGAAAACTGATTTAAGCAATGATTTTATTAGTTAATATTATTACATAGCTTTAGCAAGGCACTGTACCATTTCTGTTGATATCCGCTAAGACTTAGCCATATGACCGCCCCGATCATTCCACCAGAAGCTTTAGGTAATAATGTGCTTCCCATGCAAAGCCGGGACGCATCGCTAGTATTATTTAAATAAAATTGACAAAAACAATGACAAGATCCTTAAGAAGTCAACAACTGTTGATTCAAAGTAGACAATTTATGTCGGTTTTATTCACTATTGTTTAACTTGCCGGAAACTATAAAGTTAGCCAACTCTAGAGTTGATACAAAATCGGGAGTTGAGCGGCAAGTTGAAAATTGCTTTTCTTCTCTGCCTTAATTCTCAACTCGGAAGTTGAATTTTGAAAGTTGGCCAACTTGAGTTTTTCAGAATATCCCTGGGATATTTGTGACAGATATGTGATATGTTGTTGTTCTCTAGTTGTAGATTTGAATTTATTGCCTTTATAAATTAAAATTTAAGTTTCGGTATAATTTTTATTGGAAACTAAAATTTTAAAAAATAAGTAATCGCGAAAAAAACAAATGAAACCCAATAAGATTCCCAAATTATCAAAGGAAACACAGTAACATTTGGCATAAAATCGAATTAGAAATTCTGGAAGGTAAAGCTTTAACCTAGAGCGTGAGAGAGCTGCCAAAGCAAAGAATCCTCTATTAGCTGAAATACTATTCTTGTGGTGGGCTTTGGAAGACGAAAACGATAAACAAGTCTCAAGTTTGCTCGGTCTACTTCTACTTTTTTCGGGAGTTGAGAAAATCTAAAGTTGATAAACTCTAGAGTTGAAAATGTCAACTATAAGTGAAGAAAAACAAAATCACAAGTTGAAAATAAAAATCCTCAAGTTGAGTTCAACTTTTAGTGAAGAAAATCGCCCTTAGAATCCTCAATTGTCTTGTGATCTGTAAGGCGCCCTACGAAAATAAAAATTTAATTTTTTTCCAGTTCAATTAAACCTATAATTTCGTTATAAAATGGCCAATTTCTATTTTTAAAAAAGGTTGATTAGCATAAGTATATGTATACATTGGATTTAGCGCAAAATATTATTTGACTGTAATAATGGCAAAGTTCTCATGTTAGCTCAATTTGAGATACCAACCAATGATTTTTCAGGGACAGTTTTATAGTAAGTAAAAGGGTAAAAGTGTATGAATTCCCTTTCATTGAGACAGTAAAACATTCTTAAAATAAAGTATTTTTCGATCAGTCAATTAAAGAAATTTCAAAACTTAACGAAGGAATATATTTTAAGTAGAACATAAGCAGTTCTATTTATTCAAACTCGCTAAACGGGTGAATAGCTATGCAGTGCATTAGAAATTATTCATTCGCTATATTAATTCTTATTTTTAAAACAGTTTCCTTCCTTTCTCAATAATCGAAAATAAAAATTGGGACACTAACACATCCTGGATAAAGAATGTGATGTCAAAGTGAAAATGATACTTTAATAGTAAAATGTCCTTACACAGGCTTCCAACGTGCTTACCTTATATTCTATTCAACATTGCATAAGTTTTATAAATAACATTTTTGCATTTAGAGGCACTATAAGGAGTGTATAACTATACATATGTACTTGCTATAATGAGTTTATAAATAAGGCTGATGGCCATGTCATTTTTTTTTATACCTATTGATTTTCTGCCATTAGTGTTTGTAAGCAATTTTTAAGATATGGGTGCCGTCTTTGGATCGAATTTAAACAATCACTAATAAAAGTGTTTCCACTTTAAAAATTAAACCTCAATAGAAAAAAAATTGATACGTTTATGAAAAATGCAATACTTAAAAAACCCTTAAAAACCTTTCAAACTGAATAAAAAAGATGTTGGTTCTTTCTTTACGTATATACCTATGGGGAATGTTTTGGATACTCGTTAACATATGTCGATGTTTAAATAAATACTACCATATATAGCATAAGCATATTGGTTTCAAGCTATTTTATGCAACTCGAAAGAAAAAAAATCGAATTTTCGTTTGACTTTACATAGAACTTGTACCTGGATATTATTTCACTGAGAACAACTTTAAAGATTTTGATGAAAAATCGTAGATGGAATTTATAAAGCATTTTTAATATTGATTGCTGCGTTTCAGGTTTCGTTTTCCAGAATGGAATAGTTTTGAGTAGGGTTTGAAGTTTTTTGGACACAAATTTTCTATTTTGGGGAGTCTTTTAGTAGAGTAATATCAAATGTAATGGATGTTATGTAATGAGGTTTGATATGGACCACCTGCTTTTCTAGCAACAAAAAATAAGTAGGAGGCCATAGCTCCGAACCACACCTGTGTGTGTGTTATCCAGAAATGGAGGGTACCTACACTTTTCTGCGATTCCGAACGGCTAATGAGCAGCACTTTTCGTGGCAAGAGATACTCTTAGACAGGGTTGCAAAAGTTTAAGTCACTTTTTAGCTTTAGCTTGGCTTTAATTCACAAGCTATAGTGGGTGACTTATGAATTAAGAAAAATGTAATTCAGCAGCTAGTTACTGACTCATGAATCAAAAAAATTTTAGTCATGAGCAAGTAAGTGACTTAAGAATTAAAAAAAAAATTAATTCAAAAGTTACCTAGTGACTTATGAATTAAAAAAAATTAATTCATACGCTAATGGATGAATTCTGATTAAGAAATTATTAATTGGAAAATTTATAAGCTAGTATGATAATTTTATGACACACAAAAGCTTGAAGTCTACTTTCGTTAATAATTAAATAATTATGTAGTCAAAACAAGCTTAAACATTTCCAATTTACCAACTAGCTTATGAATAAAATTTGTTTTTTATGGTTTTTTTAATTCAAAAATTCGCAACCCTGCTCTTAGAGGATTTTCCAATTCCTCGCACCCTTGTAGTAACCCCTTGAATAACTTTTTTGCAGTGGCTGAGAATCAAACCCAATACCTTCTGCATGACAGCAGTACAGACAATTCAATGCCACAATTATAAATACTTATGTGAGTTCTTGGAGTTCTGGACATCCATTTTCCGTAAGGTTTATTTTGTATGACGTTATTAAAATGCTTAATTTCCGGAGCCCTTACTGAATCATTACCATACCATCCATCTTTATCTTCAGTGTCTAACTATACAATAAGATGTTCGTGGGATGCAGCATATGATTTTATTTTAAAACCATTCGAGTTCAGAAATAAAAGCTTTCACTTATGATGACTCCTTTTAAGCCCTTAGGTACTATATCTGCAAAAATGTCTCAGGGACTTCATATGACATAGTCAAGACTTACCTCATAGCACCTAGTGAATAAGCATATGTAAAAGTGTCCAATTTCCGTCTTGTTTTTCATTGATTGGGTATATAAAAAAAATATTGAAGTCAATTCAGTTACTTTTAATGATTTCTTTACATGGTGATTCAGACCATTTAAAACAATGATACTTTTCTTGTTGGCCCTAACACAATAAACTCACCGAACAAACAAGCACATCATGTAAATAAATTTCCTTGTGTACAATGGTGTACAAAAATGCTACTCGTACTTAAAAAAAACATGTAGTGAACTTTAATGATGACACACAACTAAAGTGATTTTTTTTTGCAACATTGAATTAAAAAAACGAAATAAAAAATTAGTCAAAACAAGTTAACATGAATTGTTCAACAAATAAGGATTAGTCCGGGCTACAAGTACATGCAAAATTCTGTGCTGATCACCATTAAAGCTGCATTCACAAAGCCTTGAGTTGCTGCTTGCACCCGATCTATAGAAGAGTTTAATGTTTAAATTGCCCGCGTCGCTCGTCGGGTAAATGGCTTAATTAACAAAAGATTTGTTCAACAAAAAAGGAAGTAGAAGCAGGTAACAAAGTCAATGTAGCGATCTTGTAAAATTATTGTGAGATTAAATTTGAATTTTTTTTTATTGTATTTTCTGAACCTTACAACAAAGTAATAAAAATGATTTAATTTTGTCGCTTCGGGAACTTTTACATAAAAAAAAATATAAACTACATGACGATTGTTGCCTTATTATCTTCTTTTCATTTAATTTTTTGGGTTTAGGTAGGTTTAACGACTACAACTGTCATCGGTTTGTCGGTAGAATTTTCTTTGAACTGAGCGACAGTTGGTTGTTGTTTGTACCCGTTTATCTCATTTAATTAATTAAGAGACTGTTGCCTGATGATTAAGTTGAGATAAAAAAAGACTGAAAAGAAAACGACATTGTGTACATAAATGAACACTGGTAGCTAAAAGGCTTGATTGACAAACTTAAGATGCATATCACAAATATCAGGCAAACACGTTAAAATAAAGCAAAAAAAAAAAAGAAAATAATAAGTTAAAACATCAGAAGCTGCAAATTGTTGCTTAGTCACTCATATATGTATGTATGTACATATAGTGAAATGTTTTTTTTTTTTTTTGAAGTTGACATTTAAAAAGTGTAGAGATATCTAAGTGACTCAATACAACGATTATAATCAGGAGCTGTGCGGTCGGGGTTTTGAGACTTAGTTTGTCACTGTTTCAGGGTCAAAACCTTTCAATCTTTGACAAGCTTGTTTAAAATTAAAATTAAAAAAAAAAAAAAAGAATACAAAATGCGAAGACCGATGTCTCTTTATTTGTCAGTGATGTACAAATATGTTACCTATTAGAGTTGGACAGTGTTGGTTTTTTATGTTTGGAATAAATTCAGATAGATCGCTACCTTGTTATAGATTCTTAAAGTGATGTTTTTTTTGTTTTTTCATTTCTTTAATCTTGCTAATGAGAAATTTGTTAGTCAAATTAACTTTTTTTTCGAAAGGGAAATCTTTATCAATAGCAGGAAAGACAAACACTGCATGTCTTAAACCTGTCAGTTGTATATCTTTGACTTTCAGTTTAAGTCTTGGGAAAATACGTAGAATAGTTTATTGAGACGATTTAAGATTTACTACTTTAGTTTTTTGTTTTATTGGGAACATGGATTCGAATTTCTTTTAATTTTTGTCTCTAGAATATCAAAATTCAATTTTAAATTGATAACATCTGAAAATGAGTTAATATTTATGGATTTACTGATAACTTTGAAGCTTAAACACTTTTTTTGGGAAAGATTAAATTCATGACCGTAAGCTAAACTTATGCCTCACTTAATTCAAGGAAAATATTAAAGGTCTAGCAATATGACTACAAAAAGTAGAAATAAAACCTACTTTACCTACTTTTTGTAATCTTGTTGAAGTTCGATTCAAAATAGACAAAAAAAAGAAAAATATTTTTAAGCAGCTAAGAGCAGTTCTTATGTTTACGGGATGGAGTAACTATTCTGTATTCCAGATTCTGTAAATGAAAATTTTGTATCCCTTTATTCTGTGAATTTATTGTTTTATTGGTGTTTCAAGATTCTATTCCAGTATTCTTTAAAAATATTCAAATTTTGTAAATTCAAATCTTTTTATTCAATTTCTTGAAATTGTTTGATTCCAAATTATCTTATTTCGGTGCAAATTAATATTCCAAAATGCAATACTTTAGACCAAATATCCAACAATATAATGAATCGAAAATACTTAAAAACAAATCGAATACAATTGAATGGATTTGGAATGAAAATGCTTGAAATTGAAGAACGAAAACCAGAAATAAAAAGAGAAATTTAACGAATTTCTAATAGACCCCTTTTTGCAAATTTATCTAATTAGTCCAAATTTATGATTTTTTTTTATTTTGGACATTACCATTAATATTAAAGCACATTGGAAAATGTAGCTAGATGTCAAACGATATTAAAAAAAAAAAAACTCAAAATGAAAATGCCTTTTTCTAAAGATTTCGATATTAAATAAAAGTTTCCGCATTCGTTTTAAATAAAATGTACGACTGGGTCGCACGAACTTGCTCTTATGTAAAAGACTACGAATTTCAAAAATTAATGTTATTAGAGAAAAACTGTAAGCATAAAATTAATTTTTAAAATGACTAAAACAACTTCTCTAGTACTCGCTAAAACCAGGATAAACCATGTGAATCAAGCAAATATTGGTTATTGGTTATTATTGTTCCAAAAAAAATATTCAGCCGTTTTTGAGATATTGAATTTTCTGAACAAAATTTTCAAAAATTCAAAAAATATTTTTTTTTTTTAAGTCTTGAAATGTTATGATTTTTAAACTTTTTAGAAGCTTCTCTATAAAAAATTTAATTAAAATCCTTTACGCAGATAATGAGAAATTAAAAATTCGAAAAAAATGGTTCGATAGGGAGGTACAGTCAGTAATATCTTAATTTCATTTTTTTTATTAAATTATAGATCGTAAAAATTTAATGATAAAAAATTTTCTCAAAATTCTGGGAACCGTTTTGGAGAAAAATACGATTTTCGAAAACCAGTTTTTAACATTTGTATGGTGGGTACCGTTATTTTAAGGTAAAATATTTTTTTTCTCACATCTTGTATGTTATAATGAGAAAGTTTTATTTATAAATTTTAAAAAAAGATCAAGCATGGGTTTTCCGAAATATTGAGTTTTGGAAAAAAAATATTTAAAATCGGTTGTACCGTTTTTTGAGGAAATCAAAAACAAAAAAATGGTTCCATGCGGGGTACCAAAAATAACCATTTTTTGGAAAACAATTTTCAACCATTACCTAGTTCTGACTAAATGAAATTTTTTTATTTTTTTTTAAACCTTTGGGACAGTTTTGGGAAAAAAAATAGTTATAAAATTTGGGAAAAAAAAATTCGTATTGCAGGTACCGTTATTTTTGGTCTTAAAAAAAAAGAAAAAAAAGGTGTGGGGGGAAAATTTAGAAACAAAAAAATTAATTGAATTAGTACTATATGCTAAAGCTGTTTTAGTATGATACTAGGTTAAAACAACGAATTTGCAAATTTTAATCGAATATAGCATCATACTTTCTCTACCCTTTTATTAAAGTTAAAATCATCGAATACCTACTTTATTGTTTTAGTATCGTGCTAACTTCATATGAGTCTTTGACATTTGCAAACATCAAAAAAGGTTCGTGCAATTTTTTAAGAAAATTCTTTTAGTACGATACTAGTTAGAAAATGTTTAAAATTAAGAATGAGTTAGTAATCTACTATAAAGTTAGCAAATTGTTAAGTAGTATCATACTAATACCTTAATAATAGGCTGTTTAAAATTTTGCGCCAATATTTACCAAGTTTCACGACAATCGGACAAGCCGTTTAGGCTGTAGTCGAACAGAAAGACAGAATTGTGAGACCCACTTTTTTCGTCATCGCTATCATCGTAATGTTAAGTTTGATTAAAATCTCGAGTTATAGAATTATTAATAAATATGGAATTCTGTAATACAGTTTTGAATTTTAAAATATGGAATATAAAGAATAATTCGGGAATCACACAATTTTTGAAACCGAATTTGGGCAATGACCTAAAGAATTATGACCCCAAACTGTAGTTTATATGTACTCTAAAAGCAGAATCAAATTGCTTTCCACAGATTCAGATTCAGTCAAATTAACTTTTTTGACGAAATTTCGGCTGGAACGGAAATTTTCAGACATATTTTTCTTAGTTTGAAGAAATTATTTAAGGTGTCAAGAATTATACAAGGAAACTATTTCAACACATAAATAGAATTTAAATTGTAAGTTTATTTTTTAAAACTTATATCGTGTGAGCAGCAATTTAGGTATATCACCATTATTTTTTGACACAAAATTCCTACAAGTTTTTAGGAAAAATCCTCGTTTGAGTGAAAATTTAGACATTTCTTAAAAAAAAAGCTTTCAAACCAGAAACAAAATGTCAACTGCCCGAAAAAAACAACAAAGTTTTTTAAATTTTAAATAGAAAAAAAGAATAAGTTTTTTCTTATAAAATCCATTTAGATTTAATTTTGTTAGGATTCCTTTTGTATGCCTTTCTTCTCTATACATACATACCTACCTATAAAACATACTCATACAAGAAAATATCAAAGTATCAGCTGCGCAAAATTTATTTCCATTGCTAAGATGCTAAGATGGCGATAATGGTAAAAACCCATCCATGTTTCAAACAAACAACTGAACTCATCAAAATCTGAGTCCAAAGGATAGGGATGTCAATCATATTGTTGAAAGACTGTTCCGCCCATTCAAATAAGTATAGAAACCTGGGAACTGAATAATGGCGGACATCAAATTTCATGTTTTATTTTTTGTCTAATAATGATGGTTGGTACGAATGGCGGTTGTAGTAGGATAAACAAAACTAATGAAATGGTTGTTAATCTTTTGTGGTATAGTTTGTTATACATTCCATAAACAAGTTTTTAAAAAAATAATTCCTCACGAACTTTGTTCGGTCAAAAAATTGAAAATATGTAACCCAATATTTGAATTTGTCACTAACACTGAGAAATTAAGTTATATATTTTTAAAGAGTCACATTTAAAAATGGGAGCAATCACAACTGCACACTAAGCTTACAAGGAAGTTAAAAATGTTTGCATTCACTTTTGAAAACTCACTTATGGGTCTATAATTGGTTGCGTTTTGTATTATTTATGTACGTACGTATGTCTGTATGTCTGTAGTTAAGGAGAAAATTCGTATTTTTAGACTTTGCGTTCATATAACTTTTCATTGAGAGCTGTACTAAAATTAAAAATATAAATAACAATAGAGAATGAAAATGCACTTTTGAAATATTTGCCAGTGAGATAAAAATAAAATCAGTTTCAAAATTTATAACAAACCAAAATAACATACAAAATATCGATGGATGATTTCAGCACTTTTCTTGTTTCAACCTTGTATTTATATTCAACGATGTGATCTGCTATAAAATGTTACCAACTTCGATCTTGATTCTTGATATGATTATGTTCCTATTTGATGCGTATTTACTGTGTCGAGATTGTGATCAAACTTAACATTAAGATGATGGAGAAAACCAAGAGGTTATTTTCGTCATACTGTACGCCGCCGCCGCCCGTCCTATGTGTCTGTGAATCTGTATACACTGAGCTAGAGCCTAGGTTAGGTTATGTTAGCGTGGCTGTCAGCATATGAATGCTTGACACACTTAGACCACAGGTTGGTCCATAATAATACCACATGAATCAAGTAGACTTACTCCCTATTCGTTTAACCACTTAGAGCTCCTTTCAAAGCGTGCGAGACTACGAATGTCTATGTTTGCCAGGATGCTAGGATCATTCTATACTCTGTCCAACAAAAATAACAGTGTGGGCCAGATAGGACGTTTGCCTCGCATTCTGGCTACAGTGGATTGCATAAATCTGTCCTTCATTAAAGCTCAAACAGGGCTGTCGTAGTGTTGATTTTAAATGGACCCTTTTTTTAAAGCTCTAAAATCAAAAGGACCTCAACAGAAACCCAAGTAAAAAAACTGAACAAGTTACCAAATGGACAAGGGTTACTCTGAATGCACATCAATATTTAATGGGGGTTGAAATTGAATAGCACCAACAGCTATAGGCCACAGCAATTCAGTGCACGCACACTCAGATGTGCGATCAATAGGACGTCGGGTCTGCGTCAGATGCAATCAAAAATATACGGGCCCGCAAACACTTTTTTATGGAGGAGTTCTTTCAATTTAGTATGGTAGAAAAATATAGCAAGCTACTGATTTTTAAAAGGCACCTCCATAAGACGTGTACTGCATATTTTTGTTGGATGAAGTATAGTATAACGCTCCAAGATAAATCCAAGATCTTTGAGATGGAGAAGGGCATATACAGAGAAGATGATCAATTGATTCTTTCTCTTCTTTGTCCAAACAGATTGTGAGAGAATCTCTTGAAAATACTCCAAGTCTCGTTTGATGTTTACCTATTAGACAGTGTCCAGTTATGGCACATATTCCAGAGCCGATTTGTTATCTGCTAAGAGACAACAAACACTTAGAGCGCTTTAGATTCAGCTATGGCCTAATTTCTTTTGTCGCCATCCAAAAATGTGATGTTGATTCATCAAAGTTTTTTTTCTTCATTAGCATCATATTTCAGGTATATACAATTTGCTTGATTTATATATGGCAACGAAAGTAGTGTACTTCCACTTTTAACGAGTTCATCAGCTTTCTGAAATGTTTCTGTGGCCCTTCAACTAACATGCGAGTAGGTGAATGTTGAACTACTATGCTATTTTTTTGAGAGATGATCGGCTGTTATAGAGTTTGTAGAGACAAAGTCCAAAGATTTTGTAGCGGCTTGGCTATCTGAGTAGATAGGGATATCACTATTCGATATCTCGTTTTCTTTGGGTTGCCCAACAGCCAACGAGTCAATCTCCTCTAGAAATTTGGGCATAAACACTTCGACAAGGGAATTAAAGGAAGCACATGGAATAGGTTTGCTCTACGTTCGGTCCTAATCAGTGAATTTACGTTCACAACAAGTATCCTTAAGGGCCTCTCCGGCAGCGCACCCTTAACCTAAAAATTGCGTAAAGCTTCGCCTGCTCCGTTATCTGTTTTTGAAGTCCTGCTATCTGACCAGAAATGGCCAGCATCATGCTTCTTATTTCGGCCTGTGCGTCCGGAGCCTTAGGCACGAGGGCATTTAAAAATATAGGAAATGCATTTTAGGTTTTTGGCAAAAAATTCAGATAGTGGAAACAGAGGGTTACATTCTTCTTAGATAATTGCTCTATTTAAGATATATTTCGACAAAAAATCTGCGGGTATGTTGGCTACTAAGCGCTTAATTGTTTCTAAATTATCAATGTATAGACATGCGACTTTATATAATATCCCCAGAGAAAATATTCTTATGCCGCCATATCGTGCGCAAAAGATGGCCAGATAATATCCATATTGCTTTCAGAAAATTAACTCTTCAATTCCCATGCTTATGTTTATGAACAAAAAAACGATTTCTTCTTCTTAATAGCATAAATGGATTTAAAATAGACCAAAAAAAATTATAAAAACAAAACACCTTCCTCACCCTTTTTTTTAAAGGGGGGTCACCTACAGGTGACACTGGGCACTGCATGTATTGTTTTCCTCTTTTTGCTTGTAGAAATAAAACCACGTTTCTTACAAGAACATTTATTTTTAAGTGGAAATTTTCGGCGGAAATAAGAGAGTGGGGAATCTCCCTGGAAATTTTGTTTCTCTCGGAATTTTTTGTGGCCACGGAACTTTTTTCGTCAATCGTGAATCTCCCTCGAAACTTTTCCCCTCCGATAAAAAGAAAGTACCATACATCTGTTGTCGAAAAACACCTTTGAATTAGGTATGTGTAGTTTTAGGGCTTCCAATAACATTAAAATCCTTCAGAAATGGAAGAAAATCACGATAGCCATAAATTACGCGGGAATATTTCAAACTCATTTACGATCGCTATTTTTCGAAAATTTGAATTCTTTCCAGGGGAATTTTATTCACGATAGCCCCCAATATCACCTGGATCCTCTCCAGCGTGCAAATCCTCAACAATCTTATCTAAAGTCAATCTGTAAGACGTACAATAGCTCTAAAATCCCATCGCCATCAATGATTCAGTAATTGCTTTAATACTACTACTACTAATACAGACAATGCCCACTGTCACCTACAGGTGACGCTTAACATTTTTACCGTTGTAATAATCACTCTTTTTTTATTTTTGTCCTGAAATGCATTTATATACAACTTTATATATTCTCTTACCACATTCAATTAGAATAAAAAACAATACTTACAGTTTAGACATTTTTATCTCAATTTAAATTCCACTAAATCACAAAAAGTAAGGACACTACAATTATACACGAAACAATGAATTGAAATGAAGAAATGACATAAAGCTAGTATTTTGAAAAAATAATATGGCCTACTAGGACCTATTGGCTTTGCATAAGTGGAGGAAGAATTAAAAAAAAAACCGTTGCGGTATGGTTGAAAAAAAAAATATATGTACATGTCACCCATAGGTGACACTGGGAATTGAAGAGTTAATTGTATCGTGTGTTGTGTGAGATATTGTACCGTCCTGATGAAAACACTTGTCTTCAACACTGGTGACTGTACCAATTAAGGAACGAAAATGTTAGTTATCAAGTCTCTGTACCACTAACTGTTAGATGTAAAGTTCTCATCCTTTGTAAGACATAGACATATGTGGCCATTAAAATAGGTACTGCCATTTTTTAAACTAAAATCGTTGTTTTCTTTCAAAGATTATGTTATACCTTTTTTGATAAGTGGCAACACTTTTTTTGGTGGAAATATGAAAATTGCCGTTATTAAATTTTGTTAATGTTGCAAACCAAATTAACCAAAATAATCTCATAACAACCAAGAACTGTCAAATCGGCTGTCACAGGAAATCATTGTTGTTTGTAAAAAATATTACCCTTTACAATAATTGGTAGTTATTACTAAACAATCAATACCAAGTATTTAATTCAAAATTAAGAAAGATTGTGTCGCTTTTTTTAAAAAAACATATTTTATCAAATGTATGATGTATTAAATTAATTTCTGTTCCATTATGGTTTGTGAATTTATGAAAAACAAATTTATCCGTGAAGGTACTCAAGAGAAAGCAAACATCAATATTGTTAGCATTATATGTATAACTGAGAAACATAGAGAAAGTAATGGTAGGTTAAAAATTGTGTTCAACAAAAATCCATTTCATCCATCTCTCAAAAGTTCAAGTTTCTAAGCCCACTCCCTAAAAATATAAAAATGAAAAACCAAATTAAGAGCACCATCGTAGTGTCGATGTCGTGAAGGCTTAGCTAGCAGTACCAGGTGAACTTCATAATATATGGAATTTTTTTGATAAAAACCCTCTGAACTGAACAAGACAAGAAATTGCGTTCTTAAAACAGTCAATATTCAATAACTGGGATTGTAAGTGAAATCACACAGGGATGAATCCTTAATTTTTGTGGAGTAAAGAAAAATGTTTAATCAAAAAGCCTAAAAGCTATTCTCTTAGCAATTATTTTCGAACCAAGTCAATGTCGATTTCGATCTAAACTCAAATCCTGGTTCCGTTTGTGTGATATACAGATAATTATAATTTTCTTAAATAAAACAAACTAGGCAACATGTTTCACGATTTTAAATTGATTTCATTGTATATACCTTAAATATTGAACCTGGAAAAAGTTGATTTGATTTAAAACACAACAAAAAATTAAAATATAGTAATAATTGGTTTCATTGACATTTTACTTACGAGATTGCTTACGCATTTGTTATTATGTATAAATGATACCACCACATATTATGACTTGAAGTCAATTATAGTGGTTTTTTCGACATTTCGCTTCGGTTGTCGTCGTCATTAGGTCTCTCTCGCTGAATGTTGACTGCTAGAAATCAATTAAATTGCTACTTTGACAACTTTATTAATTCTAATGAATACGAAAACGAGGGGGAAGTAGTTGCGATTGATATGCTTATAGCATATTATATGAACACTCAACATGCATGAGAAAGGCAGTGTTTGATAGTTATTTTAAGTTATTCAATAAAAAGGAATGGACTTTAAATCCTATTGTGAAATATTTATATTAAAGAAAAGGTTAAATTAACTGAGTCCAATCAAATTCAGTTCACAAAATTCGATGTTTTCCCTATTCTTTCCTGTCCCTTAATCTACTTTCGGTAAAATTTTGACAAATATCTTCTGAAAATTGGTACATTAATTGAGAATATGAATTTGGTTTTTTAAATAGATGCGTGGGCTATAACGAAGTGCATAACGATCGAACCCAATGAAGAATCAGCTCATTGACCAAGTTTTTCATCAAAAAATATTTCATACATTCTCTTGAAAGTGTTTTTGACTTCAAATCATGACGAACGTTACGAAATAATTAGCCGTGTTTTATTATCGCCAACGATCCATATAGATCATCACTTGAATATAAAACGATACGGATCATAGTTGCTTATGTTTGCTGATTTTTAATTATTTCTTGTCTTTTTTCTTTACACTGCAGTTTACACTACCTTACCATAAAATGCCATCTACCCACCAGAGAAAGAACAAATTTTTGGATCTTTTAAATTGATTCAGAAGAAGAGCAGAATCCCAAATTGTTGTTGTACTACGTGTTAAATCCGATCCATATAGATCCGTTGATAATAAAACGCATTATCATTAGTGAAATTGGGGTGAAGATTAAGATAGTTATACTTACCGACCATAAACAGTAAATCCCATCGATTCAAACTTGTTTATAGTTGATGAGCAACAATTTTTTACAAATTGAACTTTTCCGGTAATTCTGGATGGTGATGCTTGGCTCATTTACTTACAGGTAAATAAATAATTAAAAGTCTGTTATTATAAATTATTAATTAAAGGTTTGTTGTGAAATTTAATTTGACGTGAGGCAGACTTGTTCATTTTGTAGGCCATATCGTGTTTTTTGTTTACATTATCAGTAAGGTCTAGTTAAAATAATAAAAAAATAACCACAAAACGATATAATCTAATACTTAATTAGACTATTAAAAAGTTTTAAGCTACCTGCTTTTTTTTTTAAATTGAGGTAGGTTAATAGATTTTAATTGCAACATAGGAATATATTTTAGGTTAAAAACTAATGAGCGATAATTGAGCTAATTATATATAATTTTTAAGTGTCTCATTAAGAACATGGTGTTGGGTTTTGTTATATGGTAACAACATTCACTTTGATTTGTAGCTTCTTCGAAGACTTAGTATGATGTAGTTTCATAAGCCTATACGTGCGGGAATGTATGAACAAAATTTACGATCTATGAATTTCGTTACGAAAAAACTACTCTCCATGAATTAGGAACTGCAAGTACGGCACTCCCAAGGGGGTGCTTCTGATGAGTCATTGCACAAGACTTACCAATGAGTATGCTAAATCTTGCAGTTCTTAAACTATGGCGAATTTAAGGAGAAGTAAGTCTAGGGCGAATTCGTGCGATTTGGATCATTGCCACTTACGAAGTGATCTTAAGGATTGATTAAGCTTGCTTTTTTCAATTAGTACTAAACAGTCGGGTTCCTAAAGCATTGTTGTGTTTTGTGTATAATAGTGTTTCTCTGCTATATTTCTTGAGATTATTGCAAGTTTCGATGTCGTAGTTGTCTCTAATGTAATTTTAAAACTCCATTTTTTGTGTACGGCGTGCCCTCTCCTATAACCAAAGGTCACAAAAATCATCATTTATTTATATACCAAAATATTAATTTTTGTTAACGTTTTTAGATAGATAATAATCTCATGCCATCACTTCATCCTTAAAAAAAACACCCTTTCACCTATGTTATTTGTAAAAATTCATTTGATTTTTCATCAAAAGTTTCATCAAAAGATCATAATGATTGCCAACAAAATTCATATTGCAATTTTATTGCTGTTAATTTAAGGGAGTTAGAATTGTTTTGGTAACCAAGTTATTTAAACCAGGATTAAAAATATACTATTTCATTCTAGGATTAAACCAAAATAAAAGCAGTTAGATAACATTTAACCCCAATTGAACAAAGATATATTTGAAGTCTTCATTTTCATAACGATTTCAATTTTACACAAATTTTTCAAAATCATGAGATACGATATTTCGACAGAAAACTCTGGATTTCAATGAAATTTGACAACACTTATTTGAAATCTTAAAAATTTTTAGCTGAAATGCCAGATTTCGTTTTAGTGGGAACATAGCTTTCGCGCGTGTAAAAACTACTATATCGAAACTTAAATGGCGTGCATTTTCGAAAACCAAGCGAATAAAGAGAATTCTCGTGCGCCTTCAATTCCTGAGACAATTGGACCTTGTAAGCGAGTAATCCGAGATCTTTGTGCAGAATTCTCCTCAGGCTAGTGCATGAAAGGTTGAGCTGTTGAGATCGATTGTGGATTGAGTTTCACACTCTCGGCTACAGCAGCCACATTCTCGTCTGTGCGCACGTTATGACGACGGGGACCATGAGTGTTGTCCGCGAGTATATCAGTTTCGCGAACTTATTGCCCAAACTAACATACAGCAGGGACCGTAGGTGCTTCATTTCGACCAAAACTTCTTTTCAAAATAGGCAGTGTTTGGGCTACACAGCACTCACTTTGGAAATAAGTTTTCAATATTTCCCAATGTTGTTCAAGCATAAAGCGGCTTATTTCGTTCCACGGAGGAATGGTACTGACTTTCTGTCAAGATTTCGAGCGGTAAATAGCTGTCAGTGTCAAAATAACCTATGGTTTGCAAAGAAACCACTACAGATGGCTGCCCCTGTATAGGAGTCCCAGGTTTGATTATATTCCAAGTAGCTTTCTTCGAAATTTATTTTTTACTCGCCTCGATCCTTTTCAACATGAGTCTTGTAGGTATAAGCTTTGTCTTTAGCAAGCATCGTTATAGCTTATAAGTTTGTACCTTCTTTATTTATAACAAGTGATTTTTTAAGAGTTATCGGAAATTAAAAAAAAATACATAAAATTCAGAAAAATGCATGAAATCTTTATTTGAATCGATAGTACGGTATAATTTAATTTAATGTTTGAAGATTATTTCATGCAAATGTTGGCCGCGGCTACTCCTCAAATGGTCCATTCACTTAGTTCAATCTTGGCCTTCTCTTTCTAACATTTCGGCCGGTATCTCACGAATAAATGCATCAATGTTGGATTCCATTGTGTCAATCGAAGTGGACTTGTCGCTATAGACATGAGCTTTAACATAGTCCCACAACAAAATAGTCTAGAGGCGTTAAATCGCACGATCTAGGCGACCACTTGAGACTTGACCGATCCCAAACATGAAATAAACTGTTCACCGAACTCACCTCTCAATTGGTCCATTGTTACGTTGTTACTCGTGCTGTGTGGCATGTGGCACCGTCTTGTTGAAACCACATGTCATGCAACTTAAGCTCTTCCATTTTGCGCAAAAAAAAAAGCTTGTTATCATCGCACGGTAGCGCTCACCATTCACAGTAACGTTGCTATTGGCATCATCTTTGAAGAAATACGGCCCAATTATTCCGCCAGTCCATAATCCACACCAAACATTGACTTTTTCTGGATGCATTGGTAGCTCTTGCAATGCCTCTGGCTGCTCTTCACTCCAAATACGGCAGTTTTGCTTCTTCAGGTATCCATTCAACCAGAAATGAGCTTCGTCGCTGAACACAATTTTTCGATGAAAAAGTGGATCTTCGGTCAACTTTTCAAGAGCCCATTCACCTAAAATTCGGCGTTGTGGTAGGTCGTTTGGCATCAATTCTTGCACCAGCTGTATTTTGAAAGGCTTTACACCTAAATCCTTTCGCAAGGTTTTCCACGTAGTGCCTAATCGACTGTTCGATACAGATGCGATATTTTCCTCAGTTCGCGCTCTACGTAAGCGTGTTGGTGGTTTATTGTCCAGCAATGTAAATTTGGTGCGAAATTTAGTCACAATAGCTCGAATGGCAACCTCAGTAGGTCGATTAAATTGACCATAAAATGGAAGAAGCGCGCGATGAACTTTCTTAACGGAGCACGCATTTCGATAATAAAATACAATAATTTGCAAGCGTTGTTCGTTTGTAAGACGATTCATGGATAAAATATAGACCAAGCTGAAGATGTTTGACAGTGACACAAAACACGCAACGTGCGTGAGTTGTCAAAACCAGTGTTGCCAAAAAGAAAACAGCAAAAAAATCACCCAGAGTCGTTGAGATCTGTGTAGCTTTCAAATCAATTAAATCGAATGTTGTTAGAATAACGAATATAAGAAAGTAATAGGACCGGACCAAGAATACTTCCCTGCGGAATACCATATATTTCCTTATAAGCTGAATACTACATTTTGTGTTTAACTCATAATACTATGTTAGCTTGTTCCTGGTAGATTGGAATTTCCTATCTACTTGTTTAAGATCAAAGATCTAAATTTCCAAACAAGCTGTTTCTTAATCAAATTAATACAAAATAATAAACATCTTATGACTAATTGCGACAACTTTTAGTCCGATTGTTTGGGTTTTTTCATCATTTCTTTGTGAAAAAAAACATATCAAAACTACTTTCTTTTCCACTTTAAAGAATTATGTTTTCTAAAAATTTCCAGCAAACATTGTTCAAATTTTATAGTGCCTCATTAAAGAAAGCAAACAATAAAAGTGATGATTTATTAAATTTCCCTGCTACCTGAAACTACCAGTTAATTTAGTTACCACTCATTAACGCCCCGTCTTGTTATAAGGTCATAAAAACTATGCATTTTTCTAACTACATATTTGTATATTTTTAGACACAAAAATGCTAACAACTTGGCTCGATTTAGACTTATAGAGTGCATAACTTGAAAAATGTACACATACAACATGTAATAACATTTTGAAGTGCACACTCTCTTTTGGTTGCAATCATTTTAGTTTATTTTTATATTGTTACGTGTCAAACTTATTATATATTTTCATGAAATGAAGGTTATTTTATTAAAATTAAGTCCAACTTAAAACAGGTATACGCAAGTGCAAATTGTATAGGTAGGAAGGTAAGGTATGTTGTGCGTGTGCTATTTGAACAACTTTAAACATTTTTTGTGTTTTACTTTGAGCAGGTAGGTAGGTGGTTTAACGTTATGGTTTGATATCTTTTAACATAACATTGTGTCATGCAACACAACATTCAAATTGGCCATCGGTGGCACGTTTTTTTTTTTATTTTTTTTTTTGCCAAACGACAAGTCAACGACACACTTTACCTGACGAAGTATAACCTAATTATTCGTGATATCCATGACCGAGAGAAAGAAACGCGAAAGATACTCAACTCATTCTTACGTCATATCTAGGTAGGTATAGCTAGAGTTGGAATTTTGAATTCTTTTTGTGAACTGAAACTGTTTTTGTTTCAATTTTAAAGGACAGGATATCGTCTTTCAGTTGTTTGTTTGTTGAATATTTTCTTTATTTTTTTTTGTCTCGATTCTTCGTTCTGAAAAGGTAAAACTTTCTCTTTTATTATCCTGCTGTGAGTTGCTAGATATAGTTTATGAATATTTTTAGAAATCATGACGGCAGGTTTAAAAGTAAAATTGAACAAAACACTGTGTGCATGTCCATGTCCTTTTTTTTGTGTATGTATGTATATGTTTTGTTAGATTTCATATTCTTCATAATTTTAGTCATGGTACCTATGTATATTTATTGGTTGGAAAATAATATTTTTGCGTAACAGTTGCTGGGAAAAATAGTCTTTTTTGTTTTTAATTTTTTTCTCTTCATGCCACCATATGAGAACACATATTGAATTCTTTATCATCAAGGACGTTCTCTGAAATATTTGACCATCAAATTTAATTTATATCCATAATAGGATAAGTCATGGTTTCTCTGTTTTGTTGTTGTGAATCGAACAAACCGAAATTTCACTTCTCTCCAATTCTAACATATTGCTGTGTATATGTATAATATATGCCTATTTAAAAATTCATATCACATCGAAATAACAGAACATGGATGATGGAGAAAAACCCACCGAACCAAACCACACCACCAAATAAAAACGACGACATCAAAATTCTGAAAAAGCCGACGAATTCCTCAAAAATATTTCGTCTAGGAATGTTGCTGTCAGCGCCGCGCTGCCGTGCGTCGTGCCGTAAGGCTGTATGGGACTGGCTACAGAAGCAAGGCCGGAGATTCGTGGAGGGCGAAGAAATTTTACAGAAGAGTTCCAAATTATGTAAATTGTGCAAAATGGAAAATAATATGGATGCTAAATGCTAGATACTTTAAGGTATCACATCAAAGTGTTGTGTTCCAAGTCATCCTCGTGTCATCTTCTTGCTCAATTTACAGTGGACGCCCGGACTAACCGCAACGACCGGTATGTCGAAACACATTTGAACTTCTCCATTAGCATAATGTTACGTTTGATTTAAACAATAAAACTTGTTGTTTTTTTTAAGCTAAACCATTTATTACATGCCATATCGAGAAAGCATAAAGTAATGTTAGACATAAATACGATTATAGGGTAAAGTCGGGTTATCTTACACGCATTTTTAATTTTCCTTATAATTTAAAAATTAAAAATAGAGTTAAATTTTTATCTTCGTTGGAGCTTAGGTATGTGTGACGTTAGTTTCAATGGTTTCGAAGCAGAACATACGCTGTAAATCCCCACCACTGAGCCTACCGGTTCAGCAGATTTACTTACCAGGTGCACATTATAAGAATTTTTTTTAAATTTCGGGTACGTACTTACATTAAAAATATGCGGGAAATTTATTGGAAATTTTATCAGTGGTTTGTCTACATGAGGAATCGCTTATTGTGCTTAAAGGGAATCGTCATCACTTGATTAGGAATAATGCACGCATCTTTGATAATACGCCTGGTGCTTAGCTTTTTAGTAATTTGTTGATGAAATTTCTTAATTCTTAATTTTTTTATAAATTAATAAATATTCAACAACTGTTAAAGAAAATCTTTGAGAGAAATGGTGCTGACGCTGAGCATTAGATTCATCCTATCAATTTACGTACCCGTTCTTCTCGACTTTGCTTGTACTTAAGTCTTCTTTATTGCATTTTTCATATATTCCTCAAACTCCGCGAAACTCTCCATTTTGAGTAATTTTGACAGTGGAGATTTTTAACGTGTTTTTGTATTTTGATAAATAAAATAAAAAAATAAAAAATAAATCACCAATGTTCTACATTTCACTTATTGTGAATTTCACTTGGCGAAAGTGAATTTCGGTGTTCCATAATTCGTAATTGTTAATTGGAATTTTGAAAATGAAAATTGGTGTTCTGAATTTCGGTTCATTCGGATTTCTGAACGTGTTCAATTCACTTTGTGTATGCTTTGTGAATTATTGTGGAATTGACAAAGTTTCAGTTAGTTTCATTATTGGTTGGTGCAAAATGTAACCAAAATTAATATTTTTGGTTTTTTGTGTATTTTTTTGTTTTTATTTAGGGGAAAATATAAAAACATAAGACAGGAGAAAGCATTCCTAAAATACATGGAGGAATATCATCATTTTGCAAAAGGTTTTTTGGATGGAGATACATAAATCTAAAACTGAGTCCTTGTGGGTCAATTTGTCCACTATTTTAAATAGTTAAAACGTATAAGAACGCATTTTTGCTTAATCTGAAACTTCCTTTAAAACTTTCAAAAAAATAAAGAATCAACAATTCATCAGAACAATACTTCATACATGGTTAGGTACTCACGATATGTCAGGTAAATCTTATATGTTAGATCTCTCTCGCAAAATATGTAGTTCGTCTAATTTTTTCTCTGGTGTTTCGCCTCCTTTTTTCCCCTTAAGGCTAGTCACGCACTGGCAATTGTGATCGAAATCAAATAATTTAATCACCAGTTGATAGAGTACCGCGCACTGGCAACTCTTCACTCACGCTCACACTCTCTTTTTCTCTTACGCTTATAAAAAACAGCTCAACTGTTGCGAATTAATTTAAGGCAATCGTTTAGTTTGTGTCAAAACACAAACTTTTTAGCTGCTCGAATTGAGTTGCTCTAAGTGCGCGGTGTCCCATATAAACCCAAATGTTTCATTTTAGCAACTAAACAGTTGTGAAAATAAAAATTGAATGTGCGCGCCTGGCCTAAAAGTGCCAATTTTATCTATTAATTCCATTTTCATTCGCAGTCTAATTTAACTTTCTAAAACAATCAAAAATGGATGCACCTTCAAATTTTGACAATTCGAAATAATTGCGAAATTTTCGAAAGCGAACGAATTGTAGAACATGTAATTTCGTTTCACGTGAAATTGAAGATGATTTCAATTCGATTTCGTTCGAAATGCAAAACATGGGCAAATATTTTGAATAACTTCAGAACACGCTAATTTTATTTGTTCATTTTTAACTAAGGACTTTTCCAATAGTAATTTTTGAACTTTGACAAGTAAATGCGGCTACATCTGTCAAATTAACTGTCATTTATTTAATTTGTGTTGCCAAATAAACATGGAGAGTTATAATGTTCGGCAACTTGTGAAAGTGAAAATTATTAAATTTTGTTAATCTTTTATAATAAATATATAGTTCAATGAAAAATACGCCAGTACGTTTAACTCATCAAAACGCAAGATTTTCCGAAAATATCATAACTGTCAATGTGGTTTCATCAGAACGGCGCTACTAGCCACAAAGCCCGTGCCACAATGGAGATTTCCGAACATATGGTTATCTCACGCGGGAGCAAACGTTCGACTTATTCTTTTGGGGTTTTCCTTAGTCGCAGGTCTATGCCAATAAACCACAACCCACCGCTAACGTTATTGTTTAAATGCAGCCTAAATTATGCTCCAAAATTTTGGAAAATTGGTTATTTCAGATGCACGCTACCCAGCGAAGTTGCAGGGTACATGTGAATGATGTTGTATCCTATATATAATGGCATATATGGGTCTTTTATCATATAAAAAATTGATTTTACTTAAATTTAAACATATAAAATACTTGATGTCCGATAAATCAAAGTAAAATTGAACTTATCTTGACGGGCCCTTCAAATATTTGTTATTATCAACCTGAATACTTCAAAGATACGTCCCTGGTAGGTGTGTGTGGATTTTAATTTATTATTTCTCTTTTCCTTTTCTGTTAGCTGTTACCATTTTCTCTTTTTTAAGTATAGAAACTAACATTCTATACATCATTTTTCATCAAGCTTTTATCATAGATAATCGTTTGCGCCAACTCACGCACGATGTTTGCTTGACGCGCGAATTATTATGGATAACCGTATCTATTGGTGTATATACCTATACGTTATTTTATTTTTATTTTTGAGTATAAATAAAAAAAAACTAAAAACTGGAAAATTGCATAAAGAACCAGCCATGTGCTATGTGTGTATCCTCCAGTCATGTGGTTCACCCATCCACCTCATGCAACCCTCCTATTTTTTTTTAATTTTTTTTTTGTTGTTCATGTTAAAGCGTCTGGTAGTCTCATCTCATCTTTTATTCGGTTAAATGCATTTTCATCGGGGATTTAATTTTGGAATTGACTCAACTCAAATTCCAAAATGAAATAACAAAAAATTATAAAAATGAAATAAAATAAAAAAAATTAAAAACAAGATAAAAAGATACGCGCATACAAAACATGAAATGCAACAGATATCCATGGTAGGAGGCATAGTATGCAGGCAGGCAGGCAGGCAGGCAGTGTGTGCGTCTGTCTTAGCTGTCTGTCAGATGTACAGATCTTCAAACGAAAAGTCTCATGTGTGTTTTTATATGTGTCAAGAGTGTCGCAGTTGAAAGAGAATATAAGAAAAAAATTAATATTAAAAAAAAAAATACGATATCAACTGAATTAAATGCGAGCAACTGACTTCGAGAAAAGCGGGAGGTGCAATGTTACGTTGTCATTTGTATCCGCACAAGCATCACAACTAAAATTGTCTCCTCCGCAAAATCTTGAGAAGTTTTTTTTGTCTGTTGTTGATTTTGATTTTTTTTTTAATTTTTAATGATACTTTTAGGATGATTCAAGTTCAACAAGAAAGGAGTTCATGTCGCTCTGTTCGCCGATGAATGATATTTTTGATGTTTCATTTTAGATTTGACTTGATATGCCTGATGAGGAGAGTCTCGGTGGAAGATCTTATAGGAGGGCGGGTTATCAAAAGGGAATAATTGAAACAAGCACAAAAAACTACTAACATTTAAAATTTGAACCAATTTCGGTGTTTTAATTTTTAATTTTATTACATACAACTTTATAATAAATTTCAATACAATTTTTGTTTAGTTAAGGTAGATAGATTGGGTCAATAAAAAAAAAATTTACGACAGTTTATTTATTGTTTAGTTGTGTCTTTGTAGCTTACAATAGTATTTAGGAATCCGTTTAAAGAGTGGGGCATACATAAATATTAAGTGGATTTTAATCAATTCCAACTTCGAAACGAAACAATATTTTTAATAATCTTTAGTTGGAAGTAATAGGTAACATTAAGGTAATGGACAAGTTCTAAAAAGTTTGTTTCATTATACCATCTGTCGATTTGTGGTAAATGCGTTTTATCCATCTAAGCGTCTGTTTCCATCCTTCATAAGCACAAACAATTGGAGCAATATGCTTCAGATTAGATACAGAGCCAAAGTATGTGTTTCCTTAGAGGACAATTTCGAAGTTACGCAGCTATTCGATTAAGATGAGCTACTTAAACAAATAGCTGCCTCACAAAAATATTTGATTTTTTTTTAAATTTTATCAAAAACGGTTATAACAATTCTAATTCAAATTAGGTTTTTTGATATAGTAAGTGATTGTACTAAATTTGTTTTTTTTTTTTTTTTTTTTTTGTTTTTCATGGGTAGGTGAAGAATCTTCACTATGAGCCCGGTACTCATAGTAGTGTGATACTCTTACTCACTAAAACACACTTCTCGTGCTTCGTGCTCGTGCGACTACAACTAAGTTACCTTATCAAGAAGTTTTAATTTCATAATATAATCACGTTTGGCAGGTAGCTCCCCACTGAGAGGACCTGCTGCGGATACCGAATTTGAAAGCGGATACTCCTTATGGCGCTAGGTCGAACGGTCTAGATCTTTGAAGTCGGCGCACAAAGTTTGTCTCATCAATTGTTTGTCGAATAATTCTATTGCTATGGTTATTTAAGTGAGTTCGTAGCTTCTCAGCGAAAACTGCTATTTCATCTTCAACAGTTAGTAATCGTAAGTCTCTGTGTAGTTCACTGTTTCTAATGTACCACGGAGCATTAACGATTTCTCTGAGAACTTTGTTCTGATAAGATTTTAATATTTGTCTATTGTTTGGCTTAGTACAACCCCAAAGTTGTATACCGTACGTCCATACTGGTTTTATCACTTACTTATAGATAAGAATTTATTGTAAATGCTGAGTTTGGAGTATCTTCCAATAAGCCAGTTCATTTCACGTAATTTATTTTCAAGTTGATCTCGTTTCTTTTTAACGTGAGTTTTCCATTTAAGTTTAGCATCTAGTGTCAT